>CM032165.1:11175927-11255858 GCA_018901935.1 Pugionium cornutum | reverse complement strand
AACCCCAAGTCTCGCTGAAAGAAGAGGAGGAAGGATAGTATCTTTCGGAGTATAGTGCTCCAAAAGAGTCCAAATTATCCTACCGGGAAACGTGACGGCATAGGAACCACGGGACCACCCCCCCCCCCCCCCCCACTAGTAAAGGGAAAACGGAAGTGCGCTCTTGTGCACCAGCTGAAAAAACCCTTTCCCCTTTCTCTGATAATAAGGAAAGCTTCATAGCCCGAGCCGTAGGTCTGCTACCGTAAAGCGAGGAGTTGAGCCTGAACTGGCAAACCGAAGTCACTTTCGGAACCATACTTCTTACCATCATAAGTTGGTTTTGTTCTGAACTGGAGAAAGCTGTTCTCATGGAGGGAAAAGCCAAAATGTAGTTGTCTTGTTGTTGTTCGCTGCCTCGACGCATTCCCTTCTCTCCCCGGCATCGTCCCACACAGAAAGAAAGAGCACCCGACATGATCGTACGAGGTCACAATTCACCCAACACGATCATCCGGGGTGAACAAGAATTGGGGATCTCATTTTAAGCAGTGGAAATAACAAAAGATGTGCTCGAAGTCCTTGGGCTCTTGAACTGAATTCAACTACACTGGAATGGATGGTACAAAGTCCTCCTGCTTTTCATGTAATACTTAATAGGTCCCGAGGAACGCCTTTCTAAGACAACAGATCGAATTCCTATACTCCCTTCGTTTGAAGGCTTTCTGTTGCCTTGGGTTCTGTTGCTGAGTTAGCATGTGATCTATCGGCTATGTCCCACCTCGTCTCTACCAGTACTGCCCATCGGAGTCGGTCTGCAGTGAAGCTTCTTCTTTGTCCGGCTGAGCGTTTAATGGGGGTGGCCGTCTCCTGTCCCCATGCCGGTGGGAAATCTGCTCCCGGGTTGTCGCTCTGCTGCGTCTGGCCCCTCCTCTGGGCACCTTTGGAAGGCAGGGAGTGTGACAACGTACACGCTTCCCTTTACCCCATAGAAGCACACTGGATGGGCGTGCTTCGACCATGTCTCTGGGGCACAGTTGAATGTAGATATCATTAACGCGTGGTGTAGGAGACCAGGCCGAGAAACCCAGGCAACCCAACCTCCCCTATGCGCCGATCGCTAGCGCTTCCAGGTCCCCAGCGCCCAGCTCTCCGGGAGAGGCCTAGTCTGATCTGAGAAGTGCTAATTCGGTTCGGATGGAGAAAAAGAGGGGAGCTTTCGATTTTTAGGGTTGGTACCTCAGTGGGAACCATACCCTATGGAGAGTATTTTTTGTTTGCTACGGACTACCGCATCGAACTTCTATGAGTTCTATTCTTTCGTACTCCATATCGAGTATTATTCTATTCTTTCGTACTCCATATCGAGTAATTTTTTCTTTCAAATTTTATTATATATTAAGGGTTTACGAGGAGAACTCGGAAGCGTGGGCGTCAAGCATCAAGTGGAGCACCGAATCGTTGCAAGAGGGGGTACTAAGCGGGAGCGGCTTAAAGGCTGGAATTTACAGACCGGAGTACTACGTGTCGTTTCCTTTTCAATCTAAAAGAGCAAAAGCCTATCACCTACCAGCAGCCTAATTCCCCCTCTTTCCTTTAACTCAGCAGATAAGTTGACAGAAGATTATTATATAGTACACTACACTAGTAATAAAAGTTTTTCTAACGACGATGAGTGCAAACCCCCAAAGATGTCGGCTGTTCAATTATCTGCCGGAGTGTGATTCGATCCGATGAGAGAGATAGGGGTCATCCCCGAGTGTACGAGCAGAAGGAGATTCCCGGATGACAGGCCTGGGGCAAAACTCTTCAGACTGGCGCTTTCAAGTTGCTCCAGGTATGAAATCAATCCCATGTTGGTCGTAAGAGTGGCAAGTCATGAGGTAGGTCTTATGGAAATAAATAAGCATCTTCCACAAGCAACTGGTGTGCTTCGATACTGTTAGCATTCGCAGTCTGATAAGTGTTGGATTTATGAGGGCTACATAGCTAATTTCATTGTTCTCGATGCTATAATATCCCACCAATCTTGCTTGTGTTGTCCGTTCTAGTGACAGCATTCCTACTTTTATTATCACTCCCGGTACTGGCAGGGGCAATTACCATGTTATTAACCGATCGAAACTTTAATACAACCTTTTTTTATCCCACTGGAGGGGGAGGCCCCATTTTATACCAGCATCTCTTTGACGGGGGCCAAAGAAATGTCTCCACCAGCTGTCAACAGTCTTTCTTCGGAATTCTACGGAACGGGTCTTTTATGTCATAGTTCAACTATTTTGTAGCCCAAAAAGCTTTGTGCTCAATCTCAACCGGCAAATGGCAAGACTTCCCATACACAAGATTGAAAGGTGTGGTTCCTATGGGTGTCTTGTATGCCGTCCTATATGCCCATAGCGCATCGTCAAGCTTGTAGACCTATAGAACTTCTTTCGGGAAGAACATTTCTCTTGCTATATAGAGACTAACCACAAGATCTTTTTCTCCACCTTGGATGTCATCAACAACCTCAAGCTTGGAATGGATCTTACACAAAAGTGACGAAGTTGCTTTGACTACAAAACCACCCCTCCCTCTTGGAGCGAATTGGATGATCGGGACGACTCTCGACGAGCGGAGGAACCTAGCTTCTACAGCGAAGCTGGAGGAACCAAGCTTCTCCCGTTGGTCAAGCGTCTTGCCCCTCACTCTCCTTTCCCTAATATGAACCTTGAGTCATCAAAGCCTTTCTCGAGGAACGCCTGGAACGGTCGACCTATGCTACTGGCGCTTAAAAAGGCCAAATTAAATCGCTTGGACTTGTCACTTCGTACCTTGAATCAATCAAGTAATGAATGAAAACGCCTGACTAGGAATAGAAAGGGAGGACAGGTTGGTTCGAGGGACCTTGCCGGAAGGAAGGATTTCGATCTTCGATCTTCGTTACCATTCCAAAGTTTATTATTTAGCTTTCGATTAAGTGAGTGTTTGTTTGCTCAGACTTAGACTAAAATGCGACTCTATGCCTTCCTGGTAGAAAATGACCTCTGTGGCGGGATTTACCAGGTCAAATTCAACAGGACCCAGGCAACCCAACCCCCCCTATGCGCCGATCGCTAGCGCATCCAGGCCCCCGGCGCCCAGCTCTGCGGGGGAGGCCTAGTCTGATTGGGAATTTCATATATTTGAAAGCAGTAGCCGAAGCCAAATGGTGGATACAGTATTTGACCAGAAGATCATCGATACTGAGAATCTCGGGGTCAGCATCAAGCTAAAGTTGTTCAAAGCGGTTATTAATGCTTCCAGTTCCCGATCGATAGTATCTTCCTTCTTGTCGTTCGTCAGCTCCCACCGGAGGTGGCTGCACCCGCTGAACAGCTACAACCTTCTAACACCGGAAACATAAGTCAAAACTAGTACAAACCACAGGGAATACTTATAGCAGGGGATAAAAGATCCCCCTGTCTCACACCGCCTAACATGAGAAATATCCTTTTGGAGAACCATTAACCAAGACAGAGATCTTGGCAGAGGAGAGGATCAATCTTTAGGTCTCAATCTCTGGAAGAGGCGATTGCGCTAAGGTAGTCTATACAATATAGTGACGAGTGGTGACAATCTCCTTTTAGTCGACTAACTGGCGTTCCTCGAGAGCAGAAATGTCATCTACCTTTCCAACGGAATCTTTGACTGAGCTGAAACAGGGAAAAAGATTGAAGAATCAGATGAGGATGAAGTAAAGGAATTACTCTGGTTGTCTTTGTGGTTGATGGCAGATTTAACAACTGAGAGATCCATGAGGATGAGAGGACAGATTTCAGGTCAAGAAGTCATTGTTTTAATTGATTCAGGGGCTACAAAGAATACCAGGCTTGCTGTCTTGATGGCATCGAATCCCCTGTTTGTTGTAGGATCTTTGACACCCCGCATATTAATAGGTTGTTAGAATTGCTTCTGCAATTGAAGAAGAATTGGTTGTGAGGGAGCCTATAAATAGAAGAGCTTTCTTTTCTGAACAAATTGAAGAACCTAATGGATCGAACTCGTCCTACGAAAAATATCGGAACACCAAAACCAGAAAGAAAGAAAGTAGAGCTTATTGCGAGAGTTCCCCGTTAAAAGTGCAAGCTGGAAAAAATCCATTTTTCGGTAATGAACCAGGTGATTCAACTCATTTATGAATACCTTCTTCCTTGAGTTCCTGTCACCCATGAGAGAGCTTTCAATCTTTCCTTGGGAGGATTAGCGTGATAAAAAAAGATTGTCCAAAAATCTAACCAGCTATGAAAAGAATTTCTTTCTCCTTGCCATAAATCTTTCATCTCCCGGTCGTTGGTCGAGCGTATTATTCCCAGTGTTGTTGCCTGCTGAATCGAATGTGTAGGATAGGTGGGAGGTCCTCACATAGAAAGACCAATCCTGAAAGGGCACTCTTTTGTCTAAGGGTGCCTAACCGCCGTGCTCGAGTTCCGTTGGACCTCTCCTTTCAGTCGAGTTACGTCAGTACCTTTTAGTCGAGTGGCTTCTCGCTCCTGTCCAGAACGAAGAGAAGGCAAAAAAGCGCCGCCGAAGCAGCATGAGCGGGTTTCTATTGCTACGTAACAATAGAGCAGGGTAGCATTTTGCGCCCACATGTTTGAATTTGGGCGTTCCTCGGAGGAACTCGTCCAAGCACATGTCTCCTTTTTCTGTTTTCAGCCAGCCTAAGCGCCCTACTTTACCTACTTTAAATGTAAATCTTCCTTTCATCAAAGCCTTCGTGTTCATCGAATACTCACTTCACTATGTGTAGCTCGCTTCCGTCTCTTGAAAGCCGAACTGGCGCCTTCTTTTGATAACTGGGTTAGGGTTACCGAATCGAGGGTCCAGAAAGAATTGGCCATTTAATCTTGTAAACTAATCGAGACCGAAATTGGAAAAAGAGATACGAACAGAAAGGAATAACCAATCGATGAAAGAACACCTTACGCACAAACAAAAGGAATAACAGAGAATGCCCAGTCAATAATAATTAATAATCTAATGGCAACTCGAATTGAATACAGGTAAAAGGCAGATAGGAATGATTGAAGATAGGACGATATTAAGAGACATCCTGAGCCTGCGCCCGTACGGAGTGCTGGCTAGCGGGGATACCTCCCCCAAAAAAAGGGGGCAGCTGCGGTCGAACTCTAATTCTGAAAATAAGTCGGGGCCCTTTTACCAAGTCTACTAGATACAAGATGATAGAGGGCCAACCATGGTTGCGTTTCACAAGACGGTGCCGCCTCACCTGTAGTTTATTTGCTCTGGGCAGGAGCGCTAGTGGACATGGGGAGGGAGCAGGCGAAGCGTGTCGTTCGTAATGGAAAGAAAGAGACCACTACTTTGCCTCTTTGTTGGACCGCCCAAGGGGCGAAGCCCACCCCAGCAGTCTATTCTGAACATGGAGAGACATTCCTCTCAGTCGAGTGACTGGCATTCATGTCCTTTTAGTCGACTAACTGGCGTTCCTGGATACTAAACCGCAGCTGCACTTGTTGCTTTAGCAGCACCGTCAGGGGATAGCTGAGAAACGAAGCACTTCCTCTATGGGCAATGTAGAGAGTATAGAATATGACCCTAATCGTTCTTCTCAGATCGCTCCAGTACGATGGATCAAGGGGGGCTGCCAGAAAAAAATGAACACGATCGAGGAGTTCGCTCTGCAGCGCAAGATCCTCGAACCTACCATGAACGGGACCGCACTCGCGGTCTGGAACACAGGATTTCTTTTCTCCTGAAGGAGCAGGAAGACCTAATTTTGTGTGCTGTCCCCCACGGTCGCCGGGGAGACTAGAATAGAAGAGTCCGTCGACTCTTTCTTTCGATAAGATTTAAATAAGGAGTCCGTCGACCCAAAGTAGTGTGTTTTAATGCATGGCTGCAAAAGGCTCTTTCTTCTTAATACGCTTAGATAGTTCATTGACTTACGCTTAGATTAGATAGTTCATTGACTACGACACTGGAATCTGATGGACACAGGGAAACTACTCAGTCTATTAGGAATCTATTTATCAAACGGCTTGCGCCCCTGCTTTAGCTGCACTTGCAGAGGTAGCTACGATCGCTCGGATTTGAACCAATGACTCTCGCCGTATGAAAGCGATACTCTAACCGCTGAGTCAAGTAGGTCAAGCTGCTTAGCTCGAAGATGCCAACTTCGTTCACTTACGTCTCTCGTTTACTTGTTAGCTAGCCCTATTCCTCACCTTTCTCGCACCTCCAGATCCACATGCGTGGCTAATTCCCGACGCCGGTCGGGATCCCCCTCGTTCTCGAGGTTCTGTACCATTCCTTGGACCCGCCCCACATCCTCCGTCAATTGGATATCCCGTGCTTGTACAGAGGCTTTCTTGTAGTTCCGCTTCTTGCTCTTAAAATTATGAAAGACTCGTCGGAAATTGCTGGTGCTGGCCTGCCAGCGGTAGTGGGAATTATCCCGTTCCCTGGTCAAAGACTTGGTTGGATGTGGGATCTACTCCACGAGGAGCGGTACGGACGTAGATGATATCATCAATTAGAAGCAGGCAAAATGGTGATGAATTGCGATTGGTCCAAACCTTCGACCAGCTCCTTCTTGCAATCCGCCCAGAATGATCGACGCACATCCATGCACCTCCGAACCAGGAGAGGAGATATTCATTAATGACAGAAGAAGCACTCCCGTACCTTAGCCGTGCACGAGCGGCCCACCTTTTGAGATGCTGTTCCTACCACATGAACTGATAGATGGCACTGCTATAACAACACCTCGGTAGTGGCCTGGTTGGGACATACCGGCTAGATCAAGTCCATGCAGATAGATTCGGGTTTCCAAGAAAATATGTGGGTTGAAGAACTGCTTTCAACGAGTTCTATTCTCAACCGAGTCCCCGGCCCTCCTTCATCCTTTGGCCGCATGATATTTTCCCAAGAGACACGTGCGCTAGTTGCCGATAATGGAGTGCCCTTCCTGAGGAAAGCAGCACAAAGTCGATCAAATCAACCATCTTGATGCATTTCTTCGGTAATATGAACACAGTCTTTGCTAGTCCAACTACTAAATCTATAGAGATGCCTTCCCAAGATCTCTTCGGTACGGGTATGGATACACTCCTCTTGCCACTTTTTTCTTCCTGACAAAGACGAAACGCACCCTAAGAGCTATATCTTGCATTAGGGAGTTGGGGTTCTCCTACACCACCCTACTGTTTGTTCATAGGGGGTCTCCAACCGCTTATTCAAATAAAGAAAAAGGGATCCCGCAAGGGAGCTCGCTATCCCCCGTTCTCATGAACATTTACCTTCACCGAGTGGATCAGGCAATTTCTCGCTTTATGGAAACGGAAAGGACCCTCCGGTATGCTCTGAAATCTCTGATCAACGATAGAACAAGATCCATTTTTCATCATATATAAGGGATTCCTTGGTTCGGACCGTGATAAATCGCTATTTCCCCCAAACTGCTAGTTTTCATACGACTCAGAACTTCTCACGTTGTTCTGGATCCCCTTCCTGGCTACGATTTCCGGGTTGCGGAGGAACCTAGATTCTTCAGCAAAGCTGGAGGAACCAAGCTTCTCCCGTTGGAGGCTAAGGCTACCCTGTGTCGAACGGATCCAATCCAGGCCTGTAGGCTAAGGCTAACCTGTTTCAAACATCTTACTTAGTTCTCTAGGTAGGTGGATTGGATGGGGCGGGGAGCTCGGGCCCTCGACAACCCCCGTATCGCCACGGGAGAACCCTCCTTGGAGAAGTTATGCCGCCTATTAAAAAATCTAAATGAGCGCGGTAAAAAGGCTTCGGAGTACGTTATAAAGAATTAATTAATCGGTTGAATATTCGGGAATTAAAAACTCGTTAAATTCAAAAATTGTGAATTAGTTAATTTTTTAGATCTTGCATTTTTTATAAACCTCTTTTTCAGCTTATGGTTTTGCATCAATCGAAGGTTTGGACCAATTGCAATTCATCACCATTTTGCCTGCTTCTAATTGATGACTGGCTATTATATAAGTGTTGACCTAAGCCCCTGTGCAGGGGCTCGGCTCCCGAACCGTATGTGAGCTGCCTCGTACGGCTCTTCCTAAGAACTTGAAGCCCCCTCTCCATAAATCAAAGTTTTTTAAAAAGCCTTCGCCCTCAAGTTTGAAGCCGACGTAGCCAGTTCGAACTAAGCGCTTTGATAAGAAGTCCATCCTCCACTCTGCTTTCTTACTGCTCTTCTCCTGCTATCTATCTTCCCGGTTTGGCTCTGAGAGCGTCTCTGCAGATCCTTCTTCTGCTCCTGGAACTGCTACCACATCAGAAAGAGACTGTCCTGTGCGTACGGCAGGCTCAGGTTCCTCCAGCTTCGCTGAAGAAGCTAGGTTCCTCCTTTAGGTTGTTTAAGTAGGTTGGGTGACAGATCGGGCATAGGAGTACTCCGGGATATAAACCAGGGCAACAAATGTCGAGCATACAACGATGCCGCCCGAGACCATTATTGAATATATAATGAACACAATTTGCCAAGAGTTGGTTGTGACAAAACTCAATGTGCATAACATATAGATTATGGCACAACAAATGGTCCTTCCAATATGGTAAATTCCACAAAATATTCTTCTTGTGCCAATTAAGGTATTCGCCACAATCATCAACAGGGTAATGTTCGTTTCCTCCACATGAAGCCGTTCTCTCAGCACCAAAATCTCTAAGTTGAGTCATCATATAATTGCCATCAAAATTTTTCTTTTCCTAAACAATGTCGTGCTCCGACGATATGGATGATCTTGTGGTAGAAATCATCGATGACAATCGAACCAACTAGTCTTTCGTCCGTGTTTCAGTTGGAACGCATCAGTATTATCTTGACAATATCGGCATGCTAATCTTCCATGCGTCGACCATCCTGATAACGTACTATATGCTAGAAAATCACTTATGGTCCACATTAGTACTGCTCGCATCAAGAAGTTCTGTTGGTTGGAAACAACGAATGCTTCGACACTATTTTCCCATAACATTTTGAACTCATGAATTAGTGGCTGCAAGAAAATATCAAGCGATCGCTTAGGATGCTCTGGACCGGGGACAAGAATTGTTAGAAACAAAAGCTCTCGTTTCATGCACAACGAAGGAGGCAAATTATAAGTTTTCACGATAACTGGCCACAGCGAATATTGCCTCCCATGCTTCCCAAAAGGATTGAATCCATTTGTAGATAACCTGAGGTATACGTTCCTAGGCTCATATGAAAGACTAGGATAAACCTCTTTTAAATGTTTCCATGCTTCTGCATCCTAGGGATGCACAATTTTTTCCATTTCAGTTATATTCTGCATGCCATCACATAGACTTTGTCGTGTGTTCAGATTGATATAACCTCTTTAACCTCTCTGCTAATGGCAAATACCACATCCGTTTATGCGGAATAGGTACTCTGCCGCTTGTCTCTAGAAATCAAGGTTTGTGACAAAATCGATACTTCATGCTGTTTTCATCATTTCTCCCATAGATCATGCATTTGTCAATACATACATCGATCATCTGATACGGCAATCCAAGACTAGCTACAAGTTTTTGAACCTCGTAATATGTAGCAGGTATAGTATTATCTTTAGGTAATATATTTTTGACAAAATCATATATCGCATCCACACAATCTTCAGCCAAGTTGAAATCCGTCTTTATCGTCATCAACCTGCTTGCAGCAGATAAAGGCGATAATCCATCTCTACATCCTTTATACAAAGGCTGCTTTGATGCATCTAACGTATCAAAAAATTTCCCGGCTTCCAAATTATGCTCCTCTATTCTACTCCTATCTTCAATGTACGATGCTATTTGTTCACGAAACGCATCATTCACCATCTGAACAGTACTTCTGTTTATATCAACTTCTGATGCTGGTTCCTCTACTCTAACATTAGTACTATCTAACCTTTTTGAAATACTACCATATTATTGCATTGTTGCATCAATTTCTCCATGTGAGTACCAAATTTTGTAACCCGGCATAAATCTAGTCCTATACAAATTATTACGTACTTTTCTAACAGAGATTAATCTGTGATTTCGACATTTAAAACATGGACAATACATTTTACGGTATTCCGACATCATGCTATTGCTTGATGCAAATGTCATAAACTCCTCAACACCTTACACAAATTTATCCGTCAATTTCCCTGTAGTTGAATCATATCGAGGTTTATCCATCCATGATCGAAAAATAATCATTAGAACATAAAGAAGACATTTTGTTAAGATTTTTTGTTTTGGTGAAACTGTGAAGGAGCAGAGTGTATTTATAATGGAAACTAGAAGATTATCATGAATTTTTAACAGATTATCACGAATTTTTAACAGATTATCACGAATTTTTAACAGATTATCACGAATTTTTAACATATTATCACGATTTTTTAACAGATTATCACGAATTTTTAACATATTATTCCTAAGAATATCCGGGTGAATTTTGCTTCGTCTGTTCCGACAGACTTGCGACGGTTTCTGACCACTTCCGGACAGTTTCCGACGAGGTACCAACAACCCTATTGATTTACGGATTGGTCAAGAAAACAACTGCAAAAAATAGGACTTCGTCGGAAAGTCATCTGAAATACCGATGGATTTCCGACAACTTTAAGATTCAATGAACTAGAAAAATAATTACGTGGAATCGGCCAACCAATACATTACCAAAGGATTGCCTATGGATGTCAAAAAACCGAATCTGTCGGGAAGTAGTCGGTAAATACCGATGGTTTAGATTTCGTCCAAACTTATCCATGGTTAACTACGAGAACCCGATGCTGTTAATGTTGTAGGAAATTCGATGGATTATAGTCAGGCTTTACCATCGAATTTCCGACAGTTGTACAAGCGTCGGATTTACCGACACTTACCGATGATTTAATTTCGCTCAAAAATCCGTCGGAAAACCATTGCCAAGCTGTCGGAATATTCCAATGATACTATTTCCATTGGAAAAACCATCCGAAATAGTAATATTTTTTTGTAGTGTGCAGTAAATCGATCGTAACTTTTGATTTAGAGCTAAGAATGACACAAATCCAATGTCCACGTTAAGCTAGCTCAAGTTTCTATATTGTGACAGAATTTGAGACATAATAGATATGACAATGCATGCAAGTTATCCAATCTATCCCGAACTCCATGAGCCATGCATTATGCTTTATTTATAAGCCTCTACACAATAAGCACCAATGATCAGTTAACAATTATCATTTTAACTGGCCCATCAACTTGACATGTCTGCAGTAAATCGTCCGTAACTTTTGATTTAGAGCTCAGAATGACACAAATCCAAAGTCCACGTTAAGCTAGCTCAATTTTCTATATTATGACAAAATTTAAGATAGAAATAGATACGACATAGCTTCTAAGTAATCCAATCTATCCTAAACTGCGTGATTCCATGCATTATGCTTTATTATAAACCTTTACTCATTGAGCACCAATAATCAGTTAAGATCAATCATTTTTACTCTGCACTAAGTAATCCAATCTTTCCAAAATTGTGTGATGCAATACATTATGCTTCATTTATAAGCCTTTACTCAATACATTGTGCATCATTATGCTTCATTTATAAGCCGATCAACTTGACATGTCTGCACTAAATTTTCTGGAACTTTTGAAATATAGCTTTGAATGACACGAATCTAATGCCCACGTTAATCTAGCTCGATTTTCTATATTGTGACAAAATTTGAGACAGAAATAGATACAAAACTGTGTGATGCCTTGCATTATGTTTCATTTACAAGCCTTTACTCAATGAGCACCAATGATCAGTTTACAGTGATCATTTTAACTGGCCGATCAACTTGACATATCCGCACTAAATAGTCTTTAACCTTTGATTTAGAGCTCGGAATGACACGAATCCAATACCCACATTACGCTAGCTCAATTTCCTATATAGTGACAAAATTTGAGACAGAAATAGATACGACAAACAACCAAGTAATCCAATCTATCCAAAACTGTGTGATGCAATGCATTATACTTCTTTTATAAGCCCTTACTCAATTATCAGTTTTAAAATCTCGAACTTAAATATAAGTTTGAAATCACGAAACTTTTGAAGTTCCAGTCTGCCATGTTAATTGCTCAATTTTCTATATTTTGATAAAATTTGAGACAGAAGGATTCTACAAACTGAGAAATGTTGCATTATGGTTCATTTATAAGCCATTACTCAATGATCACTAATGATCGGTTTAGAATAATCATTTTAACTGGCCGATCAACTTCACTTGTCTGCACTAAATCATTTATCACTTTTGATTTATAGCTTTGAATGACGCAAATCCAATGCCAACGTTATGTTAGCTCAAGTTTCTATATTGTGACAAAATTTGAGATAGAAATAGATAAGACAACGCGTTCAAATAATCCAACCTATCCAAAACTGTGTGATGCCCTACATTATGTTTCATTAATAAGTCTTTACTCAAGGAGCACAAGTGATAAGTTTAGAATGATCATTTTAAATGGCCGGTCAATTTGACATGTTTGCACTAAATCGTCCGTAACTTTTGATTTAAGCTAGTATGACATGAATCAAAAGCATGCGTTAAGCTAGCTAAATTGTCTATATTGTGATAGAATTTGAGAGAGATATTGATACGACAAAGCGTCCAAGGTATCCAATCTATCCAAAACTGTGTGGTGCAATGCATTATATTTTATTTGTAAACCTTTACTCAATGAACACCAATGATAAGTTTAGAATGACCATTTTAACAGGCCGATTAACTTGACATGTCAGCAATAAATCATCAATAACTTCTGATTCAGACCTCAGAATGACATGAATCGAATGCCCAATTTAAGCTAGCTCATTCTTCTATATTGTGACAAAATTTGAGATAGAAATAGATACGAAAAATCATTCAAGTAATCTAATCTATCCAAAACTGTGTGATATCATGCTTTATGTTTCATTTATAAGCCTTTACTCAATGAGCACCAATGATCATCTTAACTGGCTGATAAACTTGACATGTTAGCACTAAATCGTCCGTAACTTTTGATTTAGAGTTCCGAATGACACCATTACAATGCCCACGTTAAACTAACTCAATTTCCTATATTTTGAAAAAAATTTGAGACAGAAACAGATACGACAAAGCGTCCAAGTAATCCAATCTATCCAAAACTGAGTGATGCAATGCATTATGCTTCTTTGATAAGCCTTTACTCAACTAGCACCAATGATCAGTTTAGAACGATCATCTTAACTACATGTCCACACAAAATTGTACGTAACTTTTGATTTAGGGATCAGAATGACATGAATCCAATGTCCACATTAACCTAGCTCAATTTTCTATATTGTGACAAAATTTGAGATAGAAATAGATACGACAAAACATCCAAGTAATCCAATATATCTTGAACAGCATGTTGCCATGCATTATGGTTCATTTATAAGCCGTTACTCAATGAGAACCAATGATCAGTTTAGACTGATCATTTTAACTGGCCGATCAACTTGATATGTCTGCACTAAATCGTTCATAACTTTTGATTTATAGTTCAGAATGACACGAATCCAATTCCCATATTAAGCTAGCTCAATTTTCTATATTGTGACAAAATTTCAGACAAAAAAAGATACAAGAACTGTATGATGCCTTGCATTATGTTTCATTTACAAGCCTTTACTTAATGGGCTCCAATTATCAGTTTACAGTGATCATTTTAACTGGACGATCAACTTGATATGTCGGCACTAAATAGTCTGTAACCTTTGATTTAGAGCTCGGAATGACATAAACCCCATACCCACGTTACGCTAGCTCCATTTCCTATATAGTGATAAAATTTAAGATAGAAAATAGGTACGACAAAGCGTCCAAGTAATCCAATCTATCCAAAACTGTGTGATGCAATGCATTATACTTCTTTTATAAGCCCTTACTCAATTATCACCATTGATAAGTTTAGAATGATCATCTTAACTCGCCGATCAACTTCACATGTCCGCACTAAATCATCCGCAACGTTTGATTTAGAGCTCCAAATGACATGAATCCAATGCCCACGTTAATCTAACTCAATTTTCTATATTTGATAAAATTTGAGACAGAAATGGATACGACAAAGCATCCAAGTAATACAATCTATCCAAAACTGTGTAATGACATGCATTATGATTCATTTATAAGCCTTTACTCAATGATCACTAATGATCGGTTTAGAATAATCATTTTAACTGGCCGATCAACTTCACTTGTCTGCACTAAATCATTTATCACTTTTGATTTATAGCTTTGAATGACGCAAATCCAATGCCAACGTTAAGTTAGCTCAAGTTTCTATATTGTGACAAAATTTGAGATAGAAATAGATAAGACAACGCGTTCAAATAATCCAACCTATCCAAAACTGTGTGATGCCATGCATTATGTTTCATTAATAAGCCTTTACTCAAGGAGCAGCAGTGATAAGTTTAGAATGATCATTTTAACTGGCATGTCAATTTGACATGTTTGCACTAAATCGTCCGTAACTTTTAATTTAAGCTTAGTATGACATGAATCAAAAGCATGCGTTAAGCTAGCTAAATTGTCTATATTGTGATAGAATTTGAGACATATATTGATACGACAAAGCGTCCAAGGTATCCAATCTATCCAAAACTGTGTGATGCAATGCATTATACTTTATTTGTAAACCTTTACTCAATGAGCACCAATGATAAGTTTAGAATGACCATTTTAACAGGCCGATTAACTTGACATGTCAGCAATAAATCGTCTATAACTTCTGATTTAGACCTCAGAATGACATGAATCGAATGCCCAATTTGAACTAGCTCATTTTTCTATATTGTGACAAAATTTGATATTGAAATAGATACGACAAATCATTCAAGTAATCTAATCTATCCAAAACTGCGTGATGGCATGCTTTACGTTTCATTTACAAGTCTTTACTCAATGAGCACAATTGATCATTTTATAATGATCATCTTAACTGGCTGATAAACTTGACATGTTAGCACTAAATCGTCTGTAACTTTTGATTTAGAGTTCAGAATGACACCATTACTATGCCCACGTTAAACTAACTCAATTTCCTATATTGTGAACAAATTTGAGATAGAAATAGATACGACAAAGCGTCCAAGTAATCCAATCTATTTGGTTCTTTGATAAGCCTTTACTCAACTAGCACCAATGATCAGTTTAGAATGATCATCTTAAATACATGTCCACACAAAATTGTCCGTAACTTTTGATTTAGAGATCAGAATGACATGAATCCAATGTCCACATTAACCTAGTTCAATTTTATATATTGTGACAAAATTTGAGACATAAATATATACGACAAAGCATCCAAGTAATCCAATATACCTAGAACAGCATGTTGCCATGCATTATGGTTCATTTATAAGCCGTTACTCAATGAGAACCAATGATCAGTTTAGAATGATCATTTTAACTGGCCGATCAACTTGATATGTCCGCACTAAATTGTTCGTAACTTTCTATTTATAGCTCATAATGACACGAATCCAATTCCCATATTAAGCTAGCTCAATTGTCTATATATTGATAGAATTTGAGACAGAAATTGATACGATAAAGCGTCCAAGGTATCCAAACTATCCAAAACTGCGTGATACAATGCATTATACTTTATTTGTAAGCCTTTACTCAATGATCACCAATGATAAGTTTAGAATGACCATTTTAACTGGCCGATTAACTTGACATGTCAGCAATAAATCGTCTGTAACTTTTGATTTAGACCTCAAAATGACATGAATCTAATGCCCAGTTTAAACTAGCTCAATTTATATATTGTAATAAAATTTGAGATAGATATAGATATGAAAAAGCATCCAAGTAATCTAATCTATCCAAAACTGCGTGATGCCATGCTTTACGTTTCATTTATAAGCCTTTACTCAATGACCAGCAATGATCAGTTTAGAATGATCATCTTAACTGCCTGATAAACTTGACATGTTCGCACTAAATCGTCGTAACTTTTGATGTAGAGTTCCGAATGACACCAATCCAATGCCCACGTTAAACTAACTCAATTTTCTATATTATGAAAAAATTTAGGACAGAAATAGATACGACAAAGCGTCCAAGTAATCCAATCTATCCAAAACTGAGTGATGCAATGCATTATGCTTCTTTGATAAGCCTTTACTCAACTAGCACCAATGATCAGTTTAAAATGATCATCTTAACTACATGTCGACACAAAATCATCCGTAGCTTTTCATTTTTAGAGATCAGAATGACATGAATCCAATGTCCACATTAAGCTAGCTCAATTTTCTATATTGTAACAAAATTTGAGACAGAAATAGATACGACAAAGTGTCCAAGTAATCCAATATATCTAGAACAGCATGTTGCCATGCATTATGCTTTATTTATAAGCTCTTACTCAATGAGAACCAATGATCAGTTTAGACAGATCGGCGCAACTGGCCAATCAATTTGACATGTCTGCACTAAATCGTTCGTAACTTTCTATTTGTAGGTCAGAATGACACGAATTGAATGCTCATATTAAGCTAGCTCAATTTTCTATATTGTGACAAAATTGGAGACAGAAATAGATACAAGAACTGTGCGATGCCCTGCATTATGTTTCATTTACAAGCCTTTACTCAATGAGCTCCAATGATCACTGTTACATGTTCGCACAAAATAGTCTGTAGCCTTTGATTTAGAGCTCGGAATGACATGAATCCCATACCCACGTTACGCTAGCTCCATTTCCTATATAGTGACAAAATTTAACACAGAAATAGATACGACAAAGCGTCCAAATAATCCAATCTATCCAAAACTGCGTGATGCAATGCATTATGCTTCTTTTATAAGCCCTTACTCAACTATCACCAATGATCAGTTTAGAATGATCATCTTAACTGGCTGATCAACATGACATGTCCGCACTAACTCGTCCGTAACTTTTGATTTAGAGCTCAGAATGACACCAATCCAATGCCCACGTTAAACTAGCTGAATTTTTGATATTGTGAGAAAATTTGAGACAGAAATAGATACGACAAAGCATCAAGTATTCTAATCTATCCAAAACTACGTGATGCAATGCATTATGCTTCTTTTATAAGCCTTTACTCAATTAGCACCAATGATCAGTTTAGAATGATCATCTTAACTAACTGATCAACTTGACATATCAGCATTAAATCATCCGTAACTTTTTATTTAGAGCTCAGAATGACATGAATAGAATGCCCACGTTAAGCTAGCTCAATTTTTTATATTGTGAACAAATTTGAGATAGAAATAGATACAACAATGCGTCCAAGTAATGCAATCTATCTAAAACAGCATGATGCCATGCATTATGCTTTATTTATAATACTTTACTCAATGAGAACCAATGATTGGTTTAGACTGATCATTTTAACTGGCCGATCAACTTGACACCTATGCACAAAATTGTTCATAACTTCTGATTTATAGCTCAGAATAATACGAATCCAATGCCCACGTTAAACTAGATTAATTTTTATATTGTGACATAATTTGAGACAAAACTAGATACACGAAGCATCCAAGTAATCCAATCTATCCAACATTGTGTGATGCCATGCATTATGTTTCATATAAGCCTTTACTTAATGAGAACCAATTATCAGTTTAGAATTATCAACTTAACTGGCTGATAAACTTGACACGTCCGCACTAAACCGTCCATAACTTTTGATTTAGAGCTCAAAATGACAGCAATACAATGCCCGCGTTAAGCTAGCTCAATTTTCTAAATTGTGATAAAATTTTAGACAGAAATAGATATGACAAAATTTCCAAGTTATCTAGTCGATCCAAAACTGGGTGATGCAATGCGTTATGATTCTTTTATAAGGCCTTACTCAATTTGCACCAATGATCAGTTTAGAATGATCATCTTAACTAGCCGATAAACTTGACATGTCCGCACTAAATCATCAGTAACTTTTGATTTAGAGCTCAAAATGACATGAATCAAATGTCCACAACTAGCTCATTTTTCTATATCGTAAAAACATTTGAGACATAAATAGATACGACAAAGCCTCCAAGTAATCCAATATATCTAAAACCATGTGATGCGACGCACTAGGCTTTATTTATAAGCCTTTACTCAATGAAAACCAATGATCAATTTAGACTGATTATTTTAACTGGCCGATCAACTTGACATGTCTACACTAAATCGTTGTAGCTTTTGATTTATAGCTCAGAATGACACGAATCCAATGCCAACGTTAAGCTAGTGTAGACATGTCAAAACTGCATGATGCCATGCATTATGCTCCATTTATAAGGCTTTACTCAATGATCTCTTTAGAATGATCATTTTAATTGGCCGATCAACTTGACATGTCCGCACTAAATCATCCGTAACTATTGATATAGAGCTCGGAGTGACATAAATCCAATGCCCGTGTTACGCTAGCTCAATTTCCTATATAGTGACAAAATTTGAGATAGAAATATACGACAAAGCGTCCAAGTAGTCCAATCTATCCAAAACTGCGTGATGCAATGCATTATGCTTCTTTTATAAGCCTTTACTCAATTAGCATAATTAGTTTAAAATGATCATTTTAACTTACGATCAACTTGACATATCTGCACTAAATCGCTCAAACTTTTGATTTAGAGCTCAGAATAACATGAATCGAATGCCCACGTTAAGCTACCTCAATTTTCTATATTGTGACAAAATTTGAGACAGAAATAGATTCGACAACGCGTCCAAGTAATCCAATCAATCCAAAACTGCATCATGCCATGCATTGTGCTTCATTTATAAGCCTTTACTCAATGAGCATCAATGATTAGTTTAGAACGATTATTTTAACTAGCCGTTCAATTTGACATGTCTACACTAAATCGTCCATAACTTTTGCATTAGATTTTAGAATGACACAAATCAAAGCCCACGTTAAGCTAGCTCAGTTTTCTATATTGTGACAGAAATAGATTCGACAAAGAATCCAAGTAATCCATTCTATCCAAAACTTCTTCATGCCATGCATTGTGCTTCATTTATAAGCCTTTACTCAATGAGCATCACTGATCAGTTTAGAATGATCATTTTAACTAGCCGATCAACTTGACATGTTTGCACCAAATCGTCTGTAACTTTGTATTTAGAGCTCAGAATGACACAAATTTAAACCCCACGTTAAGCTAGCTCAATTTTCTATATTGTGACAAAATTTAAGACAGAAATATATTTGACAAAGTGTCCAAGTAATCCAATCTATCCAAAACTGTGTCATGCCATGCATTGTGCTTCATTTATAAGCCTTTACTCAATGAGCTTCAATGATCAGTTTAGAATGATCACTTTAACTGGCCGATCAACTTGACATGTCTTCACAATATGATCCTTTAACTTTTGATTTATAGTTCAGAATGATACGAATCGTCCAACACTTTGGATTTAGAACTCGGAATGACACAAATCCAAAGCCCAGGTTAAGCTAGCTCAATTTTCTATAATGTGGCAAAATTTGAGACATAAATGATTTGACAAAGCGTCCAAGTAACCCAATCCATCCAAAACTGCGTCATGCCTTGCATTGTGCTTCATTTATAAGCCGTTACTCAATGAGCATCAATGATCAGATTAGAATGATCATTTTAACTGGTCGATCAACTAGACTTGTCAACACTAAATCGTCCATAACTTTTGATTTAGATCTTAGAATGACACATATCCAAAACCCACGTTAAGCTACCTCAATTTTCTATATTGTGACAAAAAATTTGAGATAGAAATAGATACAAATCTAAAGCCCACGTTAAGCTAGCTCAATTTTCTATATTGTGACAAAACTTGAGATGGAAATAGATTCGACAAAGCATCCAAGTAATCCAATCTATCCTGAACTGCGTCATGCCTTGCATTGTGATTCAAGGCTTTTTTAGAATAAGCCAATTCATATGGGACCCCTTATAAGCCATTACTCAATGAGCATCAATGATCAGCTTAGAATGATCATTTTAACTGGCCGATCAACTTGACATGTCTTAGAGCTTAGAATGACAGAAATACAAATCCTACGTTAAGCTAGTTCAATTTTCAATATTGTGAAAAATATTGAGACAGAAATATATACGAGAAAGGGTCCAAGTTATCCAATCTATCTAAAACTTCGTCATGCCATGCATTGTTCTTCATTTCTAAACCTCTACTGAATATGCAATAATGATCAGTTAAGAATGATCATTTTAACTGGCCGATCAACTTGACATATCCGCACTAAATCGTCCATAAGTTTTTATTTAGAGCTGAGAATGATACAAATTCAGTGCCCACGTTAAGCTAGCTCAAGTTAATATATTGTCGCAAATTTGAGACAAAAATAGATAAAACAAAGCATACAAGTTATCCAATCTATCCAAAACTTCGTCATGCCATATATTGTGCTTCGTTTATATGCCTCTACTCAATGAGCACCAATGATCAGTTAAGAATGATTACTTTAAATGACCGATCAACTTGACATGTCCGCACTAAATTGTTCGTAACTTTTGAGTTAGAGCTTAGAATGACACAAATCCAAAGCCCACGTTAAGCTAGCTCAATTTTCAATATTGTGAAAAAAATTTGAGACAGAAATATATATGAGAATGGGTCCAAGTTATCCAACCTATCTAGAATTTCGTCATGCCATTCATTGTGCTTCATTTATAAACCTCTAACCAATATGCACCAATGTTTAGTTAAGAATGATCATTTTTACTGGCCGATCAATTTGACATGTACGCACAAAATCGTCCTTCAGTTTTTATTTAGAGCTGAGAATGACACAAACCGTAGCCCACGTTAAGCTAACTCAATTTTCTATATTGTGACAAAATTTGAGACAGAAATAGATTCGACAAAGCGTCCAAATAATCCAATCTATCCAAAACTGCGTCATGCCATGCATCGTGTTTCTTTTATAAACCTTTACTCAATGAGTATCAATGATCAGTTTAGAATGATCATTTTAACTGACGGATCAACTTGACATGTCTGCACTATATCGTCCATAACTTTTGATTTAGAACTCAGAATGACACAAATCCAAAGCCCACGTTAAGCTAGCTGAGTTTTTTATATGGTGACAAAATTTGAGACCAAAATAGATTCGACAAAGCATCCAAGTAATCCAATCTATCCAAAACTGTGTCATGCCTTGAATTTTACTTCATTTATAAGCCGATACTGAATGAGCATCAATGATCAGTTTAGAATGATCATTTAACTGTCCGATCAACTTGAAATCTACGCACTAAATCATTCATAACTTTTGATTTGGAGCTCAGAATGACACAAATCAAAAGCCCACATTAAGCTAGATCAATTTTCTATATTGTGCCAAAATTTAAGAAAGAGATTAATTTGACAAAGCGTCGATGTAATCGAATCTATCCAAAACTGCATCATGTCATGCATTATAGTTCATTTATTAGCATCTACCAATGAGCACCAATGATCAGTTAAAACTGATCATTTTAACTCTCCGATCAACTTGACATGTCCGCACTAAATCGTCCGTAACTTTTGAGTTAGAGCTTAGAATGACACAAATGCAAAGCCCACGTTAAACTACTTCAATTTTCTATATTGTGATAAAATTTGAGATAAAAATAGAGACGAGAAAGTGTCCAAATAATCCAATCTATCCAAAACTGCACCATGCCATGCATTGTACTTCAATTATAAGCCTTTACTCAATGACCATCAATGATCACTTTAGAATTATCATTTTTACTGGCTGATCAGCTTGACATGTCCGCACAGAATCCTCCGTAACTTTTGATTTAGAGCTCAGAATGACACAAATCCAAAGCCCACGTTAAACTATCTCAATTTTCTATATTGTGACAAGATTTAATAGAGAAATAGATACGACAAAGCGTCCTAATTATCCAATCTGTCCAAAACATCGTCATTCCATGCATTGTGCTTCATTTATAAGCCTCTACTCAATGGCCACCGATGATCAGTGAAGAATGATCATTTTAACTACTCGATCAACTTGACATGTCTGCACTAAATCATCCATAACTTTTGATTTAGATCTTAGAATGACATAAATCCAAAGCCCACATTAATCTATCTCAATTTTCTACATGGCCGATCAACTTGACATGTCTGCACTAAATCGTCCATAACTTTTGATTGATAGCTCATAATGACACAAATTCAAAGGCCACATTAAACTAGCTCAATTTTCTATACTGTGTCAGAATTTGAGACAGAAATATATACGAGAAAGGGTCCAAGTTATCCAGTATTCTATCTAAAACTTCGTCATGCCATGCATTGTGCTTCATTTATAATCCTCTACTCAATATGCACCAATGATCAGTTAAGAATGATCATTTTAACTGGCCGATCAACTTGAAATGTCCGCACAAAATCGTCCATAAGTTTTTATTTAGAGCTGATAATGACACAAATTCAAAGCCCACGTTAAGCTAGCTCAATTTTCTCTATTGTGACAAAATTTGAGACAGAAATAGAAACGAAAAAGCGTACAAGTTATCCAATCTATCCAAAACTTCGTCATGCCATGTATTTTGCTTTGTTTATATGCCCCTACTCAATGAGCACCAATGTTCAGTTAAGAATGATCATTTTAACTGGCCGATCAACTTGACATGTGATGAGGACATCAGGTCGTACATCCAGCCAGGAGACCAGACTGGCCGACCAGGAAGCTTGCCCAAGACAGCAGGACCATCTGGCGCGCCTGCCGGACCAGACAGTACCGCCGGACCCTCGACCTATAGGACCAGACCGGTCAACATTGCCGGCGGAGAGGCCCAAGCTTCCGGCACACTTGGTGGGGACGTGGATGACACCGCCGGTCCCTCTGATGACACCGCCGGTCCCTCTGATGACACCGCCGACTCCGGGATAAACTTGGCTGGTCCTGAAGTCATTCCGGCCAGTACCGCGCACAATCCAGCCGGTACAGCCGATCCAGCCGAGTACACGCGCACTTCCACTTCTACACAAGAGGACTCGGACCAAATGAGCTACCAGCTCCAGGACATGCACCTAGAAAAAGTATCTACACCAGTGGTACCTCCAGGAGCAATGACAAGAAGCAGATCCAGAGCACTCTTCCACAAATTCAGCTTATGGGTCGACAAGCTCCTAGAGGAAGAGCAGCTAAGGACAATGGGCCAGAAGAGAAAATTAGAGTCCAAAGGCTTCTCAACAACACAAGGAACATCAGAGACTTGGGCTTTAGTGGCAAGAGAGGTCAGGGCCCAAAGATATTTAACCCTACTCCAAGTCGAAGACTAGGAGCAAGGCGCGTGCATGCCACAAGGACGGCCACCTTCCATTTCTTGGCCGTGAGGTGAGTTAAGGTAAGTTTACATTCGAATATATGCCTCTTTCTGTTTTGCAGGGTAGGATCTAGTTGCTTTACATTTTTGAGTCAAGAACATTTTAGGAATAGGTCCTTTTTCGGTTATACACTTTTGTATCTTTTCCTTTTGTGCACTTTTGTAAACTTTCCTTTTATTTGTTTGAGTCGACCCTAGAAGGTCAAGCTGTCGAGCATATTAATAAGACTCCTTCCAGCATTGTAGTTCGACAACCTTTTTGCTAATCAATAAAGATCGAATTTTCTTTACAAGTTATTCTCTCAAAGAAGCTTGTGCGCTTAGAACCTAGTTGAGACCAGCCCTCCTAGCTCTAAGTTTGTGATTTATCACGAGGTTCATCACCCCTCGTGTGGTTCACTTCACCCTTCCATCTTTTACCAACCAGAAAACCCCCATCCAGAAGCCTAAGGTTGAGTTTCTCACCTAATCTTCTACAAACAGCCCACGCACATACATCCTTGAATCAAGGCTTGTATCAACATGTCCGCACTAAATCGTCCGTAACTTTTGAGTTAGAGCTTAGAATGACACAAATCCAAAGCTCACGTTAAGCTAATTCAATTTTCAATGTTGTGACAATATTTGAGACAAAAATAGATACGACAAAGCGTGCAAGTTATCCAATCTATCCAAAACTAAGCTATGCCATGCATTGTGCTTCAATTATAAGCCTTTACTCAATAAGCATCATTGATCAGTTTAGAATGATCATTTTAACTGGCCGATCAACTTGACATGTCTGCACTATATCGCCCGTAACTTTTGATTTATAGCTCAGAATGACACGTCCAATGCCCACGTTAAGCTAGCTCAATTTTCTATATTGTGAGAAAATTTGAGATAGAAATAGATACGACAATGTGTCCAAGTTATCCAATCTATCCAAAACTTCGTCATGGCATGCATTAGACTTCAATAATATGCCTCTACTCAATGAGCACCAATGATCAGTTTTAGCATGATCATTTGAACTGGCTTTTCAACTTGACATCTCCGCACTAAATAGTCCGTAACTTTTGATTTATAGCTTAGAATGATACGAATACAATGCCCACGTTAAGCTAGATCAGTTTTCTATATTGTGACAAAATTTGAGATAGAAATAGATACAACAATGCGCTCAAGTTATCCAAAACTTCGTCATGGCATGCATTGTGCTTCATTTATAAGCCTCTACTCAATGAGCACCAATGATCAGTTTAGAATGATCATTTTAACTGACAGATCAACTTGACATGTCTGCACTATATCGTCTGTAACTTTTGATTTAGAACTCAGAATGACAAAATCCAACACCCACGTTAAGCTTGCTCAGTTTTCTCTATGGTGACAAAATTTGAGACCAAAATAGATTCGACAATGCATTCAAGTAATCCAATCTATCCAAAACTGCCTCATGCCTTGAATTTTGCATCATTTATAAGCCGATACTCAATGAGCATCAATGATCAGTTTAGAATGATCATTTTAACTGGCCGATCAACTTGACATGTCCGCACAAAATCACCCATAACTTTTTATTTAGAGCTTAGAATGAAAAAAATCCAAACCCCGCGTCAATCTAGCTCAATTTTCTATATTGTGACAAAATTTGAGACAGAAAGAGATTTGACAAAGCATCCAAGTAATCCAATCTATCCAAAACTGCGTCATGCCATGCATTGTGCTTCGTTTATAAGCCTTTACACAAAGAGTATCAATGATCAGTTTAGAATGATCATTTTAACTGGACGATCAACTTGACATGTCCGTACAAGATTGGCCATCACTTTTGATTTAGAGCTTAGAATGACACGAATCCAACGTCCACGTTAAGCTAGATCAGTTTTCTATATTGTGACAAAATTTGAGACAGAAATAGATACAACAAAGGGTCCAATTTGAGACAGAAATAGATACAACAAAGGGTCCAAGTTATCCAATCTATCCAGAACTTCGGCATGCCATGCATTGTGCTTCATTTAAAAATCTCTACTCAAGGAGCACCAATGATCATTTTAACTGTCTGATTAACTTGATATTACTTCACTGCATCGTGCGTAACTTTGGATCTAAAACTCATAATGACACAAATACAAAGCCCACATTAAGCTAGCTCGATTTTCTATATTGTGACAAAATTTTAGACCAAAATAGATTCGACAAAGCATCCAAGTAATCCAATCTATCCAAAACTACGTTATGCCTTGCGTTGTGATTTATTTATAAGCCGTTACTCAAAGAGCATCAACGATCAGTTTAGAATGAACATTTTAACTGGCCGATCATTTTGACATGTCCGCACTATATCGTCCATAACTTTTGATTTATAGGTCCGAATGACACGAATCCAACACCCACGTTAAGCTAGCTAAATTTTCTATAATTTGACAAAATTTGAGACAGAAATAGATTCGGCCGAGCGTACAAGTAATCCAATCTATTCAAAATTGCGTCATGCCATACATTGTGCTTCATTTATAAGCTTTTAGTCAATGAGCATCAATTATCAGTTCAGAAAGATCATTTTAACTGGCCGATCAACTTGACATTTCCGCACTATATCATTCGTGACATTGGATTTAGCACTCAGAATGACACGAATCCAAAGCCCACGTTAAGCCAGTTCAATTTTCTATATTGTGACAAAATTCGAGACCAAAATAGATTCGACAAAGCGTGCAAGTAATCCAATCTATCCAAAACTGCGTCATGCCTTGCATTGTGATTCATTAATAAGCCGTTACTCAATGAGAATCAATGATCAGTTTAGAATGATCATTTTAACTGGCCGATCAACTTGACATGTCCGCACTAAATCGTCCGTAACTTTTGAGTTAGAGCTTAGCATGACACAAATCCAAAGCCCACGTTAAACTAGCTCAATTTTCTATATTGTGACAAAATTCGAGACCAAAATACATTTGACAAAGCATGCAAGTAATCCAATCTATCCAAAACTTTGACATGCCATGCATTGTGCTTCAGTTATAAGCCTTTACTCAATGAGCATGAATGATTAGTTTAGAATGATCATTTTAACTAGCCGATCAACTTGGAATGTCTGCACTATATTGTCCGTAACTTTTGATTGATAGCTCAGAATAACACGAATCCAGTGCCCACTTTAAGCTACTTCAAGTTTCTATATTGTGACAAAATTTGAGCTAGAAATAGATTCGACAAAGTGTCCAAGTAATCCAATCTATCCAAAACTGTGTCATGCCTTGCATTGTGCTTCATTTATAAGCCTTTACTCAATCAGCATTAATGATAAGTTTAGTATGATTATTTTTACTGGCTGATCAGCTTGACATGTCCGCACGAAATCGTCCATAACTTTTGATTTAGAGCTCAGAATGACACAAATCCAAAGCCCACGTTAAGCTAGCTCAATTTTCTATATTGTACCAAATTTGAGACAGAAATAGATACGACATATCGTCCTATTTATCCAATCTATCCAAAACTGTGTCATGCCATGCATTGTGCTTCATTTATAAACCGATACTCAATGAGCATCAATGATCAGTTTAGAATGATCATTTTAACTGGCCGATCAACTTGACACTTCCGCACAAAATCACCCATAACTTTTGATTTAGAGCTCCGAGTGACACAAATCCAAAGCCCATGTTAAGCTAGCTTAATTTTCTATATTGTAACAAAATTTGGGACAGAAGTAGATTTGACAAAGCCTCCCAAAAATCCAATATATCCAAAACTGCGTCATGCCATGCATTGTGCTTCATTTATAAGCCTTTACTCAATGAACATCAATGATTAGTTTAGAACGATTATTTTAGCTGGCCGATCAATTTGACATGTCTACACTAAATCTTCCATAACTTTTGATTTAGATTTTAGAATGATACAAATCCAAAGCCCATGTTAAGCTAGCTCAATTTTTTATATCGTGACAAAGTTTGAGACAGAATATATACGACAAAGCTTCAAAGTTATCCAATCTATCCAAACGTTCATCATGCCATGCATTGTGCTTCATTTATAAGCCTCTACTCATTGATCACCAATGATCAGTTAAGAATGATCATTTTAACTGGTCGATCAACTTGACATGTCTATACTATATCATCTGTAACTTTTGATTTATAGCTCATAATGACAGAAATTCAAATCCAACGTTAAACTAGCTCAATATTCTATATTGTGATGAAATTATAGACAGAAATAGATACGACAAAGTGTCCAAGTAATCCAATCTATCTAGAACAACGTTATGCCTTGCATTGTGCTTCATTTATAAGCCTTTACTCAATGAGCATAAATGATCAGTTTAGAATGATCATTTTAACTGTCCGATCAACTTGACATGACTCCACTATATCGTCCGTAACTTTGGATTTAGAACTCATAATCACACAAATCCAAAGCCCACGTTAAGCTAGCTTAATTTTCTATATGGTGACAAAATTTGACCCAAAATAGGTTCGACAAAGCGTCTACGTAATCCAATCTATCCAAAACTGCATCATGCATTGTGCTTCATTTATAAACCGTTACTCAATGAGCATCAGTGTTCAGTTTAGAATGATCATTTTAACGGGCCGATCAACTTGACATGTCCACACAAAATCGTCTATAACTTCTGATTATGAGCTTAGAATGACACAAATCCCAAGCCCGCGTTACACTATATCAATTTTCTAGATTCGACAAAGCATCCAAGTAATCCCATCTATCCAGAACTGCTTCATGCCATGCATTGTGCTTCATTTATAAGCCTTTACTCACTGACCATCAATGATAAATTTAGAATGATTATTTTAATTGTCCGATCAGCTTGACATGTCCGCACTAAATTGTCCATAACTTTTGAGTTAGAGCTTAGAATGACACAAATGCAAAGCCCACGTTAAACTACTTCAATATTCTATATTGTGATAAAATTTGAGATAAAAATAGAGACGACAAAGCGTCCAAATAATCCAATCTATCCAAAACAGCGCCATGCCATGCATTGTACTTCAATTATAAGCCTTTACTCAATGACCATCAATGATCACTTTAGAATGATCATTTTGACGGGCCGATCAACTTGACATGTCCTCACAAAATCGTCTATAACTTCTGATTATGAGCTTAGACTGACACAATCCCAAGCCCACGTTACACTAGATCAATTTTCTAGATTTGACAAAGCAACAAGTAATCCAATCTATCCAGAAATGCTTCATGCCATGCATTGTGCTTCATTTATAATCCTTTACTCACTGAGCATCAATGATAAATTTAGAAAGATTATTTTAATTGTCCGATCAACTTGACATGTATGCACTAGATCGTCCGTAACTTTGGATTTAAAACTCAGAATGACACAAATCCAAAGCCCACGTTAAGCTAGCTCAGTTTTCAATATGGTGACAAAATTTGAGACAAAAACAGATTCGAAAAAGCGTCCTAGTAATCTAATCTATCCAAAATTTCGTCATGTCTTGCATTGTGCTTCATTTATAAGCCGTTACTCAATGAGCATCAATGATCAGTTTAGAATGATCATTTTAACTAGCCAATCAACTTAACATTTTCGCAATAAATCGTCCATAACTTCTGATTTAGAGCTTAGAAAGACACAAAGCCAAAGCCCACATTAAGCTAGCTCAATTTTCTATAATGTGACAAATTTTGAAACTGAAATAGATTCGACAAAGCATCCAAGTAATCCAATCTATCCAGAACTACTTCATGCCATGCATTGTACTTCATTTATAAGCCTTTATTCAATGAGCATCAATGATCAGTTTAGAATGACCATTTTAACTGACCGATCAACTTGACATGTCTGCACTATATTGTCCGTAACTTTGGATTTAGAACTCAGAATGACTCAAATCCAAAGCCCCCGTTAAGCTAGCTCAGTTTTCTATATGGTGAAAAAAATTTGACACCAAAATAGATTCAACAAAGCGTCCAGGTAATCCAATCTATCCAAAACTGCGTCATGCCTTGAATTGTGCTTCATTTATAAGCCGATAGTCAATGAGCATCAATGATAAGTTTAGAATGATCATTTTAACTCGCCGACCAACATGACATGTTCGCACCATATCTCCCATAACTTTTGATTTAGAGCTTAGAATGACCCAAATCCAAAGCCCACGTTAATTTAGCTCAATTTTTCTATATTGTGACAAAATTTGAGACAGAAATATATTTGACAAATCGTCGAAGTAATCCAATCTATCCAGAACTGCGTCATGCCGTGCATTGTGCTTCATTTATAAGCCTTTACACTAAGGGTATCAATGATCAGTTTAGAATGATCATTTTAACTGGCCGATCAACTTGACATGTCCGCACCAGATCATCCATCACTTTTGAATTAGAGCTTACAATGACACGAATCCAACGCCCACGTTAAGCTAGATCAATTTTCTATATTGTGACAAAATTTGAGATAGAAATAGATACGACAAAGGGTCCAAGTTATCCAATCTATCTAGAACTTCGTCACGCCATGCATTGTGCTTCATTTACAAACCTATACTCAAGGAGCACCAACGCCGAGATGTGAGGTGCAGGTGATGATGATCACCCTGGGATATTGATCCGTTAAGAATGATCATTTAACTGTCCGATCAACTTGAAATGTACGCGCTAAATCGTTCATAACTTTTGATTTGGAGCTCAGAATGACACAAATCCAAAGCCCACATTATGCTAGATCAATTTTCTATATTGTGCCAAAATTTAAGAAAGAGATTGATTTGACAAAGCGTCTATGTAATCCAATCTATCTAAAACTGCGTCATGCCATGCATTATACTTCATTTATAAGCATCTACTCAATCAGAACCAATGATCAGTTAAAACTGATCATTTTAACTCTCCGATCAGCTTGACATGTCCGCACTAAATCAACCGTAACTTTTGAGTTAGAGCTTAGAATGACACAAATGCAAAGCCCACGTTAAACTACTTCAATTTTCTATATTGTGATAAAATTTGAGATAAAAATAGAGACGACAAAGCGTCCAAATAATCCAATCTATCCAAAACAGCGCCATGCCATGCATTGTACTTCAATTATAAGCCTTTACTCAATGACCATCAATGATCACTTTAGAATGATCATTTTGACGGGCCGATCAACTTGACATGTCCTCACAAAATCGTCTATAACTTCTGATTATGAGCTTAGACTGACACAAATCCCAAGCCCACGTTACACTAGATCAATTTTCTAGATTTGACAAAGCAACAAGTAATCCAATCTATCCAGAAATGCTTCATGCCATGCATTGTGCTTCATTTATAATCCTTTACTCACTGAGCATCAATGATAAATTTAGAAAGATTATTTTAATTGTCCGATCAACTTGACATGTATGCACTAGATCGTCCGTAACTTTGGATTTAAAACTCAGAATGACACAAATCCAAAGCCCACGTTAAGCTAGCTCAGTTTTCAATATGGTGACAAAATTTTTGAGATAAAAACAGATTCGAAAAAGCGTCCTAGTAATCTAATCTATCCAAAATTTCGTCATGTCATGCATTGTGCTTCATTTATAAGCCGTTACTCAATGAGCATCAATGATCAGTTTAGAATGATCATTTTAACTAGCCAATCAACTTAACATTTTCGCAATAAATCGTCCATAACTTCTGATTTAGAGCTTAGAAAGACACAAAGCCAAAGCCCACATTAAGCTAGCTCAATTTTCTATAATGTGACAAATTTTGAAACTGAAATAGATTCGACAAAGCATCCAAGTAATCCAATCTATCCAGAACTACTTCATGCCATGCATTGTACTTCATTTATAAGCCTTTATTCAATGAGCATCAATGATCAGTTTAGAATGACCATTTTAACTGACCGATCAACTTGACATGTCTGCACTATATTGTCCGTAACTTTGGATTTAGAACTCAGAATGACTCAAATCCAAAGCCCCCGTTAAGCTAGCTCAGTTTTCTATATGGTGAAAAAATTTGACACCAAAATAGATTCAACAAAGCGTCCAGGTAATCCAATCTATCCAAAACTGCGTCATGCCTTGAATTGTGCTTCATTTATAAGCCGATAGTCAATGAGCATCAATGATAAGTTTAGAATGATCATTTTAACTCGCCGACCAACATGACATGTTCGCACCATATCTCCCATAACTTTTGATTTAGAGCTTAGAATGACCCAAATCCAAAGCCCACGTTAATTTAGCTCAATTTTTCTATATTGTGACAAAATTTGAGACAGAAATATATTTGACAAATCGTCGAAGTAATCCAATCTATCCAGAACTGCGTCATGCCGTGCATTGTGCTTCATTTATAAGCCTTTACACTAAGGGTATCAATGATCAGTTTAGAATGATCATTTTAACTGGCCGATCAACTTGACATGTCCGCACAAGATCGTCCATCACTTTTGATTTAGAGCTTACAATGACACGAATCCAACGCCCACGTTAAGCTAGATCAATTTTCTATATTGTGACAAAATTTGAGATATAAATAGATACGACAAAGGGTCCAAGTTATCCAATCTATCTAGAACTTCGTCACGCCATGCATTGTGCTTCATTTACAAACCTATACTCAAGGAGCACCAACGCCGAGATGTGAGGTGCAGGTGATGATGATCACCCCGGGATATTGATCCGTTAAGAATGATCATTTAACTGTCCGATCAACTTGAAATGTACGTGCTAAATCGTTCATAACTTTTGATTTGGAGCTCAGAATGACACAAATCCAAAGCCCACATTATGCTAGATCAATTTTCTATATTGTGCCAAAATTTAAGAAAGAGATTGATTTGACAAAGCGTCTATGTAATCCAATCTATCTAAAACTGCGTCATGCCATGCATTATACTTCATTTATAAGCATCTACTCAATCAGAACCAATGATCAGTTAAAACTGATCATTTTAACTCTCCGATCAGCTTGACATGTCCGCACTAAATCAACCGTAACTTTTGAGTTAGAGCTTAGAATGACACAAATGCAAAGCCCACGTTAAACTACTTCAATTTTCTATATTGTGATAAAATTTGAGATAAAAATAGAGACGACAAAGCGTCCAAATAATCCAATCTATCCAAAACAGCGCCATGCCATGCATTGTACTTCAATTATAAGCCTTTACTCAATGACCATCAATGATCACTTTAGAATGATCATTTTGACGGGCCAATCAACTTGACATGTCCTCACAAAATCGTCTATAACTTCTGATTATGAGCTTAGACTGACACAAATCCCAAGCCCACGTTACACTAGATCAATTTTCTAGATTTGACAAAGCAACAAGTAATCCAATCTATCCAGAAATGCTTCATGCCATGCATTGTGCTTCATTTATAATCCTTTACTCACTGAGCATCAATGATAAATTTAGAAAGTTTATTTTAATTGTCCGATCAACTTGACATGTATGCACTAGATCGTCCGTAAATTTTGATTTAAAACTCAGAATGACACAAATCCAAAGCCCACGTTAAGCTAGCTCAGTTTTCAATATGGTGACAAAATTTTTGAGATAAAAACAGATTCGAAAAAGCGTCCTAGTAATCTAATCTATCCAAAATTTCGTCATGTCTTGCATTGTGCTTCATTTATAAGCCGTTACTCAATGAGCATCAATGACCAGTTTAGAATGATCATTTTAACTAGCCAATCAACTTAACATTTTCGCAATAAATCGTCCATAACTTCTGATTTAGAGCTTAGAAAGACACAAAGCCAAAGCCCACATTAAGCTAGCTCAATTTTCTATAATGTGACAAATTTTGAAACTGAAATAGATTCGACAAAGCATCCAAGTAATCCAATCTATCCAGAACTACTTCATGCCATGCATTGTACTTCATTTATAAGCCTTTATTCAATGAGCATCAATGATCAGTTTAGAATGACCATTTTAACTGACCGATCAACTTGACATGTCTGCACTATATTGTCCGTAACTTTGGATTTAGAACTCAGAATGACTCAAATCCAAAGCCCCCGTTAAGCTAGCTCAGTTTTCTATATGGTGAAAAAAATTTGACACCAAAATAGATTCAACAAAGTGTCCAGGTAATCCAATCTATCCAAAACTGCGTCATGCCTTGAATTGTGCTTCATTTATAAGCCGATAGTCAATGAGCATCAATGATAAGTTTAGAATGATCATTTTAACTCGCCGACCAACATGACATGTTCGCACCATATCTCCCATAACTTTTGATTTAGAGCTTAGAATGACCCAAATCCAAAGCCCACGTTAATTTAGCTCAATTTTTCTATATTGTGACAAAATTTGAGACAGAAATATATTTGACAAATCGTCGAAGTAATCCAATCTATCCAGAACTGCGTCATGCCGTGCATTGTGCTTCATTTATAAGCCTTTACACTAAGGGTATCAATGATCAGTTTAGAATGATCATTTTAACTGGCCGATCAACTTGACATGTCCGCACAAGATCGTCCATCACTTTTGATTTAGAGCTTACAATGACACGAATCCAACGCCCACGTTAAGCTAGATCAATTTTCTATATTGTGACAAAATTTGAGATAGAAATAGATACGACAAAGGGTCCAAGTTATCCAATCTATCTAGAACTTCGTCACGCCATGCATTGTGCTTCATTTACAAACCTATACTCAAGGAGCACCAATGCCGAGATGTGAGGTGCAGGTGATGATGATCACCCCGGGATATTGATCCGTTAAGAATGATCATTTAACTGTCCGATCAACTTGAAATGTACGCGCTAAATCGTTCATAACTTTTGATTTAAAGCTCAGAATGACACAAATCCAAAGCCCACATTATGCTAGATCAATTTTCTATATTGTGCCAAAATTTAAGAAAGAGATTGATTTGACAAAGCGTCTATGTAATCCAATCTATCTAAAACTGCGTCATGCCATGCATTATACTTCATTTATAAGCATCTACTCAATCAGAACCAATGATCAGTTAAAACTGATCATTTTAACTCTCCGATCAGCTTGACATGTCCGCACTAAATCAACCGTAACTTTTGAGTTAGAGCTTAGAATGACACAAATGCAAAGCCCACGTTAAACTACTTCAATTTTCTATATTGTGATAAAATTTGAGATAAAAATAGAGACGACAAAGCGTCCAAATAATCTAATCTATCCAAAACTGCGCCATGCCATGCATTGTACTTCAATTATAGCCTTTACACAATGACCATCAATGATCACTTTAGAATTATCATTTTACTGGCTGATCAGCTTGACATGTTCGCACAAAATCCTCCGTAACTTTTGATTTAGAGCTCAGAATGACACAAATCCAAAGCCCACGTTAAACTAGCTCAATTTTCTATATTGTGACACGATTTGATACAGAAATAGATACGACAAGGCGTCCAAGTTATCCAATCTGTCCAAAACATCATCATTCCATGCATTGTGCTTCATTTATAAGCCTCTACTCAATGGCCACCGATGATCAGTGAAGAATGATCATTTTAACTACTCGATCAACTTGACATGTCTGCACTAAATCATCCATAACTTTTGATTTAGATCTTAGAATGACATAAATCCAAAGCCCACATTAATCTATCTCAATTTTCTACATGGCCGATCAACTTGACATGTCTGCACTAAATCGTCCATAACTTTTGATTGATAGCTCATAATGACACAAATTCAAAGGCGATATTAAACTAGCTCAATTTTCTATAATGTGACAAAATTTGAGACAGAAATATATACGAGAAAGGGTCCAAGTTATCCAATATTCTATCTAAAACTTCGTCATGCCATGCATTGTGCTTCATTTATAAACCTTTACTCAATATGCACCAATGATCAGTTAAGAATGATCATTTTAACTGGCCGATCAACTTGACATGTCTGCAAAAAATCGTCCATAAGTTTTTATTTAGAGCTTAGAATGACACAAATTCAAAGCCCACGTTAAGCTAGCTCAATTTTCTATATTGTGACAAAATTTCAGACAGAAATAGAAAGGACAAAGCATACAAGTTATCCAATCTATCCAAAACTTTGTCATGCCATGTATTTTGCTTCTTTTGTACGCCTCTAATCAATGAGCACCAATGAATAGTTACGAATGATCATTTTAACTGGCCGATCAACTTGACATGTCTGCACTAAATCGTCCGTAACTTTTGAGTTAGAGCTTAGAATGACACAAATCCAAAGCCCACGTTAAAGTAATTCAATTTTCAATATTTTGACAAAATTTGAGACAAAAATAGATACGACAAAGCGTGCAAGTTATCTAATCTATCCAAAACTGCGCTATGCCATGCATTGTGCTTCAATTATAAGCCTTTACTCAATAAACATCATTGATCAGTTTAGAATGATCATTTTAACTGGCCAATCAACTTGACATGTCTGCACTATATCGTCCGTAACTTTTGATTTATAGCTCAGAATGACACGTCCAATGCCCACGTTAAGCTTGCTCAATTTTCTATATTGTGACAAAATTTGAGATAGAAATAGATACGACAATGCGTCCAAGTTATCCAATCTATCCAAAATTTCATCCCGGCATGCATTAGACTTCAGTAATAAGCCTCTACTCAATGAGCACCACTGATCAGTTTTAGAATGATCATTTGAACTAGCTTTTCAACTTGACATCTCCGCACTAAATAGTCCGTAACTTTTGATTTATAGCTTAGAATGATACAAATCCAATGCCCACGTTAAGCTAGATCAGTTTTCTATATTGTGACAAAATTTGAGATAGAAATAGATACGACAATGCGTTCAAGTTATCCAATTTATTCAAAACTTCGTCATGGCATGCATTGTGCTTCATTTATAAGCCTCTACTCAATGAGCACCAATGATCATTTTAGAATGATCATTTTAACTGACCGATCAACTTGACATGTCTGCACTATATCGTCCGTAACTTTTGATTTAGAACTCAGAATGACAAAATCCAAAACCCATGTTATGCTAGCTAAGTTTTCTCTATGGTGACAAAATTTGAGACCAAAATAGTTTCGACAATACACTCAAGTAATCCAATCTATAAAAAACTGCCTCATGCCTTGAATTTTGCTTCATTTATAAGCCGATACTCAATGAGCATCAATGATCGGTTTAGAATGATCATTTTAACTGGCCGATCAACTTGACATGTCCGCACAAAATCACCCATAACTTTTGATTTTGAGCTTAGAATGACACAAATCCAAAGCCCGCGTTAATCTAGCTCAATGTTCTATATTGTGACCAAATTTGAGACAGAAAGAGATTTGACAAAGCATCCAAGTAATCCAATCTATCCAAAACTGCGTCATGCCATGCATTGTGCTTCATTTATAAGCCTTTACACAAAGAGTATCAATGATCAGTTTAGAATGATCATTTTAACTGGCTGATCAACTTGACATGTCCGCACAAGGTCGTCCATCACTTTTGAATTAGAGCTTAGAATGACATGAATCCAAAGCCCACGTTAAGCTAGCTCAATATTCTATATTGTGATAAAATTCGAGGCCCAAATAGATTCGAAAAAGCGTGCAAGTAATCCAATCTATCCAAAACTGCGTCATGCCTTGCATTGTGATTCATTAATAAGCTGTTACTCAATGAGCACCAATGATCAGTTTAAAATGATCATTTTACCTAGCCGATCAACTTGACATGTATGCACTATATCATCCGTAACTTTTGGTTTATGGCTCAGAATTATACGAATGCAATGCCTATTTTAAACTAGTTCAATTTTCTATATTGTGACAAAATTTGAGCTAGAAATAGATTTGACAAAGCGTCCAAGTAATCTAATATATCCAAAACTGTGGCATGCCTTGCATTGTGCTTCATTTATAAGCCTTTACTCAATGAGCATCAATGATCAGTTTAGAATGATTATTTTAACTGGCTGATCTGCTTGACATGTCCACACGAAATCGTCAATAACTTTTGATTTAGAGCTCAGAATGACAAAAATCCAAAGCCCACGTTAAGCCAGCTCAAATTTATATATTGTAACAAAATTTGAGACAGAAATAGATACGACAAAGCATCCAAGTTATCCAATCTACCCAAAACTTTGTCATTCCCTGCATTGTGCTTCATTTATAAGCCTCTACTCAATAAACACCAATGATCAGTGAAGAATGATCATTTTAACTAGCCGATAAATTTGACGTGTCCGCGCTAAATCGTCTATAACTTTTGATTTATAGCTCAGAATGACACAAATCCAAAGCCCATGTTAAGCTAGCTCAATTTTCTATATTGTAACAAAATTAGAGACAGATTAGATTCAACAAAGCGTCCAAGTAATCCAATTTTTCCAAAACTGCGTCATGCCATGCATTGTGCTTCATTTATAAGCCTTTACTCAATGAGCATCAATGATTAGTTTAGAACGATTATTTTAACTTGCCGATCAATTTGACATGTCTACACTAAATCGTCCATAACTTCAAATTTAGAGCTTAGAAACACAAAAAGCCAAAGCCCACGTTAAGCTAGCTCAATTTTCTATATTGTGACAAATTTTGAAACTGAAATAGATTCGACAAAGCATCCAACTAATCCAATCTATCCAGAACTTTTGCATTAGATTTTAGAATGACACAAATCCAAAGCCCACGTTAAGCCAGCTCAGTTTTCTATATTGTGACAGAAATAGATTCGACAAAGCATCCAAGTAATCCAATCTATCCAGAACTGCTTCATGCCATGCATTGTGCTTCATTTATAAGCCTTTACTCAATGAGCATCAATGATCGATTTAGAATGATCATTTCAACTAGCCGATCAACTTGACATGTTTGCACTAAATCGTCTGTAACTTTGTATTTAGAGCTCAGAATGACACAAATTCAAACCCCACGTTAAGCTAGCTCAATTTTCTATATTGTGACAAAATTTAAGACAGAAATATATTCAACAAAGTTTCCAAGTAATCCAATCTATCCAAAACTGCGTCATGCCATGCATTGTGCTTTATTTATAAGCCTTTACTTAATGAGCTTCAATGATCAGTTTAGAATGATCACTTTAACTGGCCGATAACCTTGACATGTCTTCACTATATGATCCTTTAACTTTTGATATAGTTCAGGATGATACAAATCCAATGCCCACGTTAAGCTAGCTCAATTTTCTATATTGTGAAAAATTTGACACATAAATAGATCCGACAAAGCATCCAAAGAATCCAATCTATCCAAAACTCCGTCTTGCAATGCATTGTGCTTCATTAATAAGCTTTTAGTCAATGAGGATCAGTGATCAGTTTAGAATGATTATTTTAAGTTGCCGATAAACTTGACATGTTTGCACTAAATCGTCCGTAACTTTGGATTTTGAACTCAGAATGACACAAATAAGCCCACGTTAAGCTAGCTCAATTTTTTATATTGTTACAAAATCTGAAACTGAAATGATTCGACAAAGCGTCCAAGTAATCCAATCTTTCCAAAACTGTGTCATGCCTTGCATTGTGCTTCGTTTATAAGCCGTTACTCAATGAGCATCAATGATCAGTTCGGAATGATCATTTTAACTAGGCGATTACCTTGACATGTACGCACTAAATCGTCCATAACTTTTGCTTTAGATCTTATAATGAAACAAATCCAAAGCCCACGTTAATATCGCCTAATTTTCTTTATTGTGACAAAATTTGATACAGAAATAGATAGGAAAATGAGTCCAAGTTATCCAATAAATCCAAAACTTCGTCATGCCATGCATTGTGCTTCATTTATAAGCCTCTACTCAATGAGCACCAATGATCAGTTAAGAATGATCATTTTAACTAGCCAATCAACTCGACATGTCCGTATTAAATCATTTGTAACTTTTGATTTAAAGCTCAGAATGACACAAATCCAAAGCCCACGGTAAGCTAGCTCAATTTTCTATATTGTGATAAATTTGAGACAAAAATTGATTTGAGAAAGCATCCAAGTAATCCAACCTATCCAGAACTGTGTCATGCCTTGCATTGTGCTTCATTTATAAGCCATTACTCAGTCACCATCAATGATCAGTTTAGAATGATTATTTTAACTGGCCGATCAACCTGACATGTCTGCACTAAATCGTCCATAACTTTTGATTTAGAGCTCATAAAGACACAAATCCAAAGCTCACGTTAAGCTAACTCATTTTTTTATATTGTACAAAATTTGAGGCAGATATAGAGTTCACAAACCATCCAAGTAATCCAATCTACCCAAAACTTCTTGATGCCATGCATTCTGCTCCATTTATAAGTCTTTACTCAATGAGCATCAAGGGATTATCTAATTGATTTTCGAAAGAAGGTGAAGTTCAGAATATGAGCCCTCACTTGAATTTATCTCCTTTCCAGAAGTCTAGGCTAGGCAATGATCAGTTTAGAATGATCATTTTAACTGGCCGATCAACTAGACATGTTTGCACTAAATCGTCCGTAACTTTGGATTTAGAGCTCAGAATGACACAAATCCAAAGCCCATGTTAGGCTAGCTAAATTTTCTATAATGTAACAAAATTCAAGACAGAATTGATTCGAAAAAGCGTCCAAGGAATCCAATCTATCGAAAAACTGCATCATGCCTTACATTATGCTTCATTTATAAGCCATTACTCAATGGGCATCAATGATCATTTTAGAATGATCATTTTAACTTGCCGATCAACTTGACAAGTATGCATTAAATCAACCATTACTTTTGATTTATAGCTTAGAGTGACACGAATCCAAAGCCCACATTAAGCTAGCTCAATTTTAGCTCAATTTTCTATATTGTGACAAAATTTGACACAGAAACAGATTCGACAAAGCGTCCAAGTAATCCAATCTATTCAAAACTCCGTCTTGCCATGCATTGTGCTTCATTAATAAGCCTTTAATTAATAAGCATCAATGATCAGTTTAAAATGATTATTTTAACTGGCTGATCAACTTGATATGTCTGCACTAAATCGTCCATCACATTGGATTTATAGTTTAGAATGATCACTTTAACTAAACGATCAACTTGACATGTCTTCACTATATCGTCTGTAACTTTTGATTTATAGCTCACAACGACATGAATCCAATGACCACGTTAAGGTAGCTCAATTTTTGTATTGTGAAAAAATTTGAAACAGAAATAGATTTGACCAAGCATCCAAGTAATCCAATCTATCCAAAACTGCGTCTTGCCATGCATTGTGCTTCATTGATAAACCTTTACTCAATGAGCATCAATGATAAGTTTAGAATGATTATTTTAAGTGGCCGATCAACTTGACATGTCTGCACTAAATCGTCCGTAACTTTGGATTTTGAACTCAGAATGACAGAAATCCAAAGCCAATGTTAAGCCAGCTCAATTTTCTATATCGTGACAGAAATAGATTTGACAAAGCATCCAAGTAATCCAACCTATCCAAAACTGATTCATGCGATGCATTGTGCTTCATTAATAAGCCTTTAGTCAATGAGCATCAATGATCAGTATAGAATGATCATTTTACCTAGCCGATCAACTTGACATGTTTGCACTAAATCATATGTAACTTTGTATTTAGAGCTCTGAATGCACAAATCAAAAGCTCACGTTAATCTAGCTCAATTTTCTATTTTGTGACAAATGTTGAGGCAGAAATAGATTCGACAAAGCGTCCAAGTAATCCAATCTATCCAAAACTGCGTCATGCCATGCATTGTGCATCATTTATAAGCCTGTACTCAATGAGCATCAATGATCAGTTTAGAATGATCATTTTATCTAGACGATCAACTTGACATGTCTTCACTATATCATCTGTAACTTTTGATTTGCAGCTCACAACGACACGAATCCAATGCCCAGGTTAAGCTAGCTCAATTTTCCTATTGTGAAAAAATTTGAAACAGAAATAGATTCGACAAAGCATACAAGTAATCCAATCTATCCATAACTGCGTCTTGCCATGCATTGTGCTTCATTGATAAGCTTTTACTCAATGAGCATCAATGGTAAATTTAAAATGATTATTTTAAGTGGCCGATCAACTTTACATGTCTGCACTAAATCGTCCGTAACTTTGAATTTTCAACTCAGAATGACACAAATCCAAAGCCCACGATAAGCTAGTTCGATTTTCTAAATTGTGACAAAATTTGAGACAGAAATGATTTGAGAAAGTGTCCAGGTAATCCAATCTATCCAAAACTGGGTCATGCCTTGCATTTTGATTCATTTATAAGCCGTTACTCAATGAGCATCAATAATCAGTTCAGCATGATCATTTTAACTGGCCGAGAAACTTTACATGTCCGCACTAAATCGTCCATAACATTTGATTTAGAGCATAGAATGACACAAATTCAAACCCCACTTTAAGCTAGCTCAATTTGCTATATTGTGACAAAATTAGATACAACAAAGCGTCCAAGTAATCCAATCTATCCAAAACCCCGTCATGCCATGCATTTTGCTTCATTTATAAGCCTTTACTCAATGAGCATCAATGATCAGTTTAGAATTACCATTTTAACTGGGCGATCAAGTTGAAATGTGTGCACTATATCGTCCGTAACTTGGATTTATAGCTCAGAATGACACAAATCTAATGCCCCCGTTAAGCAAGAAATAGATTAGACAAGGCATCCAAGTAATCCAATCTACTTAAAACTGCGTCTTGCCATGCATTGTGCTTCATTAATAAGCCTTTAGCAATGAGCACCAATGATCATTTTAGAATTATTATTTTAAGTGGGTGATCAACCTGACATGTCTACACTAAATCATCCATAAATTTGGATTTAAAACTCAGAATGACACAAATTCAAAGCCCACATTAAGCTAGTTCAATCTTCTATATTTTGACAAAATTTAAAACAAAAATGATTTGACAAAGCGTCCAAGTAATCCAAGCTATCCAAAACTGCATCATGCCATGCATTGTGCGTCATTTATAAGCCTTTACTCAATGAATATCAATGATCAGTTTAGAATGATCATTTTAACTGGCCGATCAACTTGACATGGCTACACTATATCCTCCGTAACTTTTGATTTATAGCTCAGAATGACAAGAATTCAATGCCCACTTTAAGCTAGCTCAATTTTCTATATTGTGACAAACTTTGACAAAAATAGATCCGACAAAGCGTCCAAGTAATCCAATCTATCAAAACTTGCGTCATGCCTTGCATTGTGCTTCATTTATAAGCCGTTACTAAATGAGAATCAATGATCAGTTTAGAATGATCATTTTAACTGGCCGATTAACTTGACATGCCTACACTAAATCATCCATAACTTTTGATTTAGAGCTCCGAATGACACAAATCCAAAGCCCACGTTAAGCTAGCTAAATTTTCTACATTGTGACAAAATTGGAGACAGTAATAGATTCGACAAAGCATACAAGTAATACAATTTATCAAAAACTTCTTCATGCCATGCGTTGTGCTTTATTGTAAGCCTTTACTCAATGAGTATCAAAGATAAGTTTAGAATGACATTTTTAACTGGCCGATTAACTTGACATGTCAGCACAAAATCATCCGTAACTTTGGATTTAGAGCTCAGAATGACACATATCCAAAGCCCACTTTAAGCAAGCTCAATTTTCTATACTGTGATAAAATTTGAGAGAGAAATTGATTCAACAAAGCGTCCAAATAAACCAATATATCAAAAAATGCGTCATGCCATGCATTGTGCTTTATTTATAAGCCTTTACTCAATGGGCATCAATGATCAATTTAGAATGATAATTTTAAATGGCCGATCAACTTGACATGTCTGCAATATATCGTCCGTAACTTTTGATTTAGAGCTTAGAATGACACGAATACAATGCCCATGTTAAGCTAGCACAATTTTCTATAATATGACAAAATTTGAGATAGAAATAGATTCGACAAAGCATCCAAGTAATCCAATCTATCCAAAACAGTGACTTGCAATGCATAGTGCTTCATTAATAAGCTTTTACTTAATGAGCATCAATGATCAGTTTGAAACGATTATTTTGACTAGGCGAACTTGAGATGTCTGCACTAAATCGTCCGTAACTTTGGATTTAGAAATTAGAATGACACAAATCCAAAGCCCACGTCAATCTAGCTCAATTTTCTATATTGTGACAAAATTGGAGACATAAATGTTTCAACAAAGCGTCCAAGTAATCCAATCAATCCATAACTGCGTCATGCCTTGCATTGTGCTTCATTTATAAGCCATTACTCAATGAGCATCAATGATCGGTTTAGAATGATCATTTTAACAGCCCGATCAACTTGACATGTCTGCACTAAATCGCCCGTAATTTTTGATTTAGAGCTCAGAATGACACAAATCCAAATCCCACATTAAGCTAGCTCAATTTTCTATACTGTGACAAAATTTGAGACAAAAATAGATTAGACAAAGCGTATAAGTAATCCAATCTATCGAAAACTGTGTCTTGCCATGCATTGTGCTTCATTAATAAGACTTTACTCAATGACCATAAATGATCAGTTTAGAATGATTATTTTATCTGCCTGATCAACTTGACATGTCTGCACTAAATCATCCGTAACTTTGGATTTAGAGCTCAGAATGACACAAATCCAAAGCCCACGTTAAGCTAGCTATCTTTCTATATTATGACAAAATTTTGAGACATAAATAGATTCGACAAATCATCCAAATAATCCAATCTTTCTAAAACTTTGTCATGCCTTGCATTGTGCTTTATTTATAATCCGTTACTCAATCAGCAACATCAATGATCAGTTTAGAATGATCATTTTTTAACTGGCCGATCAACTTGACATGTCCGCACTAAATCATACGTAACTTTTGGTTTAGAACTCAGATTGACACAAATCCAATGCACACCTTAAGCTAGCTTAATTTTCTATATTGTGACAAAATTTGAGACAGAAATAGATAGACAAAGCATCCAAGTTATTCAATCTATTCAAAACTGCTTTATGCCATGCATTGTGCTTTATTTATAAGCCGTTACATAATGAGCATCAATGATCAGTTTAGAATGATCATTTTAACTGGCCGATCAACTTGACATTTCTGCACTAAATCGTCCGTCACTTTTGATTTATAGCTTAAAATGACACGTATCCAATCCCACGTTAAGCTAGCTCAATTTTCTATATTGTGACAAAATTTGAGATAGAAATGATTCGAAAAAGCATCCAAGTAATCCAATGTATCCAAAACTGCATCTTGCCATGCATTGTGCTTCATTTATAAGCCGTTACTCAATGAGCATCAATGATCAGTTTAGAATGATCAGTTTAGAATGATCATTTTAACAGGCCGATCAACTTGACATGTATGCATTAAAAATGACACAAATCCAAAGTCCACGTTAAGGTAGCTCAGTTTTCTATATTGTGACAAAATTTAAGATAGAAATAGATCGACAAAGCATCCAAGTTAATAAAATCAATGAGCATCAATGATTAGTTTAGAATGATTATTTTATCTGAGGCTGATCAACTTGCCATGTCTGCACTAAATCGTCCGTAACTTTGGATTTAGAGTTCAGAATGACACAAATCCAAAGCCCACGTTAACCAAGCTCAAGTTTCTATATTATGACAAAATTTGACACAAAAATAGATTCGACAAAGCATACAATTAATCCAATCATTCTAAAACTTCGGCATGCCTTGCATTGTGCTTCATTTATAATCCGTTACTCAATGAGCAACATCAATGATTAGTTTAGAATTATCATTTTAACTTGCCGATCAACTTGACATGCCGCACTATGTCGTCCATAACTTTTGGTTTAGAACTCAGAATGACACGAATCGAACGCCCACGTTAAGCTAGCTCACTTTTCTATATTGTGACAAAATTTGAGACAGAAATGATTCGAAAAACCATCCAATTAATCCAATCTATCCAAAACTGCATCTTGCCATGCATTGTGCATCATTTATAAGCCGTTACTCAATGAGCATCAATGATCAGTTTAGAATTATCATTTTAACTGGCCGATCAGCTTGAAATATCTGCACTAAATCGTACAAAACTTTTTGTTTAGAACTCAGAATGACACAAATCTAAAGCCCACCTTAATCTAGCTCAATTTTCTATATTGTGACAAAATTTAAGACCAAATAGATTTGACAAAGCATCCAAGTAATCCAATCTATTCAAAACTGCTTTATGCCAAGCATTTGTGCTTTATTTATAAGCTTTTACTCCATGAGCATCAATGATCAATTTAGAATGATCATTTTAACTAGCCGATCAACTTGACATGTCTGCACTATATCGTCCGTAACTTTTGATTTAGAGCTAAGAATGACACAAATCCAAAGCCCACGTCAATCTATCTATATTTTCTATATTGTACCATAATTTGAGATAGAAATAAATTCGACAAAGCATCCAACTAATCCAATCTATCCAAAACGTCGTCATGCCTTTCATTGTGCTTCATTTATAATCCATTACTCAAAGAGCAGCATCAATGATCGATTTAGAATTATCATTTTAACTGGCCGATCAACTTGACATGTACGCACTAAATCGTTCATAACTTTTGATTTAGAGCTTAGAATGACACAAATCCAAAGCCCACGTTAAGCTAGCTCAATTTTCTATACTATGACAAAATTTGAGACAGAAATAGATTCGACAAAGCATCCAATTAATCCAATCTTTTTAAAACATCGTCATGCCTTGCATTGTGCTTCATTTGAAATTAGTTACTCAATGAGCAGCATCGATGATCAGCTTAGAATGATCATTTTAACTGGCCGATAAATTTGACATGCCGAACTAAATCGTCCATAACTTTTGGTTTAGAACTTAGAATGACACAAATCGAATGCACATGTTAAGCTAGCTCAATTTTCTATATTGTGACAAAATTTGAGGCAGAAATGATTCGACAAATCATCCAAGTATTCTAATCTATCCAAAACTTTGTCATGCCTTGCATTGTGCTATATTTATAAACTGTTACTCCATGAGCATCAGTGATCTGTTTAGAATGATCATTTTAACTAGCCGATCAACTTGACATTACAGCACTAAATCGTCCATAACTATGGATTTAAAGCTTAGAATGACATAATACCAAAGCCCACTTAAACTAGCTCAATTTTCTATATTGTGACAAAATTTGAGATGGAAATAGATTCGACAAAGCGTCCAATTAATCCAATCTTTTTAAAACTTCGTCATGCCTTGCATTGTGCTTCATTTGAAATTAGTTACTCAATGAGCAGCATCGATGATCAGTTTAGAATGATCATTTTAACTGGCCGAACAACTTGACATGCCGCACTAATCGTCCATAACATTTGGTTTCGAACTCAGAATGACACGAATCAAATGCACATATTAAGCTAGCTCAATTTTCTATATTGTGACAAAATTTGAGACAGAAATGATTTGACAAATCATCCAAGTATTCTAATCTATCCAAAACTTCATCATGCCTTGCATTGTGCTATATTTATAAACTGTTACTCAATGAGCATCAATGATCTGTTTAGAATGATCATTTTAACTAGCCGATCAACTTGACATGACAGCACTAAATCGTCCGTAACTATGGATTTAGAGCTTAGAATGACAGAAATCCAAAGCCCACTTAAACTAACTCAATTTTCTATATTGTGACAAAATTTGAGATAGAAATAGATTCGACAAAGCGTCCAAGTACTCCAATCTATCCAAAACTGCGTCATGCCATGCATTGTGCTTCATTTATAAGCCTTTACTCAATGAGCATTAATGATCAGTTTATAATAATCATTTTAACAGGCCGATCAACTTGACATGTCTTCACTATATTGCCGCAAGTTTTGATTTATAGCTCAGAGTAACACGAATCCAATGCCCACATTAAGTTAGCTCAATTTTAAATAGTGTGACAAAATTTGAGACAGAAATAGCTTTGACAAATCGTCCAAGTAATCCAATCCATCCAATACCGTGTCCTGCCAGGCATTGTGCTTCATTAATAAGCCTTTACTCAATGAGCATCAATAATCAGTTTTGAATGATCATTTTTACTGGCTGATCAACTTGATATGTCTGCAGAATATCGTCCGTAACTTTTGATTTATAGCTCAGAATGACAAGAATCCAATATCCACTTTAAGCTAGTTCAATTTTCTATATTGTGACAAAATTTTAGACAAAAACAGATTTGACATAGCGTCCAAGTAATCCAATCTATCCAAAACTGTGTCATGCCATGCATTGTGCTTCATTTATAAGCCTTTACTTAATAAGCATCATTGATCAGTTTAAAATGATCATTTTAATTGGCCGATCAACTTGACATGTCTACACTATATCCTCTGTAACTTTTGATTTATCGCTCAGAATGACAGGAATCCAATGCCCACTTTAAGTTAGCCCAATTTTCTATATTGTGACAAAATTTTAGACAAAATAGATTCGACAAAACGTCCAAGTAATCCAATCTATAAAAACTGCATCAGGCCTTGCATTGTGCTTCGTTTATAAGCTGTTACTCAATGATCATCAATGATCAGTTTAGAATGATCATTTTAACTGGCCAATTAACTTGATATGTCTGCATTAAATCACTCATAACTTTTGATTTAGAGCTCAAAATGCATAAATCCAAAGCGCACGTTAAGCTAGCTAAATTTTTTATATTATGACAAAATTTGAGACTGTAATAGATTCGACAAAGCATACAAGGAATCCAATGTATCCAAGATTTTTCCATGCCATGCGTTGTGCTTCATTATAAGCCTTTACTCAATGAGTATGAATGATCAGTTTAGAATGATCATTTTAATTGGCCGATCAACTTGAAATGTAAGCACTAAATCGGGCATAACTTTGGATTTAGAGCTCAGAATGACACAAATACAAAGACCACTTTAAGCTACCGCAACTTTCTATATTGTGACAAAGTTTGAGGTAAAAATAGATTCGAAAAAGCGTCCAAGTAATCCAATCTATCCAAAACTGCGTCATGCCATGCATTGTGCTTCATTTATAAGCCTTAACTCAATGAGCATCAATGATCAGTTCAGAATAATCATTTTAACAAGCCGATCAACTTGACATGTCTTGAATATATCGTCCGTAACTTTTTATTTATAGCTCAGAATAACACGAATCCAATGCCCACATTAAGCTAGCTCAGTTTTCTATAGTGTGACAAAATTTGAGACAGAAATAGGTTCGACAAAGTGTACTAGTTATCCAATCTATCCAAAACTGGGACTTGCCATGCGTTGTGCTTCATTTATAAGGCTATACTCAATGAGCATCAATGATCAGTTTTAAATAATTATTTTAACTAGCCAATCAACTTGACTTGTCTACACTAAATCGTCTGTAACTTTGGATTTGGAACTCAGAATGACACAAATCCAAAGCCCACGTTAAGCTAGTTCAGATTTTATATATTGTAACAAAATTTGAGACAAAAAGTAGTCGATAAAGCATCCAAGTAATCCAATCTATCCAAAACTGCTTCATGCCTTGCATTGTGCTTCGTTTATAAGCCGTTACTCAATGAGAACCGATGATAAGTTTAGAATGATCATTTTAACTGGACAATCAACTTGATATGTCTCCACTAAATCGTCCACAATTTTTTATTTAGAGCTCATAATGACACAAATCCATAGCCCACGTTAAGCTAGCTCAATTTTCTATTTTTTGACAAAATTTGAGACCGAAATAGATTAGAGAAAGCGTCCAAGTAATCCAATCTATCCAAAACTGTGTCTTGCCACGCATTGTGCTTCATTAAAAAGACATTACTCAATGAGCATCAATGATCAGTTTAGAATGATTATTTAATCTGGCCGATCAACTTGAAATGTGTGCACTAAATCGTCCGTAACTTTGGATTTAGAGGTCAGAATGACACAAATCCAAAGCTCATGTTAAGCAAGCTCAATTTTCTATATTATGACAAAATTTGACACAGAAATAGATTCGACAAAGCATCCAATTAATCCAATCTTTCTAAAACCGTTGCATTGTGCTTCATTTATAATATGTTGCTCAATGAGTAGTATCAATGATTACTTTAGAATGATCATTTTAACTGGCCGATCTACTTGACATGCCGCACTAAATCTTCCATAACTTTTCGTTTAGAACTCAGAATGACACGAATCGAACGCCCACGTTAAACTAGCTCAATTTTCTTTATTGTGACAAAATTCGAGACATAAATGAATCGACAAAGTATCCAAGTTAATAAAATCTATTCAAAACTGCTTCATGCCATGCATTGTGCTTTATTTATAAGCATTTACTCAATGAGCATCAATGACTAATTTAGAACGATCATTTTAAATGGCCGATCAACTTGACATGTCTGCACTATATCGTACGTAACTTTTGATTTATAGCTTAGAATGACACGAATCCAATGCCCACGTTAAGCTAGCTCAATTTTCTATATTGTGTCAAAATTTGAGACAGAATTAGATCGACAAAGCATCCAAGTTATCCAATCTATTCAAAACTGCTTCATGCCATGCATTGTGCTTTATTTATAAGCATTTACTCAATGAGCATTAATGTTAGTTTAGAATGGTCATTTGAACTGACCAATCAACTTGGCATGTCTGCACTATATCGTCCGTAACTTTTGATTTAAAGATCAGAATGACACAAACCCAAAGCCCACGGTATGCTAGCTCAATTTTCTATATTCTGACAAAAGTTTACACAAAAATAGATTTGACAAAGCATCTAAGTAATCCAATTTATTCAAAATTGCTTCATGCCAAGCATTGTGCTTTATTTATAAGCCGTTGCTCAATGCGCATCATTGATCAATTTAGAAAGATCATTTTAAATGGCCGATCAACTTGACAAGGCTGCACTATATAGTCTGTAACTTTTGATTTAGATCTCAGAATGACACAAATCCAAAGCCCACGTTAAGCTAACTTAATTTTCTTCATTGTCACAAAATTTGAGATAGAAATATATTTGAAAAAGCATCCAAGTAATCCAATCTATCCAAAATTGTGTCTTGCCATGCATTGTGCTTCATTAATAAGCCTTTACTCAATGAGCATAAATGATCAGTTTAGAATGATCATTTTAACTGACGATCAACATGACAACTCAGCACTAAATCGTCTGTAACTTTGGATTTAGAGTTCAAAATGACACAAATCCAAAGGCCACGTTAAGCTAGCTTAATTTTCTATATTGTGACAAAATTTGAGAAAGAAATAGATTCCACAAAGCGTCCAAGTAATGAAATCCATCCAAAACTGCGCCTTGCCATGCATTGTGCTTCATTAATAAGCCTTTACTCAATGAGCATCAATGATCAGTTTAGAATGATCATTTTAACTTGCCGAGAACCTTGACATCTCTGCACTAATTCATCCGTAACTTTGGATTTAGAGTTCAGAATGACACAAATCCGTAGGCCACGTTAAGCTAGCTCAATTTTCTATATTGTGATAAAATTTGAGACAAATAGATTCGTCAAAGCATCAAAGTAATCCAATCTTTCCAAAAGTGCTTCGTGCCATGCATTGTGCTTCATTGATAAGCCTTTACTTTATGAGCATCAATGATCATTTTAGAATGATCATTTAAATTGGCTGATTAACTTGACATGTCGGCACTATATCGTCCGTAACTTTTGATTTATTGCTCACAATGACACGAATCCATTGAACACGTTGAGCTAGCTTAATTTTAACTGGCCGATAACCTTGAAATATCCGCACTAAATCGTACGTAACTTTTTGTTTAGAACTCAGAATGACACAAATCAAAAGCCCACCATAATCTAGCTCAATTTTCTATATTGTGACAAAATTTGAGACCAAAATAGATTTGACAAAGCATCCAAGTAATCCAATCTATTCAAAACTGCTTTATGCCAAGCATTTGTGCTTTATTTATAAGCTTTTACTCAATGAGCATCAATGATCAATTTAGAATGATCATTTTAACTGGCCGATCAAATTGACATGTCTGCACTATATCGTGCGTAACTTTTGATTTAAAGCTAAGAATGACATAAATCCAAAGCCCACGTTAATCTAACTATATTTTCTATATTGTACCATAATTTGAGATAGAAATAAATTGGACAAAGGATCCAACTAATCCAATCTATCCAAAACTTCGTCATGCCTTTCATTGTGCTTCATTTGTAATCCATTACTCAAAGAGCAGCATCAATGATCAATTTAGAATTATCATTTTAACTGGGCGATCAACTTGACATGTACGCACTAAGTCCTTCATAACTTTTGATTTAGAGCTTAGAATGACACAAATCCAAAGCCCACGTTAAGCTAGCTCAATTTTCTATACTAGACAAAATTTGAGACAGAAATACATTCGACAAAGCATCCAATTAATCCAATCTTTTTAAAACTTCGTCATGCCTTGCATTGTGCTTCATTTGAAATTAGTTACTCAATGAGCAGCATCGATGATCAGTTTAGAATGATCATTTTAACTGGCCGAACAACTTGACATGCCGCACTAATCGTCTATAACATTTGGTTTAGAACTCAGAATGACACGAATCGAATGCACATATTAAGCTAGCTCAATTTTCTATATTGTGACAAAATTTGAGACAGAAATGATTCGACAAATCATCCAAGTATTCTAATCTATCCAAAACTTCGTCATGCCTTGCATTGTGCTATATTTCTAAACTGTTACTCAATGAGCATCAATGATCTGTTTAGAATGATCATTTTAACTGGCCGATCAACTTGACATGACAGCACTAAATCGTCCGTAACTATGGATTTAGAGCTTAGAATGACAGAAATCCAAAGCCCACTTAAACTAACTCAATTTTCTATATTGTGACAAAATTTGAGATAGAAATAGATTCGACAAAGCGTCCAAGTAGTCCAATCTATCCAAAACTGCATCATGCCATGCATTGTGCTTCATTTATAAGCCTTTACTCAATGAGCATTAATGATCAGTTTATAATAATCATTTTAACAGGCCGATCAACTTGACATGTCTTCACTATATTGCCGTAAGTTTTGATTTATAGCTCAGAGTGACACGAATCCAATACCTATGTTAAGCTAGCTCAATTTTCTATAGTGTGACAAAATTTGAGACAGAAATAGCTTTGACAAATCGTCCAAGTAATCCAATCTATCCAATACCGTGTCCTGCCAGGCATTGTGCTTCATTAATAAGCCTTTACTCAATGAGCATCAATGATCAGTTTGAATGATCATTTTTACTAGCTGATCAACTTGACATGTCTGGACAATATCGTCCGTAACTTTTGATTTATAGCTCAGAATGACAGGAATTCAATATCCACTTTAAGCTAGTTCAATTTTCTATATTGTGACAAAATTTGAGACAAAAATAGATTTGACATAGCGTCCAAGTAATCCAATCTATCCAAAACAGTGTCATGCCATGCATTGTGCTTCATTTATAAGCCTTTACTTAATAAGCATCATTGATCAGTTTAAAATGATCTTTTCAATTGGCCGATCAACTTGACATGTCTACACTATATCCTCCGTAACTTTTGATTTATAACTCAGAATGACAGGTCCAGTGCCCAGTTTAAGCTAGCCCAATTTTCTATATTGTGATAAAATTTTAGACAAAAATAGATTCGACAAAACGTCCAAGTAATCCAATCTATCCAAAACTGCGTCATGCCTTTGTGCTTCATTTATAAGCTGTTAGTCAATGATCATCAATGATCAGTTTAGAATGATCATTTTAACTGGCCAATTAACTTGATATGTCTGCATTAAATCACTCATAACTTTTGATTTAGAGCTCAGAATGCACAAATCCAAAGCGCACGTTAAGCTAGCTAAATTTTTTATATTATGACAAAATTTGAGACTGTAATAGATTCAACAAAGCATACAAGTAATCCAATGTATCCAAGATTTTTCCATGCCATGCGTTGTGCTTCATTATAAGCCTTTACTCAATGAGTATGAATGATCAGTTTAGAATGATCATTTTAATTGGCCGATCAACTTGAAATGTAAGCACTAAATCGGGTGTAACTTTGGATTTAGGGCTCAGAATGACACAAATCCAAAGACCACTTTAAGCTACCTCAACTTTCTATATTGTGACAAAGTTTGAGGTAGAAATAGATTCGAAAAAGCGTCCAAGTAATCCAATCTATCCAAAACTGCGTCATGCCATGCATTGTGCTTCATTTATAAGCCTTAACTCAATGAGCATCAATGATCAGTTTAGAATAATCGTTTTAACAGGCCGATCAACTTGACATGTCTTCACTATATCATCCATAACTTCTTATTTATAGCTCAGAATAACACGAATCCAGTGCCCACATTAAGCTAGCTCAATTTTCTATAGTGTGACATAGTTTGAGACAGAAATAGGTTCGGCAAAGTGTACTAGTTATCCAATCTATCCAAAACTGGGACTTGCCATGCTTTGCGCTTCATTTATAAGGTTATACTCAACGAGCATCAATGATCAGTTTAAAATAATTATTTTAACTAGCCAATCAACTTGACTTGTCTACACTTAATCGTCCATAACTTTGGATTTAGAGGTCAGAATAACACAGAAATAGATTCGACAAAGCATCCAATTAATCCAATCTTTCTAAAACCGTTGCATTGTGCTTCATTTATAATCCGTTGCTCAATGAGTAGCATCAATGATTACTTTAGAATGATCATTATAACTGGCCGATCAACTTGACATGCCGCACTAAATCTTCCATAACTTTTTTGTTTAGAACTCAGAATGACACGAATCGAACGCCCACGTTAAACTAGCTCAATTTTCTTTATTGTGACAAAATTCGGGACATAAATGAATCGACAAAGTATCCAAGTTAATAAAATCTATTCAAAACTGCTTCATGCCATGCATTGTGCTTTATTTATAAGCATTTACTCAATGAGCATAAATGACTAATTTAGAACGATCATTTTAAATGGCCGATCAACTTGACATGTCTGCACTATATCGTACGTAACTTTTTATTTATAGCTTAGAATGACACGAATCAATTGCCCACGTTAAGCTAGCTCAATTTTCTATATTGTGACAAAATTTGAGACAGAATTAGATCGACAAAGCATCCAAGTTATCCAATCTATTCAAAACTGCTTCATGCCATGCATTGTGCTTTATTTATAAGCATTTACTCAATGAGCATTAATGTTAGTTTAGAATGGTCATTTTAACTGGCCGATCAACTTGGCATGTCTGCACTATATCGTCCGTAACTTTTGATTTAAAGATCAGAATGACACAAACCCAAAGCCCACGGTAAGCTAACTCAATTTTGTATATTGTGATATAATTTGAGATAGAAATAGATTCGAAAAAGCAACCAAGTAATCCAATCTATCCAAAACTGCGTCATGCCTTGCATTGTGCTTCATTTATAAACCGTTACTCAATGAGCATCAATGATCAGTTTATAATGGTCATTTTAACTGCCCGATCAACTTGACATGTCTATATTAAATCGTCCATCACTTTTGATTTAGAGCTCAGAATGACACAAATCCCACGTTAAGCATGCTCAATTTTCTATATTGTGACAAAATTTGAGACAGAAATAGATTGGAGAAAACATCCAAGTAATCTAGTCTATCCAAAACTGCATCTTGCCATGCATTGTTCTTCATGCCAAGAATTGTGCTTCATGCCAAGAATTTTGCTTTATTTATAAGCCTTTAAATTATGAGCACCATTGATCAATTTAGAATGATCATTTTAACTGGCCGATTAACTTGACATGTCTGCACTATATCGTACGTAACTTTTGATTTATAGCTTAGAATTACACGAATCCAATGCCCACGTTAAGCTAGCTCAATTTTCTATATTGTGACAAAATTAGAGACAAAAATAATTCGACAAGGAAACTAAGTAATCCAGTCTATCCAGAACTGCATTTTGCCATGCATTATGCTTCATTTATAAGCCGTTACACAATGAGCATCAATAATCAGTTTAGAATGATCGTTTTAACTGCCGATCAACTTGACATGTCCACACTAAATAGTACATAACTTTTGATTTAGAATTCAGAATGACACAAATCCAAAGAACACGTTAAGCTAGCTCAATTTTCTATATTGTAACAAAAAATTTGACACAGAAATAGATTTGACAAAGCATCTAAGTAATCCAATCTATTCAAAATTGCTTCATGCCAAGCATTGTGCTTTATTTATAAGCCGTTACTCAATGCGCATCATTGATCAATTTAGAAAGATCATTTTAAATGGCGGATCAACTTGACATGGTTGCACTATATCGTCTGTAACTTTTGATTTAGATCTCAGAATGACACAAATCAAAAGCCCACGTTAAGCTAACTTAACTTTCTTCATTGTCACAAAATTTGAGATAGAAATATATTTGAAAAAGCATCCAAGTAATCCAATCTATCCAAAACTGTGTCTTGCCATGCATTGTGCTTCATTAATAAGCCTTTACTCAATGAGCATAAATGATCAGTTTAGAATGATCATTTTAACTGACGATCAAGTTGACAAGTCAGCACTAAATCATCTGTAACTTTGGATTTAGAGTTCAAAATGACACAAATCCAAAGGCCACGTTAAGCTAGCTCAAATTTATATATTGTGACAAAGTTTGAGATAGAAATAGATTCCACAAAGCGTCCAAGTAATGAAATCCATCCAAAACTGCGCCTTGCCATGCATTGTGCTTCATTAATAAGCCTTTACTCAATGAGCATCAATGATCAGTTTAGAATGATCAGTGTAGAATAATCATTTTAACTTGCCGAGAACCTTTACATGTCTGCACTAATTCATCCGTAACTTTGGATTTAGAGTTCAGAATGACACAAATCCATAGGCCACGTTAAGCTAGCTCAATTTTCTATATTGTGACAAAATTTGAGACCAAAATAGATTTGACAAAGCATCCAAGTAATCTAATCTATTCAAAACTGCTTTATGCCAAGCATTTGTGCTTTATTTATAAGCTTTTACTCAATGAGCATCAATGATCAATTTAGAATGATCATTTTAACTGGCCGATCAACTTGACATGTCTGCACTATATCGTGCGTAACTTTTGATTTAGAGCTAAGAATGACACAAATCCAAAGCCCACGTTAATCTAACTATATTTTCTATATTGTACCATAATTTGAGATAGAAATAAATTCGACAAAGGATCCAACTAATCCAATCTATCCAAAACTTCGTCATGCCTTTCATTGTGCTTCATTTATAATCCATTACTCAAAGAGCATCATCAATGATAATTTAGAATTATCATTTTAACTGGGCGATCAACTTGACATGTACGCACTAAATCCTTCATAACTTTTGATTTAGAGCTTAAAATGACACAAATCAAAAGCCCACGTTAAGCTAGCTCAATTTTCTATACTAGACAAAATTTGAGACAGAAATAGATTCGACAAAGCATCTAATTAATCCAATCTTTTTAAAACTTCGTCATGCCTTGCATTGTGCTTCATCTGAAATTAGTTACTCAATGAGCAGCATCGATGATCAGTTTAGAAGGATAATTTTAACTGGCCGATCAACTTGACATGCCGCACTAAATGTCCATAACTTTTGGTTTAGAACTCAGAATGACACGAATCCAATGCACATATTAAGCTAGCTCAATTTTCTATATTGTGACAAAATTTGAGACAGAAATGATTCGACAAATCATCCAAGTATTCTAATCTATCCAAAGCTTCGTCATGCCTTGCATTGTGCTATATTTATAAACTGTTACTCAATGAGCATCAATGATCTGTTTAGAATGATCATTTTAACTGGCCGATCAACTTGACATGACAGCACTAAATCGTCCGTAACTATGGATTTAGAGCTTAGAATGACAGAAATCCAAAGCCCACTTAAACTAACTCAATTTTCTATATTGTGACAAAATTTGAGATAGAAACAGATTCGACAAAGCGTCCAAGTAGTCCAATCTATCCAAAATTGCGTCATGTCATGCATTGTGCTTCATTTATAAGCCTTTACTCAATGAGCATTAATGATCAGTTTATAATAATCATTTTAACAGGCCGATCAACTTGACATGTCTTCACTATATTGCCGTAAGTTTTGATTTATAGCTCAGAGTGACACGAGTCCAATGCCTACGTTAAGCTAGCTCAATTTTCTATAGTGTGACAAAATTTGAGACAGAAATAGCTTTGACAAATCGTTCAAGTAATCCAATCTATCCAATATCCTGTCCTGCCAGGCATTGTGCTTCATTAATAAGCCTTTACTCAATGAGCATCAATGATATGTTTGAATGATCATTTTTACTAGCTGATCAACTTGACATGTCTGGACAATATCGTCCGTAACTTTTGATTTATAGCTCAGAATGACAGGAATCCAATATCCACTTTAAGATAGTTCAATTTTCTATATTGTGACAAAATTTGAGACAAAAATAGATTTGACATAGCGTCCAAGTAATCCAATCTATCCAAAACTGTGTCATGCCATGCATTGTGCTTCATTTATAAGCCTTTACTTAATAAGCATCATTGATCAGTTTAAAATGATCATTTTAATTGGCCGATCAACTTGACATGTCTACACTATATCCTCCGTAACTTTTGATTTATAACTCAGAATGACAGGTCCATTGCCCACTTTAAGCTAGCCCAATTTTCTATATTGTGATAAAATTTTAGACAAAAATAGATTCGACAAAACGTCGAAGTAATCCAATCTATCCAAAACTGCGTCATGCCTTTGTGCTTCATTTATAAGCTCTTAGTCAATGATCATCAATGATCAGTTTAGAATGATCATTTTAACTGGCCAATTAACTTGATATGTCTGCATTAAATCACTCATAACTTTTTATTTAGAGCTCAGAATGCACAAATCCAAAGCGCACGTTAAGCTAGCTAAATTTTTTATATTATGACAAAATTTGAGACTGTAATAGATTCGACAAAGCATACAAGTAATCCAATGTATCCAAGATTTTTCCATGCCATGCGTTGTACTTCATTATAAGCCTTTACTCAATGAGTATGAATGATCAGTTTAGAATGATCATTTTAATTGGCCGATCAACTTGAAATGTAAGCACTAAATCGGGCGTAACTTTGGATTTAAGGCTCAGAATGACACAAATCCAAAGCCCACTTTAAGCTACCTCAACTTTCTATATTGTGACAAAGTTTGAGGTAGAAATAGATTCGAAAAAGCGTCCAAGTAATCAAATCTATCCAAAACTGCGTCATGCCATGCATTGTGCTTCATTTATAAGCCATAACTCAATGAGCATCAATGATCAGTTTAGAATAATCATCTTAACAGGCCAATCAACTTGACATGTCTTCACTATATCGTCCGTAACTTTTTATTTATAGCTCAGAATAACACGAATCCAATGCCCACATTAAGCTAGCTCAATTTTCTATAGTGTGACAGAATTTGAGACAGAAATAGGTTCGACAAAGTGTACTAGTTATCCAATCTATCCAAAACTGGGACTTGCCATGCATTGTGCTTCATTTATAAGGCTATACTCAATGAACATCAATGATAAGTTTAAAATAATTATTTTAACTAGCCAATCAACTTGACTTGTATACACTAAATCATCTGTAACTTTGGAATTTGGAACTCAGAATGACACAAATCCAAAGTCCACGTTAAGCTAGTTCAGTTTTTATATATTGTAACAAAATTTGAGACAAAAAGTTGTTGATAAAGCATCCAAGTAATCCAATCTATCCAAAACTTTGTCATGCCTTGCATTGTGCTTCATTTATAAGCTGTTACTCAATGATCATCAATGATCAGTTTAGAATGATAATTTGAACTGGCCAATTAACTTGATATGTCTGCATTAAATCACTCATAACTTTTGATTTACAGCTCATAATGCACAAATCCAAAGCGCACGTTAAGCTAGCAAAATTTTTTATATTATGACAAAATTTGAGACTGTAATAGATTCGACAAAGCATACAAGTAATCCAATGTATCCATGATGTTTCCATGCCATGCGTTGTGCTTCATTATAAGCCTTTACTCAATGAGTATGAATGATCATTTTAGAATGATCATTTTAATTGGCCGATCAACTTGAAATGTAAGCACTAAATCAGGCGTAACTTTGAATTTAGTGCTCAAAATGACACAAATACAAAGCCGAGTTTAAGCTAGCTCAAGTTTCTATATTGTGACAAAGTTTGAGGTAGAAATAGATTCGAAAAAGTGTCCAAATAATCCAATCTATCCAAAACTGCATCATGCCATGCATCAACTCAATGAGCATCAATGATCAGTTTAGAATAATCATTTTAACAGGCCGATCAACTTGACATGTAATCACTATATCGTCCGCAACGTTTTATTTATAGCTCAGAATAACACAAATCCAATGCCCACATTAAGCTAGCTCAATTTTCTATAGTGTGACAAAATTTGAGACAGAAATAGGTTCGACAAAGTGTACTAGTTATCCAATCTATCCAAAACTGAGACTTGCCATGCATTGTGCTTCATTTATAAGGCTATACTCAATGAGCATCAATGATCAGTTTAAAATAATTACTTTAACTAGCCAATCAACTTGACTTGTCTACACTAAATCGTCTGTAACTTTGGATTTGGAACTCAGAATGACACAAATCCAAAGCCCACGTTAAGCTAGTTCAGTTTTTATATATTGTAACAAAATTTGAGACAAAAAGTAGTCGATAAAGCATCCAAGTAATCCAATCTATCCAAAACTGCGTCATGCCATGCATTGTGCTTCATTTATACGCCGTTACTCAATGAGCACCTATGATAAGTTTAGAATGATCATTTTAACTAGCCAATCAACTTGATATGTCTCCACTAAATCGTCGACAATTTTTGATTTAGAGCTCATAATGACACAAATCCATAGCCCACGTTAAGCAAGCTCAATTTTCTATATTGTGAGAAAATTTGAGACTGAAATAGATTAGAGAAAGCGTCCATGTAATCCAATCTATCCAAAACTGCATCTTGCCACGCATTGTGCTTCATTAATAAGAAATTACTCAATGAGCATCAATGATCAGTCTAGAATGATTATTTAATCTGGCCGATCAACTTGACATGTGTGCACTAAATAGTCCGTAACTTAGGATTTAGAGGTCAGAATGACACAAATCCAAAGCTCACGTTAAGCAAGCTCAATTTTCTATATTATGACAAAATTTGACACAGAAATAGATTCGACAAAGCATCCAATTAATCCAATCTTTCTAAAACCGTTGCATTGTGCTTCATTTATAATCCGTTGCTCAATGAGTAGCATCAATGATTACTTTAGAATGATCATTTTAACTGGCCGATCAACTTGACATGCCGCACTAAATCGTGCATAACCTTTGGTTTAGAACTCAGAATGACATGAATCGAACGCCCACGTTAAACTAGCTCCATTTTCTTTATTGTGACAAAATTCGAGACATAAATGATTCGACAAAGTATCCAAGTTAATAAAATCTATTCCAAACTGCTTCATGCCATGCATTATGCTTTATTTATAAGCATTTACTCAATGAGCATCAATGACAAATTTAAAACGATCATTTTAAATGGCCGATCAACTTGACATGTCTGCACTATATCATACGTAACTTTTGATTTATAGCTTAGAATGACACGAATCCAATGCCCACGTTAAGCTAGCTCAATTTTCTATATTGTGACAAAATTTGAGACAGAATTAGATCAACAAAGCATCCAAGTTATCCAATCTATTCAAAACTGCTTCATGCCATGCATTGTGCTTTATTTATAAGCATTTACTCAATGAGCATTAATGTTAGCTTAGAATGGTCATTTTAACTGGCTGAACAACTTGGAATGTCTGCACTATATCGTCCGTAACTTTTGATTTAAAGATCAGAATGACACAAACCCAAAGCCCACGATAAGCTAACTCAATTTTCTATATTGTGATATAATTTGACATAGAAATAGATTCGACAAAGCATCCAAGTAATCCAATCTATCCAAAACTGCGTCATGCCTTGCATTGTGCTTCATTCATAAACCATTACTCAATGAGCATCAAAGATCAGTTTATAATGGTCATTTTAACTGCCCGATCAACTTGACATGTCTATACTAAATCGTCCATAACTTTTGATTTAGAGCTCAGAATGACACAAATCCCACGTTAAGCATGCTCAATTTTCTATATTGTGACAAAATTTGAGACAGAAATAGATTGGAGAAAGCATCCAAGTAATCTAGTCTATCCAAAACTGCATCTTGCCATGCATTGTTCTTCATGCCAAGAATTGTGCTTCATGCCAAGAATTTTGCTTTATTTATAAGCCTTTAAATTATGAGCACCATTGATCAATTTAGAATGATCATTTTAACTAGCCGATTAACTTCACATGTTTACGTAACTTTTGATTTATAACTTAGAATGACACGAATCCAATGCCCACGTTAAACTAGCTCAATTTTCTATAGTGACAAAATTTGAGACAAAAATAATTCGACAAAGAATCCAAGTAATCCAATCTATCCAAAACTGCATCTTGCCATGCATTATGCTTCATTTATAAGCCGTTAGACAATGAGCATCAATAATCAGTTTAGAATGATCGTTTTAACTGCCGATCAACTTGACATGTCCACACTAAATAGTACATTACTTTTGATTTAGAACTCAGAATGACACAAATCCAAAGCCTACGTTAAGCTAGCTCAATTTTCTATATTGTGACAAAATTTGACACAGAAATAGATTCGACAAAGCATCTAAGTTATCTAATCTATTCAAAACTGCTTCATGCCATGCATTGTGCTTTATTTATAAGCATTTACTCAATGAGCATTAATGTTAGTTTAGAATGGTCATTTTAACTGGCCGATCAACTTGGCAGGTCTGCACTATATTGTCCGTAACTTTGATTTAAAGATTAGAATGACACAAACCCAAAGCCCACGATAAGCTAACTCAATTTTCTATATTTTGATAGAATTTGACATAAAAATAGATTCGACAAAGCATCCAAGTAATCCAATCTATCCAGAACTGCGTCATGCCTTGCATTGTGCTTCATTTATAAACCGTTACTCAATGAGCATCAATGATCAGTTTATAATGGTCATTTTAACTGCCCGATCAACTTGACATGTCTATACTAAATCGTCCATAACTTTTGATTTAGAGCTCAAAATGACACAAATCCCACGTTAAGCATGCTCAATTTTCTATATTGTGACAAAATTTGAGACAGAAATAGATTGGAGAAAGCATCCAAGTAATCTAGTCTATCCAAAACTGCATCTTGCCATGCATTGTTCTTCATGCCAAGAATTGTGCTTCATGCCAAGAATTTTGCTTTATTTATAAGCCTTTAAATTATGAGCACCATTGATCAATTTAGAATGATCATTTTAACTGGCCGATTAACTTCACATGTTTACGTAACTTTTGATTTATAACTTAGAATTACACGAATCCAATGCCCACGTTAAACTAGCTCAATTTTCTATAGTGACAAAATTTGAGACAAAAATAATTCGACAAAGAATCCAAGTAATCCAATATATCCAGAACTGCATCTTGCCATGCATTATGCTTCATTTATAAGCCGATAGACAATGACCATCAATAATCAGTTTAGAATGATCGTTTTAACTGCCGATCAACTTGACATGTCCACACTAAATAGTACATAACTTTTGATTTAGAACTCAGAATGACACAAATCCAAAGCCTACGTTAAGCTAGCTCAATTTTCTATATTGTGACAAAATTTGACACAGAAATAGATTCGACAAAGCAACTAAGTTATCTAATCTATTCATAACTGCTTCATGCCATGCATTGTGCTTTATTTATAAGCATTTACTCAATGAGCATTAATGTTAGTTTAGAATAGTCATTTTAACTGGCCGATCAACTTGGCATGTCTGCACTATATTGTCCGTAACTTTGATTTAAAGATTAGAATGACACAAACCCAAAGCCCACGATAAGCTAACTCAATTTTCTATATTTTGATAGAATTTGACATAGAAATAGATTCGACAAAGCATCCAAGTAATCCAATCTATCCAAAACTGCGTCATGCCTTGCATTGTGCTTCATTTATAAACCGTTACTCAATGAGCATCAATGATCAGGTTATAATGGTCATTTTAACTGCCCGATCAACTTGACATGTCTATACTAAATCGTCCATAACTTTTGATTTAGAGCTCAGAATGACACAAATCCCACGTTAAGCATGCTCAATTTTCTATATTGTGACAAAATTTGAGCCAGAAATAGATTGGAGAAAGCATCCAAGTAATCTAGTCTATCCAAAACTGCATCTTGCCATGCATTGTTCTTCATGCCAAGAATTGTCCTTCATGCCAAGAATTTTGCTTTATTTATAAGCCTTTAAATTATGAGCACCATTGATCAATTTAGAATGATCATTTTAACTGGCCGATTAACTTCACATGTTTCCGTAACTTTTGATTTATAACTTAGAATGACACGAATCCAATGCCCACGTTAAACTAGCTCAATTTTCTATAGTGACAAAATTTGAGACAAAAATAATTCGACAAAGAATCCAAGTAATCCAATCTATCCAAAACTGCATCTTGCCATGCATTATGCTTCATTTATAAGCCGTTAGACAATGAGCATCAATAATCAGTTTAGAATGATCGTTTTAACTGCCGATCAACTTGACATGTCCACACTACATAGTACATAACTTTTGATTTAGAACTCAGAATGACACAAATCCAAAGCCTACGTTAAGCTAGCTCAATTTTCTATATTGTGACAAAATTTGACACAAAATAGATTCGACAAAGCAACTAAGTTATCTAATCTATTCAAAACTGCTTCATGCCATGCATTGTGCTTTATTTATAAGCATTTACTCAATGAGCATTAATGTTAGTTTAGAATTGTCATTTTAACTGGCCGATCAACTTGGCATGTCTGCACTATATTGTCCGTAACTTTGATTTAAAGATTAGAATGACACAAACCGAAAGCCCACGGTAAGCTAACTCAATTTTCTATATTGTGATATAATTTGAGATAGAAATAGATTCGACAAAGCATCCAAGTAATCCAATCTATCCAAAACTGCGTCATGCCTTGCATTATGCTTCATTTATAAACCGTTACTCAATGAGCATCAATGATCAGTTTATAATGGTCATTTTAACTGCCCGATCAACTTGACATGTCAATACTAAATCGTCCATAACTTTTGATTTAGAGCTCAGAATGACAGAAATCCAAATCCCACATTAAGCATGCTCAATTTTCTATATTTTGACAAAATTTGAGACAAAAATAGATTGGAGAAAGCATCCAAGTAATCTAGTCTATCCAAAACTGCATCTTGCCATGCATTGTTCTTCATGCCAAGAATTGTGCTTCATGCCAAGAGTTTTGCTTTATTTAGAAGCCTTTAAATTATGAGCACCATTGATCGATTTAGAATGATCTTTTTAACTGGCTGATAAGCTTGACATGTTTACGTAACTTTTGATTTATAGCTTAGAATGACACGAATCCAATGCCCACGTTAAGCTAGCTCAATTTTCAATAGTGACAAAATTTGAGACAAAAATAATTCGACAAAGAATCCAAGTAATCCAATCTATCCAGAACTGCATCTTGCCATGCATTATGCTTCATTTATAAGCTGTTACACAATGAGCATCAATAATCAGTTTAGAATGATTGTTTTAACTGCCGATCAACTTGACATGTCCACACAAAATAGTACATAACTTTTGATTTAGAACTCAGAATGACACAAATCTAAAGCCTACGTTAAGCTAGCTCAATTTTCTATATTGTGACAAAATTTGAAACCGAAATAGATTCGACAAGGCATCTAAGTTATCCAATCTATTCAAAACTGCTTCATGCCATGCATTGTGCTTTATTTATAAGCATTTACTCAATGAGCATTAATGTTAGTTTAGAATGGTCATTTTAACTGGCCGATCAATTTGGCATGTCTGCACTATATCGTCCGGAACTTTTGATTTAAAGATCAGAATGACACAAACCCAAAGCCCACGGTAAGCTAACTCATTTTTCTATCTTGTGATATAATTTGAGATAGAAATAGATTCGACAAAGCATCCAAGTAATCCAATCTATCCAAAACTGCGTCATGCGTTGCATTATTCTTCATTTATAAACCGTTACTCAATGAGCATCAATGATCAGTTTATAATGGTCATTTTAACTGCCCGATCAACTTGACATGTGTCTACTAAATCGTCCATAACTTTTGATTTAGAGCTCAGAATGACACAAATCCAAATCCCACGTTAAGCATGCTCCATTTTCTATATTGTGACAAAATTTGAGACATAAATAGATTGGAGAAAGCATCCGAGTAATCAAGTCTATCCAAAACTGCATCTTGCTATGCATTTTTCTTCATGCCAAGAATTGTGCTTCATGCCAAGAATTTTGCTTTATTTATAAGCCTTTAAATTATGAGCACCATTGATCAATTTAGAATGATCATTTTAACTGGCCGATAAGCTTGACATGTTTACGTAACTTTTGATTTATAGCTTAGAATGACACGAATCCAATGCCCACGTTAAGCTAGCTCAACTATCTATTGTGACAAAATTTGACAAAAATAATTCGACAAAGAATCCAAGTAATCCAATCTATCCAGAACTGCATCTTGCCATGCATTATGCTTCATTTATAAGTTGTTACACAATGAGCATTAATAATCAGTTTAGAATGATCGTTTTAACTTCCGATCAACTTGATATGTCCACACTAAATAGTACATAACTTTTGATTTAGAACTCAGAATGACACAAATTCAAAGCCTATGTTAAGCTAGCTCAATTTTCTATATTGTTACAAAATTTGACACCAAAATAGATTCGAGAAGGCATCTAAGTTATCCGATCTACTCAAAATTGCTTGATGCCATGCATTGTGCTTTATTTATAAGCATTTACTCAATGAGCATTAATGTTAGTTTAGAATGGTCATTTTAACTGGCCGATCAACTTGGCATGTCTGCACTATATCGTCCGTAACTTTTGATTTAAAGATCAGAATGACACAAACCCAAAGCCCACGGTAAGCTAACTCAATTTTCTATATTGTGATATAATTTGAGATAGAAATAGATTCGACAAAGCATCCAAGTAATCCAATCTATCCAAAACTGCGTCATGCCTTGCATTATTCTTCATTTATAAACCGTTACTCAATGAGCATCAATGATCAGTTTATAATGGTCATTTTAACTGCCCGATCAACTTGACATGTCTATACTAAATCGTCCATAACTTTTGATTTAGAGCTCAGAATGACACAAATCCAAATCCCACGTTAAGCATGCTCAATTTTCTATATTGTGCCAAATTTGAGACATAAATAGATTGGAGAAAGCATCCAAGTAATCAAGTCTATCCAAAACTGCATCTCGCCATGCATTGTTCTTCATGCCAAGAATTGTGCTTCATGCCAAGAATTTTGCTTTATTTATAAGCCTTTAAATTATGAGCACCATTGATCAATTTAGAATGATCATTTTAACTGGCCGATTACCTTGACATGTCTGCACTGTATCGTACGTAACTTTTGATTTATAGCTTAAAATGACACGAATCTAATGCCCACGTTAAGCTAGCTCAATTTTCTATATTGTGACAAAATTTGAGACAAAAATAATTCGAAAAGAATCCAAGAAATCCAATCTATCCAGAACTGCATCTTGCCATGCATTATGCTTCATTTATAAGCTGTTACACAATGAGCATCAATAATCAGTTTAGAATGATAGTTTTAACTGCCGATCAACTTGACATGTCCACACTAAATAGTACATATCTTTTGATTTAGAACTCAGAATGACATAAATCCAAAGCCTACGTTAAGCTAGCTCAATTTTCTATATTTAGACAAAATTTGACATAGAAATAGATTCGACAAAGCATCTAAGTAATCCAGTCTATTCAAAATTGCTTCATGCCAAGCATTGTGCTTTATTTATAAGCCTTTACTCAATGAGCATCATTGATCAATTTAGAAAGATCATTTTAAATGGCCAATCATTTTGATATGGCTGTACTATATCGTCTGTAACTTTTGATATTGATCTCAGAATGACACAAATCCAAAGCCCACGTTATGCTAACTCAATTTTCTTCATTGTCACAAAATTTGAGATAGAAATATATTCGAAAAAGCATCCAAGTAATCCAATCTATCCAAAACTGTGTCTTGCCATGCATTGTGCTTCATTAATAAGCCTTTACCCAATGAGCATAAATGATCAGTTTAGAATGATCATTTTAACTGACGATCAACTTGACATGTCAGCACTAAATCGTCTGTAACTTTTGATTTAGAGCTCAGAATGACACAAATCCAAAGCCCACATTAAGCTAGCTCAATTTTCTATATTGTGACAAAATTTGAGATAGAAATAGATTCCACAAAGCGTCCAAGTAATCAAATCCATCCAAAGTTGCGCCTTGCCATGCGTTGTGCTTCATTAATAAGCCTTTACTCAATGAGCATCAATGATCAGTTTAGAATGATCATTTTAACTTGCCGAGCAACTTGACATGTCTGCACTAATTCATCCGTAACTTTGGATTTAGAGTTCAGAATGACACAAATCCATAGGCCACGTTAAGCTAGCTCAATTTTCTATATTGTGACAAAATTTGAGACAAATAGATTCGAAAAAGCATCGAAGTAATCCAATCTTTCCAAAAGTGCTTCGTGCCATGCATTGTGCTTCATTGATAAGCCTTTACTTAATGAGCATCAATGATCATTTTAGAATGATCATTTAAATTGGCTGATCAACTTGACATGTTGGCACTATATCGTCCGTAACTTTTGATATATAGCTCACAATGACACGAATCCAATGAACACGTTAAGCTAGCTTAATTTTCTATATTGTGAGAAAATTTGAGACTGAAATAGATTCGACAAAGAATCCAAGTAATCCAACCTATCAAAAACAGCGTCATGCCTTGCATTGTGCTTCATTTATAAGCCGTTACTCAATGAGCATCAATGATCAGTTTAGAATGATCATTTTAACTTCCCGATCAACTTGACATGTCCGCACTAATTTGTTTGTAACTTTTGATTTAGAGCTCCGAACGACACAAATCCAACACCCACGTTAAGCTAGCTCAATTTTCTATATTGTTACAAAATTTGAGACTGAAATAGATTCGACAAAGCATCCAAGTAATCCTATCTATGCAAAACTGCATCATGCCTTGCATTGTGCTTCATTTATAAGCTTTTACTCAATAAGCATAAATGACCAGTTTAGAATGATCATTTTAACTTGCCGATCAACGTGACATGTCTGCATTATATTGTCCGTAACTTTTGATTTATAGCTCAGAATGACACGAATTGAATGTCCACGTTAAGCTAGCTCAATTTTCCATACAATGACAAAATGTGAGACGGAAATAGATTCAACAACGCGTCCATGTAATCCAATCTATCCAAAACTACGACATACCTTGCATTGCGCTTCATTTATAAGCCGTTACTCAATGACCATCAATGATCAGTTTAGAATGATCATTTTAACTGGCCGATCAAGTTGACATTTCCGTACTAAATCCTCCGTAACGTTTGATTTAGAGCTCAGAACGACACAAATTCAAAGCCCACGTTAAGCTAGCCTAATTTTCTATACTGTGAATTAATATAAGACAGAAATAGATTCGAAAAAGCATCCAAGTAATCCAATCTATCCCAAACTGCTTCATGCCATGCATTGCGATTCATTGATAAGCCTTTACTCGATGAGTATTAATGATCATTTTAGAATGATCATTTTAACTTGCCAATTAACTTGACATTTCTGCACTATATCTTCTGTAACTTTTGATTTATAGTTCAGAATGAAACGAATCCAATGCCCACGTTAATCTTGCTCAATTTTCTATATTGTGACAAATAGAGACAAAAATAGATTCGACAAAGCTTCCAAGTCATCCAATCTATCCAAAACTTCGTCTTGGCATGCATTGTGCTTCATTAATAAGCCTTTACTCAATGAGCATCAATGATCAATTTAGAATGAGCATTTTAACTAGCTGATCAACTTGATATTTCTGCACAAAATCGTATGTAACTTTGTATTTAGAGCTCAGAATGACAGAAATCCAAAGCCCACGTTAAGCTTTCTCAATTTTATGTATTGTGACAATATTTGAGACAGAAATAGATTCAACAAAGCTTCCAAGTAATCCGACACTGCATGCAGCCATGCATTGTGCTTCATTGATAAGCCTTTACTCAATGAGAATCAATTATAAGTTTAGAATGATCATTTTAACTGGCTGATCAACTTGACATGTCTGCACTATATCGTCCATAACTTTTGATTTATAGATCAGAATGACACAAATCCAATGCCCACGTTAAGCTAGCTCAATTATTTACATTGTGACAAAATTTGAAACTGAAATAGATTCGACAAAGCTTCCAAGTAATCCCATCTATCCAAAACTGCTTCATGCCATGCATTGTGCTTCATTTATAAGCCTTGATTCAATGAGCATCAATGATCAGTTTAGAATGATCATTTAAACTGGTCGATCAACTGGACATGTCCGCACTAAATCGTGCGTAACTTTTTATTTAGATCTCAGAATCACACAAATCTAAAGGACGCGTTAAATTAGTTCAATTTTCTATATTGTGACAAAATTTGAGACAGAAAAAGATTCGACAAAGCATACAAGTAATCCAATCTATCGAAAACTGCGTCATGCCTTACATTGTGCTTCATTTAAAAGCCGTTAGTCAATTAGCATCAATGTCTGTTTATACTGATCATTTTAACTGGCCGATCAACTTGACATGTCCACACTAAATCGTCCATAACATTACTGTATCTCATTTTATTAACAAAAAAAATTATTTTCCTGTATGTCAATATTAAAACTTTACGAGGAAAACCATCAACATTACTGTGCAAATATCCAGAAAGTGGTCACTTTCAATATGCATAACAAACTTCAAAACAAAAACAATCTGCCTAAAAATGGTCAGAAATTCAGAACAGAATATTCAGCCGGACATAAATAGATATGACAAAGCGTCGAAGTTATCCAATCTCTCCAAAACTTTGTAATGCCATGCATTGTGCTTCATTTATAAGCCTCTACTCAATGAGCACCAATGATCAGTTAAAAATGATCATTTTAACTCGTAGATAAACTCAACATGTACGCACTAAATCGTACCGAACTTTTGATTTAGAGCTCAGAATGATATAAATCCAAAGCCCACTTTAGGCTACCTCAATTGTCTGTAATGTGAAAAAATTTGAGACAAAAATAGATTCCACAAAGCGACCTAGTTATCCAATCTATCCCGAACCGAGTGATGGCATGCATTATGCTTCATTTATACGTCTATAATCAATGAGCACCAATGATCAGTTAAGAATGATCATTTTAACTAGCCGATCAACTTTTCATTTCCGCACTAGATCTTTCGTAACTTTTGATTTAGAGCTCAGAATGACAGAAATCCAAAGCCCACGTTAAGCTAGCTCAATTTTCTATATTGTGGCAAAATTTGAGGCATAAATTAAATAGATTCGACAAAGCGTCCAAGTTATCCAATCTATCAAAAACTACGACACGGCATGCATTGTGCTTTATTTATAAACCTTTACTCAATGAGCATCAATGATCAATTTATAATGATGATTTTAACTGGCCGATCAACTTGACATGTCTACCCTATATCGTCCGTAACTTTTGATTTAAAGCTCAGAATGACACTAATCAAATGCCCACGTGAAGCTAACTCAATTTTCTATGTTGTGACAAAATTTGAGAGAGAAATAGATTCGACAAAGGGTCCAAATAATCCAATCTATCCAGAACCTCGTGATGCAATGCATTATGCTTCTTAATAAGCCTTTACTCAGTGAGCATCAATGATCAGTTTAGAATGATCATTTTAACTGGCAAATCAACTTAAGATGTCCACACTAAATCGTCCGTAACTTTGGATTTAGAGCTCTGAATGACACAAATCCAAAGTGCACGTTAACCTAGCTCAATTTTCTATATTGTGAAAGAATTTGAGACATAAATAGATTAGACAAAGCGTCCAAGTAATCCAATCTATCCAAAATTGCGTCATGCCTTACATTGTGCTTCATTTATAAGCCTTTACTTAATGAGCATCAATGATCAGTTCAGAATGATCATTTTAACTAGCCGATCAACTTGACATTTCTCTATTATATCGACTGTAACTTTTTATTTGGAGTTCAGAATGACAGCAATCCAAAGCACACGTTAAGCCAGCTCAATGTTTTATATTGTTAGAAAATTTGAGACAGAAATAGATACGACAAAGTGTCCTAGTTATCCAATCTGTTCTGAACTGCATGATGACATGTATTATGCTTCATTTATAAGTCTCTAATCAATGATCACCAATGATCAGTTAAGAATGATCATTTTAACTACCCGATCAACTTTTCATATCTGCACTAAATCGTCAGTAACTTTTGATTTAGAGCTCGGAATTACACAAATCCAAAGCCCACGTTAAGCTAGCTAAATTTTCTATATTGTGATAAAATTTAAGACTAAAATTGTTTTCAGAAATCCTCCAAGTAATCAAAGCTATCAAAAATTACGTCATACCAAGCATTGTGCTTCATTTAAAAGCTTTACTCAATGAGAATCAATGATCATTTTAGAATGATCATTTTAGAATGATCATTTTAGAATGATCATTTTAACTGGTTGATCGACTTGACATGTCTGCACTAAATCGTCCGTAACTTTGGATTATAGCTTAGAGTGACACAAATCTATAGGCCACATTAAGCTAGCTCAAGTTTGTATATTGTGAAAAAATTATAGACAGAAATAGATACTAGAAAGCGTCCAAGTAATCCAATCGATACAAAACTGCATGATGCCATGCATTGTGCTTCATTGATAAGCCTTTACTCAATGAGCATCAATGATTATTCTAGAATTGATCATTTTAACTAGCCGATCAGCTTGCAATCTCTGCACTAAATCGTCCGAACCATTTGATTTATAGCTTAGAATGACATGAATCCATTGTCCACGTTAAGCTAGCTCAATTTTTTATATTATGAAAAAATTTAAGACAAAAATAGATACGACAAATCGTCCAAGTTATCCAATCTATCCAAAACTTTGTCATGCCATGCATTCTGCTTCATTTATAAGCCTCTACTAAATGAGCACCAATGATCAGTTAAGAGGGATCATTTTAACTAACCGATCAACTTGACAAGTGCGCACTAAATCATCCGTAACTTTTGATTTAGAGCTGAGAATGACATAAATCCAAAGTCCACGTTAAGCTAGCTCAATTTTCTATATTGTGACAAATTTGAGACAGAAATATATTCCATAAAGTGTCCAAGGTATCCAATCAATGCAAAAGTTCGTCATGCCGTGCATTGGGCTTCATTTATAAGCCTCTGCTCAATGAGGAACAGTCCTCAGTTTAGAATGATCATTTTAACTGGCCGATCAACTTGACATGTCCACACTAAATCGTCCATAACTTTTGATTTATAGAGGAGAATGAGACAAATCCAAAGCCCACGTTAATATAGCTCAATTTTCTATATTGTGACAAAACTGGAGACAAAAATAGATTCGAGAAAGCATCAAAGTAATCACATATATCCAAAACTACGTCATACCTTGCATTTGCTCAATGAGCATCAACGATCAGTTTAGAATGATCATTTTAACTGGCCGATTAACTTGACTTGTCCGCACTAAATCATCCATAACTTTTGATTTAAACATCAGAATGAGACAAATCTAAAACCCACGTTAAACTAGCTCAATTTTCTATTTTGTGACAAACTTTGAGACCAAAATAGATACGACAAAGCGTCCAAGTTATCCAATCTATCCAAAACTTCGTCATGCCATGCATTGTGCTTCATTTATAAGCCTTTACTCAATGGGCATCAATGATCAGTTTAGAATGGATCATTTAAACTAGCGATCAACTTGACATCTGTGCACTAAATCGTCTGAAAATTTTGATTTTATAGCTCAGAATGATATGAATCCATTGCCCACGTTAAGCTAGCTCAAGTTTCTATATTGTGACAAAATTTGAGACAGAAATAGATACGACAAAGCATCCAATTTATCCCAAACTACATGATGTCATGGATTATGCGTCATTTCTATGCCTCTAACAAATGAGAACCAATGATCACTTAAGAATGGTCATTTTAACTGGCTGATCAACTTGACATGTCCACACAAAATCGTCCGTAACTTTTGATTTAGAGCTCAGAATTAAACAAATTCAAAGCCCACGTTAAGCTAGCTCATATTTCTATATTGTGATAAAACTTAAGACTAAAATTGCGTCGAAAAATCCTCCAAGTAATCAAATCAATCAAAAACTATGTAATGTCATGCATTATGCTTCATTTATAAACATTTACTCAATGAGCGCTAGTGAGCAGTATAGAATGATCATTTTAACTGGCCGGTCAACTTGACATGTCTATACTAAATCATCCGCAACTTTTGATTTATAACTCAGAATGAAACGAATCCAATGACCACGTTAACATAGCTCACGTTTCTATATATTGACAAAATTTGAGATAGAAATAGATACGACAAAGCATCCAAGTAATCCAATTTTTCCGAAACTACATGATGACATGCATTATGCTTCAATTATAAGCCTTTACTCAATGAGCACTAATGATCAGTTTAGAATGATCATATTAACAGGTCGATCAATTTGACATGTCCGCACTAAATCATATGTAACTTTTAATTTAGAGCTCATAATGATAGAAATCCAAATCCCACGTTAAGCTAGCTTAATTTTCAATATTGTGATAAAATTTAAGATTAATTTTTTTTTATAGAAATCCTAAAAGTAATCAAATCTATCAAAAAGTGCATAATGTCATGCATTATGTTTCACTTATAATCCTCAACTCAAGGAGCACCAATGATCACTTAAGAATGATCCATTTAACCGGCCGATCAACTCGACATCTGTGTACTAAATCGTCCGTAACTTTTAATTTAGAACTCCAAATGACAGGAATCCAAAGCCTACGTTAAGCTAGCTCGAGTTTCTATATTGTTACAAAATTTGAGATAGAAATAGATGCTAAAAGGCGTCCAAATTATCCAGTATATCCCAAACTCCGTGATGCCATACATTATGCTTCATTTATAAGCCTCTACTCAATGAGCACCAGTGATCAGTTAAGAATGATCATTTTAACCGCCCAATCAACTTGACATTTTTGCATTAAATCGTCACTAACTTTTGATTTAGAACTCAGAATAACACACATCCAAAGCACACGTTAAGATAGCTCAATTAATATTGTATTATGCTTCAATTATAAGCCTCAACTCAATGAGAATCAGTGATCAGTTAATAATGGTCATTTTAACTGGCCAATCAACTTGGTATGTCCGCACTACATCGTCCGTCACTTTTGATTTAGAGTTTAGAATGAAACAAATTCAAAGCCCACGTTAAGCTAGCTCAATTTTCTATATTATTACAAAATTCGAGACAAAAATAGAAACGACAAAGCATCCAAGTAATCCAGTCTATCTAAAACTTCATGATGTCATGAATTGTGATTCATTTATAAGCCTTTACTCAATGAGAATCAGTGATCAGTTTAAAATGATCATTTTAACTAGCCGATCAACTTGACATGTCTGTAGTAAATCGTCCATAACTTTTTTATTTATTTCTCTGAATGACACGAATCCAGTTCCCACGTTAAGCTAGCTAAATTTTCTATATTGTGACAAATTTTGAGACAGAAATAGATACGTCAAAGCATCATAGTATTTCAATCTATCCCAAAATGCATGATGCCATGAATTATGCTTCATTTGTAAGCTTTTTCTTAATGAACATCAATGATTAGTTTATAATGAACATATTAACTAGTCTATCAAATTGACATATCTGCACTAAATTGTCCATAACTTTTGATTTAGAACTCCGAATGACACGAATCTGATGCCCACGTTAAGCTAGATCAAGTTTCTATATTGTGACAAAATTTAAGGCAGTAATAGATTTGACAAAGCGTCCAAGTTATCCAATCTGTGCCGAACTACGTGATGCCATCACTACAAGAAAATATCTATTTCCCAACGACAATATTTGTCAGAAATCCATTGGGAAATGCGCTTTCCGACAGATTTCCAAAAAAATATGTCCGTCGGGACTATTTCATTGGAAATCTTACACCGTCGGAAAATAGTCGGGAATTACCGACGGGTTTGTGATGAAGAAAACCCATCAGCAATAACATACAGATATTCAATGGGCAGGAACCGTCGGACATTACCGACATATTTGCGATGGAAGCCATCCGTCGGTACCCGGCCGATGACTTGGAATGAAAAAGGCCATTGGGAATGATATACTTAATACTGATGATACATGGCATCGGAAACTACTGACGCACACCTGATGGTGTATAGCTGTCAATATTTTCCGATGGTTTATAGCCGTCAGGAATATTCCAACACCATCCCGATGACATACACTTCGTGACGGAACTCTGTCTGTCGGTAATTCTGACGGATTAGCAATAACGCTGTCCATCCAAACTTTCTCAATTTTCCGATGACTCCTTCCCTCCGAAATAACTGAACATATAACAATTTTTTTTATAATAATTTTTTTAAATTTTTAAATAAATAATTTTTAAAATTTTAAATTTAAGAAATATTTTTAAATATTTAATACCAATATTAAAAAAATTAAAGAAAAATAATATTTCAAATTAAAAATATAATAATATTTAAATTTTAATTGTTTTAAAATATAAAATCTATAAATTACATTGGAGGAGGATCAGAAGGAGGAAAAAATTCATCCGGATAATCGAGGAATTTAGTTTTCATGAAATCTACAAAATATTTTAGCCTGGCCATCTCTGTCTCAATAGCCGCTATTTTTTCTTTAAGTTGGGTGTTCTTTTTATTTCCAGCCGCATATGTTGCACCACTAGTTTTTGCAACTCTATCGACTATTGGATGACGACCCTTCGAAATTAGTACTTCCTGTAAAAAATTTTAAAATATTATGATATTAAATATAAAAATAAATAAAAAGAGAAATCAACTTACATTAAGAACCAGACGGTTAATCTCAGAACGAGGCAATTCGGCGACCGAAAATGAAAAACCGACTAGAGACTACTGAGTCAAAATATCACTTTTTTCTTTTTAACTTTTTCGATGATCTCACTAACAAGACCATCTTGGATGCGAGCAGTCTTTTTGTTTTTGTGGACGGTCTCGAGAAGTCGCAAGTGATCTGGAGGCACTCCAAATTCTTGTACCTAAAAGTAAAAAAAAATACTATATGAATATTAAAAAAATTTCAAATAATAATAAATAAAACTAATATAATAATAAATTTACCATTTGATCGGCTCATTTCAGAAAACTAGTCGATCTAGTATTGTGAATGTAAATGCCTTTGCCTCCTCGGTCTCTCTTCTGGTTTCCCGAATTAGTCCTCGAGATGGCCTTATCACTGGAAGATTCCCAATAACAAATAAAGTCGTTCCGAACCGACTTATTCAGCCATCTTTCTTTGTCTTTTGTCTTTTTCCTTTTTCCATTTTTTTTTACACTCGTTCATGTGGTAAAAAGACCCATTATGGATGCTTTAGACCCAACTTGCTTAGACGCTCTTTGAACGTTTTTATCGGGCGGAAACAATCATGACCTCAAAGCCGTATTATCGACTGTTGGAAATCCGTCAGAAATCCATCAGAGAGGCATTTAAAATTTTAGAAAATATTATTTAACTCTGAAAATTAAAGTATTGTAAAAATTAAAACATTAGTATCACATATTTAATCTGAAGTTGATGAACATTTTGAAGTAGTTAAATTTTTGTCGTCAAACTCGCCAATCTCTTCTTCTAAATCTTGAAATACATTGTAATCTCCGTACGGGGTATCATCAACAACAAGGTTAACTTCAACAAATTTTTTTTTGAAACCTAAGTTACCAATTGCGCTTTGCTGCATAGGTTCTTGCTCGGTAACACCACGTAACATTCCTCTAGGATGTATTAAGGCTACTGTAATCGAAGGATCTTGCTTGTTACTCTCATGAGGATATCGAATGTAACAAACCTGGTCCGCTTGTGATTCAAGTATGAAAGGATCATATTTTCTATGTCGCTTAGGATAGTGGATAGATGTAACACTGAATTTGTCTTGACGCTGACCCATGACAGGGTCATACCAGTCACAGTAGAACACAATACACCTCAAATCAATCATTCCTAAATAGTGAACTTCTAATATTTCACGAAAACACCGTTGTATATAATTTCACCAGATTGAGATGATATACCATAATTATAAGTTGTTTGTGAGTTTCCTTCGTGATGACTTTTAAAAGCATATGCACGAGTGCAGTATATTGGATAAGATTTTGCAGTAAATGTAGGACAACTTACCAACTCAACTAACCACGTGGGAAACGTTATCCCCCTAGAATGATCCGTAGTAACCTGTAAAATAACTGAATGCACTCAACTATATATATAGGAAAATATTATTAAAATTACATAATTGTGGTAACAATAACATAAAATTGCAACCATCTTGCAAATTCACTCTTTTTAAGTTCGACCAACTCATTCTCTGTGTAATTTGAATAATGAACACGTATTTGATACATGTATATCCTGTTAATTATAAACAAAATAATTAAAAATAAATTATAATAACAATTAAAAATAAAATTTAATTGAATGTACCTTTCATATTCTAAAACTTCATTGCAGTTTGTTAAAATATACAAATGCAAGTGATTGTGTTCCACCTCTGAGCGTGGCGTCTTCCCTTTTCCACTTAAACGTCCAATTTGTGCAAATACTTCTGGTACATAAACTAGATAACTTGGTTTTTCTCCTCCATTATCATGTCGTGCAGGTCGTCTATTTTGTTGTTTGGACTTGCAATGGAAAATAGTAGCTGGCAAAGTTAGATGTTTCTTCATTAATATTTTATGCGATGATTGAACCTTCAACACTAGCAAGATTTTTAACTTTTTTCTTTAGGTGGAACATATATCTCTCAAAAGGATACATTCATTGGTACTGAGCAAGTCTTCCAAACGCTGCTTTTCTAGAGAGGTGAATAGGAGGATGTTCAATAACATCAAAAACGCTGGTGGAAATATTTTCTACAGGTTTCAAATGAGAACTTGTATTTTTCCTCCAAATTTTGGATATCGGCTCTAGTAAGTGATCTTGTACATAAATCTCGGAAAAAACACCAATCTCTGCATAATAAAAAAGTTAATATCATATAATATATAAATTTATGATTAATTATATATAAAATAATGTAAACATACCTTCAATTGCTTAATAGATGTTTTTAGGCAGAAGATCGGTAAAGGCAAATGGAAATAGTCTTTGCATGACAAAATGACAATCATGACTTTTCATCCCTGAAAATTTGCCTTCAATAGTATCGACACAATTACGAAGATTAGATACGTATCTGTATGAAAATTTGACACTATGCTTAATCCACTCAAAGAACTCGTCTTTTGCATGCGCATCCAACCGGAATGCAGAAGACAATAATTTTCCATTTTCCATTACATGTAGTTCCTTCCGGAACAAATATATGGGAAATCCCATTTAGCTTTCAAATTATCTTCTATTTTTCCTTGCACATTTAGAACAGCAACAGTATTCATTATGTTTATCACAATGTTTATCCTCGAACCAACCTGTCCTCCCTTTCTATTCCTAGTCAGGCGTTTTCATTCATTACTTGATTGATTCAAGGTACGAAGTGACAAGTCCAAGCGATAGCGGTAAAAGCTAGTCGCCGGAAGCGAACTTCCAGGCCGGGAAGGGGCTCGAAGACAAAAAGAATCGGGCTTTTCCAAAGAATTACTGTAGCTTTCCCACTCCGTTTGATTTTAGTGTTGCTGTCTGTTGCCGTGGTTCAAGCTACTAGCCCTAAGAAGCAGAGTAGCCCGTACATCCTACTCTTCGTCTCGTTATTCTGTGTTAGGTTTGTAAACCTTCGACCTAACCATGGACTTCGTGAGTGGCTCAAGAATCGAATCCAATAAAATCTCACTTCTGCCCATGCTAATCTTCCTTGGGCATTCTAACTCACTTACAGCTTCTTAGCCCGGCCAATTTCCATCTTTCTTTGGGATTGAGATGCTGGACTTATTTTCTGCTTGAGTTTGATTGCAGGGACTTTAATACCGTCACAACAAGAAAGGGACTACAGCCAGAGCTACTCTTTCCACACCTCCGGATATCTGGTGCCAAATCGTCGCCCGTTTCCTTATTTCTTTGATAATAGAGTTGGCTATTTTGTGGCATCGATTGTACAAGTTCGTGAAGAGGGCTGGACGAGTGGAATGAGGGAGAGCGGCTTGATCGAGAAAAAAAAATAAGAGTAGCCCCCCCCTAGGATCTGAACAAGCCTAACCATGGACTTTGTGAGTGGCTCAATAATTGAATCCAATAAAATCTCACTTCTGCCCATGCTAATCTTCCTTGGGCATTCTATTTCCCCTTGCAT
>CM032165.1:11133644-11175730 GCA_018901935.1 Pugionium cornutum | reverse complement strand
AACCCCAAGTCTCGACTGAAAGAAGAGGAGGAAGGATAGTATCTTTCGGAGTATAGTGCTCCAAAAGAGTCCAAATTATCCTACTGGGAAACGCGGCGGCATAGGAACCACGGGACCCCCCCCCCCTACTAGTAAAGGGAAAACGGAAGTGCGCTCCTGCGCACCAGCTGAAAAAGCCATTTCCCCTTTCTCTGATAATAAGGAAAGCTTCATAGCCCGAGCCGTAGGTCCGCTACCGTAAAGCGAGGAGTTGAGCCTGAACTGGCAAACCGAAGTCACTTTCGGAACCATACTTCTTACCATCATAAGTTGGTTTTGTTCTGAACTGGAGAAAGCTGTTCTCATGGAGGGAAAAGCCAAAATGTAGTTGTCTTGTTGTTGTTCGCTGCCTTGACACATTCCCTTCTCTCCCTGGCATCGTCCCACACAGAAAGAAAGAGCACCCGACACGATCATACGAGGTCACAATTCACCCAACACGATCATCCGGGGTGAACAAGAATTGGGGATCTCATTTTAAGCAGTGGAAATAACAAAAGATGTGCTCCAAGTCCTTGGGCTCTTGAACTGAATTCAGCTACACTGGAAAGGATGGTACAAAGTCCTCCTGCTTTTCATGTAATACTTAATAGGTCCCGAGGAACGCCTTTCTAAGACAACAGATCGAATTCCTATACTCCCTTCCTTCGAAGGCTTTCTGTTGCCTCGGGTTCTGTTGCTGAGTTAGCATGTGATCTATCGGCTATGTCCCACCTCGTCTCGACCAGTATTGCCCATCGGAGTCGGTCTGCAGTGAAGCTTCTTCTTTGTCCGGCTGAGCGTTTTATGGGGGTGGCCGTCTCCTCTCCCCCTGCCGGTGGGAAATCTGCTCCCGGGTTGTCGCTCTGCTGCGTCTGGCCCATCCTCTAGGCACCTTTGGAAGGCAGGGAGTGTGACAACGTACACGCTTTCCTTTACCCCATAGAAGCACACTGGATGGGCGTGCTTCGACCGTGTCTCCGGGGCACAGTTGAATGTAGATATCATTAACGCGAGGTGTAGGAGACCAGGCCGATAAACCCAGGCAACCCAACCCCCCCCCCCCTATGCGCCGATCGCTAGCGCATCCAGGTCCCCGGCGCCCAGCTCTCCGGGAGAGGCCTAGTCTGTTCTGAGAAGTGCTAATTCGGTTCGGATGGAGAAAAAGAGGGGAGCTTTCGATTTTTAGGGTCGGTACCTCAGTGGGAACCATACCCTATGGAGAGTATTTTTTGTTTGCTACGGACTACTGTATCGAACTTCTATGAGTTCATACCCCGGCTCCATTAAGACTGATGCTTATCTGCCTGGTGGTAACGGGACTACCCCGAGGAACGCCGAAACCTAAATGTTAAGTCAGCAACACTTACAAATGCCACTACTTCCCATCGCATCCGTTTTCAGGACAATCTAGACACAAAGTTTTACACCTTAGTGGGGAATCAATTTGCCTACTCTTCTATCTCGAAAGCAGAAAGAGTAGAATTCATTTGAGAGAGCTTGATGGTCTTAAGAATGGTTCGGGGGGGGGGGGGGGGGGGGGTTCTCATAAGAATAAAGAAGAGGAATTGAATCTAATTGATGTTAATAAAGAAGAGGAATTGAATCTAATTGATGTTCATGCTCTCAGCGGGGACAGGATTCGAACCTGCAGTCTTCAGGTCATGAGCCTGATGAGTTGACCAATTCCTCTACCCCGCTTCTCCCCGAGGAACGGCAGTTAGTCGACTAAAAGGAGATGAACGCAGAGCTCTTACTCCTTTCGGCATAAAGGCCTTAAGGCGTTCCTCAGAGGGTATCAAGTCCATTTTATGCTCCCGATAAGGATGGCCCAGAATAAAGGTTTAGAACTTCGACTTTTTTCGAGATAGAAGTACATTTTTTTGGAACTGCCATTCGAAAATGAAAAAAAAATTTTCAGTGGTATAATTCGATGTCAAAGACATTTATTATTCTATTCTTTTGTACTCCATATCGAGTGATTTATTTCTTTCAAATTTTATTATATATTAAGGGTTTACGAGGTGAACTCGGAAGCGTGGGCGTCAAGCATCAAGTGGAGCACCGAATCGTTGCAAGAGGGGGTACTAAGCGGGAGCGGCTTAAAGGCTGGAATTTACGGACCGGAGTACTACGTGTCGTTTCCTTTTCAATCTAAAAGAGCAAAAGCGTATCACCTACCAGCAGCCTAATTCCCCCTCTCTCCTTTAACTCAGCAGATAAGTTGACAGAAGATTATTATATAGTACACTACACTAGTAATAAAAGTTTTTCTAACGACGATGAGTGGAAACCCCCAAAGATGTCGGCTGTTCAATTATCTGCCGGAGTGTGATTCGATCCGATGAGAGAGATAGGGGTCATCCCCGAGTGTATGAGCAGAAGGAGATTCCCGGATGACAGGCCTGGGGCAAAACTCTTCAGACTGGCGCTTTCAAGTTGCTCCAGGTATGAAATCAATCCCATGTTGGTCGTAAGAGTGGCAAGTCATGAGGTAGGTCTTATGGAAATAAATAAGCATCTTCCACAAGCAACTGGTGTGCTTCGATACTGTTAGCATTCGCAGTCTGATAAGTGTTGGATTTATGAGGGCTACATAGCTAATTTCATTGTTCTCGATGCTATAATATCCCACCAATCTTGCTTGTGTTGTCCGTTCTAGTGACAGCATTCCTACTTTTATTATCACTCCCGGTACTGGCAGGGGCAATTACCATGTTATTAACCGATCGAAACTTTAATACAACCTTTTTTTATCCCACTGGAGGGGGAGGCCCCATTTTATACCAGCATCTCTTTGACGGGGGCCAAAGAAATGTCTCCACCAGCTGTCAACAGTCTTTCTTCGGAATTCTACGGAACGGGTCTTTTATGTCATAGTTCAACTATTTTGTAGCCCAAAAAGCTTTGTGCTCAATCTCAACCGGCAAATGGCAAGACTTCCCATACACAAGATTGAAAGGTGTGGTTCCTATGGGTGTCTTGTATGCCGTCCTATATGCCCATAGCGCATCGTCAAGCTTGTAGACCTATAGAACTTCTTTCGGGAAGAACATTTCTCTTGCTATATAGAGACTAACCGCAAGAACTTTTTCTCCACCTTGGATGTCATCAACAACCTCAAGCTTGGAATGGATCTTACACGAAAGTGACGAAGTTGCTTTGACTAAAAACCATCCCTTCCTCTTGGAGCGAATTGGATGATCGGGACGACTCTCGACGAGCGGAGGAACCTAGCTTCTTCAGCGAAGCTGGAGGAACCAAGCTTCTCCCGTTGGTCAAGCGTCTTGCCCCTCACTCTCTTTTCCCTAATATGAACCGTGAGTCATCAAAGCCTTTCTCGAGGAACGCCTGGCACGGTCGGCCTATGCTACTGGCGCTTAAAAAGGCCAAATTAAATCGCTTGGACTTGTCACTTCGTACCTTGAATCAATCAAGTAATGAATGAAAACGCCTGACTAGGAATAGAAAGGGAGGACAGGTTGGTTCGAGGGACCTTTCCGGAAGGAAGGATTTCGATCTTCGATCTTCGTTACCATTCCAAAGTTTATTATTTAGCTTTCGATTAAGTGAGTGTTTGTTTGCTCAGACTTAGACTAAAATGCGACTCTATGCCTTCCCGGTAGAAAACGACCTCTGTGGCGGGATTTACCAGGTCAAATTCAACAGGACCCAGGCAACCCAACCCCCCCTATGCGCCGATCGCTAGCGCATCCAGGCCCCCGGCGCCCAGCTCTGCGGGGGAGGCCTAGTCTGATTGGGAATTTCATATATTTGAAAGCAGTAGCCGAAGCCAAATGGTGGATACAGTATTTGACCTGACGATCATCGATACTGAGAATCTCGGGGTCAGCATCAAGCTAAAGTTGTTCAAAGCAGTTATTAATGCTTCCAGTTCCCGATCGATAGTATCTTCCTTCTTGTCGTTCGTCAGCTCCCACCGGAGGTGGCTGCACCCGCTGAACAGCTACAACCTTCTAACACCGGAAACATAAGTCAAAACTAGTACAAACCACAGGGAATACTTATAGCAGGGGATAAAAGATCCCCCTGTCTCACACCGCCTAACATGAGAAATATCCTTTTGGAGAACCATTAACCAAGACAGAGATCTTGGCAGAGGAGAGGATCAATCTTTAGGTCTCAATCTCTGGAAGAGGCGATTGCGCTAAGGTAGTCTATACAATATAGTGACGAGTGGTGACAATCTCCTTATAGTCGACTAACTGGCGTTCCTCGAGAGCAGAAATGTCATCTACCTTTCCAACGGAATCTTTGACTGAGCTGAAACAGGGAAAAAGATTGAAGAATCAGATGAGGATGAAGTAAAGGAATTACTCTGGTTGTCTTTGCGGTTGATGGCAGATTTAACAACTGAGAGATCCATGAGGATGAGAGGACAGATTTCAGGTCAAGAAGTCATTGTTTTAATTGATTCAGGGGCTACAAAGAATACCAGGCTTGCTGTCTTGATGGCATCGAATCCCCAGTTTGTTGTAGGATCTTTGACACCCCGCATATTAATAGGTTGTTAGAATTGCTTCTGCAATTGAAGAAGAATTGGTTGTGAGGGAGCCTATAAATAGAAGAGCTTTCTTTTCTGAACAAATTGAAGAACCTAATGGATCGAACTCATCCTACAAAAGATATCGGAACACCAAACCAGAAAGAAAGAAAGTAGTGCTTATTGCGAGAGTTCCCCGTTAAAAGTGCAAGCTGGACAAAATCCATTTTTCAGTAATGAACCAGGTGATTCAACTCATTTATGAATACCTTCTTCCTTGAGTTCCTGTCACCCGTGAGAGAGCTTTCAATCTTTCCTTGGGAGGATTAGCGTGATAAAAAAAGATTGTCCAATAATCTAACCAGCTATGAAAAGAATTTCTTTCTCCTTGCCATAAATCTTTCATCTCCCGGTCATCGGTCGAGCGTCTTATTCCCAGTGTTGTTGCCTGCTGAATCGAATGTGTAGGATAGGTGGGAGGTCCTCACATAGAAAGACCAATCCTGAAAGTCCACTCTTTCGTCTAAGGGTGCCTAACCGCCGTGCTCGAGTTCCGTTGGACCTCTCCTTTCAGTCGAGTTACGTCAGTACCTTTTAGTCGAGTGGCTTCTCGCTCCTGTCCAGAACGAAGAGAAGGCAAAAAAAGCGCCGCCGAAGCAGCACGAGCGGGCTTCTATTGCCACGTAACAATAGAGCAGGGTAGCATTTTGCGCCCACATGTTTGAATTTGGGCGTTCCTCGGAGGAACTCGTCCAAACACATGTCTCCTTTTTCTGTTTTCAGCCAGCCTAAGCGCCCTACTTTACCTACTTTAAATGTAAATCTTCCTTTCATCAAAGCCTTCGTGTTCATCGAATACTCACTTCACTATGTGTAGCTCGCTTCCGTCTCTTGAAAGCCGAACTGGCGCCTTCTTTTGATAACTGGGTTAGGGTTACCGAATCGAGGGTCCAGAAAGAATTGGCCATTTAATCTTGTAAACTAATCGAGACCGAAATTGGAAAAAGAGATACGAACAGAAAGGAATAACCAATCGATGAAAGAACACCTTACGCACAAACAAAAGGAATAACAGAGAATGCCCAGTCAATAATAATTAATAATCTAATGGCAACTCGAATTGAATACAGGTAAAAGGCAGATAGGAATGATTGAAGATAGGACGATATTAAGAGACATCCTGAGCCTGCGCCCGTACGGAGTGCTGGCTAGCGGGGATACCTCCCCCAAAAAAAGGGGCAGCTGCGGTCGAACTCTAATTCTGAAAATAAGTCGGGGCCCTTTTACCAAGTCTACTAGATAGAAGATGATAGAGGGCCAACCATGGTTGCGTTTCACAAGACGGTGCCGCCTCAACTGTAGTTTATTTGCTCTGTGCAGGAGCGCTAGTGGACACGGGGAGGGAGCAGGCGAAGCGTGTCGTTCGTAATGGAAAGAAAGAGACCACTACTTTGCCTCTTTGTTGGACCGCCCAAGGCGCGAAGCCCACCCCAGCAGTCCATTCTGAACAAGGAGAGGCATTCCTCTCAGTCGAGTGACTGGCATTCATCTCCTTTTAGTCGACTAACTGGCGTTCCTAGATACTAAACCGCAGCTGCACTTGTTGCTTTAGCAGCACCGTCAGGGGATAGCTGAGAAACGAAGCACTTCCTCTATGGGCATTGTAGAGAGTATAGAATATGACCCTAATCGTTCTTCTAAGATCGCTCCAGTACGATGGATCAAGGGGGGCTGCCAGAAAAAATGAACACGATCGAGGAGTTCGCTCTGCAGCGCAAGATCCTCAAACCTACCACGAACGGGACCGCACTGGTGGTCTGGAACACAGGATTTCTTTTCTCCTGAAGGAGCAGGAAGACCTAATTGTGTGTGCTGTCCCCCACGGTCGCCGGGGAGACTAGAATAGAAGAGTCCGTCGACTCTTTCTTTCGATAAGATTCAAATAAGGAGTCCGTCGACCCAAAGTAGTGTGTTTTAATGCATGGCTGCAAAAGGCTCTTTCTTCTTAATATGCTTAGATAGTTCATTGACTTACGCTTAGATTAGATAGTTCATTGACTACGACACTGGAATCTGATGGACACAGGGAAACTACTCAGTCTATTAGGAATCTATTTATCAAACGGCTTGCGCCCCTGCTTTAGCTGCACTTGCAGAGGTAGCTACGATCGCTTGGATTTGAACCAATGACTCTCGCCGTATGAAAGCGATACTCTAACCGCTGAGTCAAGTAGGTCAAGCTGCTTAGCTTGAAGATGCAAACTTCGTTCACTTACGTCTCTCGTTTACTTGTGCTAGCCCTATTCCTCACCTTTCTCGCACCTCCAGATCCACGTGCGCGGCTAATTCCCAACGCCGGTCGGGATCCCCCTCCTTCTCGAGGTTCTGTACCATTCCTTGGACCCGCCCCACATCCTCCGTCAATTGGATATCCCGCGCTTGTACAGAGGCTTTCTTGTAGTTCCGCTTCTTGCTCTTAAAATTATGAAAGACTCGTCGGAAATTGCTGGTGCTGGCCTGCCAGCGGTAGTGGGAATTATCCCGTTCCCTGGTCAAAGACTTGGTTGGATGTGGGATCTACTCCACGAGGAGCGGTACGGACGTAGATGATATCATCAATTAGAAGCAGGCAAAATGGTGATGAATTGCGATTGGTCCAAACCTTCGACCAGCTCCTTCTTGCAATCCGCCCAGAATGATCGACGCACATCCATGCACCTCCGAACCAGGAGAGGAGATATTCATTAATGACAGATGAAGCATTCCCGTACCTTTGCCGTGCACGAGCGGCCCACCTTTTGAGATGCTGTTCCTACCACATGAACTGATAGATGGCACTGCTATAACAACACCTCGGTAGTGGCCTGGTTGGGACATACCGGCTAGATCAAGTCCATGCAGATAGATTCGGGTTTCCAAGAAAATATGTGGGTTGAAGAACTGCTTTCAACGAGTTCTATTCTCAACCGAGTCCCCGGCCCTCCTTCATCCTTTGGCCGCATGATATTTTCCCAAGAGACACGTGCGCTAGTTGCCGATAATGGAGTGCCCTTCCTGAGGAAAGCAGCACAAAGTCGATCAAATCAACCATCTTGATGCATTTCTTCGGTAATATGAACACAGTCTTTGCTAGTCCAACTACTAAATCTATAGAGATGCCTTCCCAAGATCTCTTCGGTACGGGTATGGATACACTCCTCTTGCCACTTTTTTCTTCCTGACAAAGACGAAACGCACCCTAAGAGCTATATCTTGCATTAGGGAGTTGGGGTTCTCCTACACCACCCTACTGTTTGTTCATAGGGGGTCTCCAACCGCTTATTCAAATAAAGAAAAAGGGATCCCGCAAGGGAGCTCGCTATCCCCCGTTCTCATGAACATTTACCTTCACCGAGTGGATCAGGCAATTTCTCGCTTTATGGAAACGGAAAGGACCCTCCGGTACGCTCTGAAATCTCTGATCAACGATAGAACAAGATCCATTTTTCATCATATATAAGGGATTCCTTGGTTCGGACCGTGATAAATCGCTATTTCCCCCAAACTGCTAGTTTTCATACGACTCAGAACTTCTCACGTTGTTCTGGATCCCCTTCCTGGCTACGATTTCCGGGTTGCGGAGGAACCTAGATTCTTCAGCAAAGCTGGAGGAACCAAGCTTCTCCCGTTGGAGGCTAAGGCTACCCTGTGTCGAACGGATCCAATCCAGGCCTGTAGGCTAAGGCTAACCTGTTTCAAACATCTTACTTAGTTCTCTAGGTAGGTGGATTGGATGGGGCGGGGAGCTCGGGCCCTCGACAACCCCCGTATCGCCACGGGAGAACCCTCCTTGGAGAAGTTATGCCGCCTATTAAAAAATCTAAATGAGCGCGGTAAAAAGGCTTCGGAGTACGTTATAAAGAATTAATTAATCGGTTGAATATTCGGGAATTAAAAACTTGTTAAATTCAAAAATTGTGAATTAGTTAATTTTTTAGATTTTGCATTTTTTTATAAACCTCTTTTTCAGCTTATGTTTTTGCATCAATCGAAGGTTTGGACCAATTGCAATTCATCACCATTTTGCCTGCTTCTAATTGATGACTGGCTATTATATAAGTGTTGACCTAAGCCCCTGTGCAAGGGCTCGGCTCCCGAACCGTACGTGAGATGCCTCATACGGCTCTTCCTAAGGACTTGAAGCCCCCTCTCCATAAATCAAAGTTTTTTAAAAAGCCTTCGCCCTCAAGTTTGAAGCCGACGTAGCCAGTTCGAACTAAGCGCTTTGATAAGAAGTCCAACCTCCACTCTGCTTTCTTACTGCTCTTCTCCTGCTATCTATCTTCCCGGTTTGGCTCTGAGAGCGTCTCTGCAGATCCTTCTTCTGCTCCTGGAACTGCTACCACATCAGAAAGAGACTGTCCCGTGCGTACGGCAGGCTTAGGTTCCTCCAGCTTCGCTGAAGAAGCTAGGTTCCTCCTTTAGGTTGTTTAAGTAGGTTGGGTGACAGATCGGCCATAGGAGTACTCTGGGATATAAACCAGGGCAACAAATGTCGAGCATACAACGATGCCGCCCGAGACCATTATTGAATATATTATGAACACAATTTGCCAAGAGTTGGTTGTGACAAAACTCAATGTGCATAACATCTAGATTATGGCACAACAAATGGTCCTTCCAATATGGTAAATTCCACAAAATATTCTTCTTGTGCCAATTAAGGTATTCGCCACAATCATCAACAGGGTAATGTCCGTTGCCTCCACATGAAGCCGTTCTCTCAGCACCAAAATCTCTAAGTTGAGTCATCATATAATTGCCATCAAAATTTTTCTTTTCCTAAACAATGTCGTGCTCCGACGATATGGATGATCTTGTGGTAGAAATCATCGATGGCAATCGAACCAACTAGTCTTTCGTCCATGTTTCAGTTGGAACGCATCAGTATTATCTTGACAATATCGGCATGCTAATCTTCCATGCGTCGACCATCCTGATAACGTACCATATGCTAGAAAATCACTTATGGTCCACATTAGTGCTGCTCGCATCAAGAAGTTCAGTTGGTTGGAAACAACGAATGCTTCGACACTATTTTCCCATAACATTTTGAACTCATGAATTAGTGGCTGCAAGAAAATATCAAGCGATCGCTTAGGATGCTCTGGACCGGGGACAAGAATTGTTAGAAACAAAAGCTCTCGTTTCATGCACAACGAAGGAGGCAAATTATAAGTTGTCACGATAACTGGCCACAGCGAATATTGCCTCCCATGCTTCCCAAAAGGATTGAATCCATCTGTAGATAACCTGAGGTATACGCTCATATTCAATACTAGGATAAACCTCTTTTAAATGTTTCCATGCTTCTGCATCCTAGGGATGCACAATTTTTCCATTTCAGTTATGTTCTGCATGCCATCACATAGGCTTTGTCGTGTGTTCAGATTGATATAACCTCTTTAACCTCTCTGTTAATGGCAAATACCACATCCGTTTATGCGGAATAGGTACTCTGCCGCTTGTCTCTAGAAATCAAGGTTTGTGACAAATTCGATACTTCATGCTGTTTTCATCATTTCTCCCATAGATCATGCAATTGTCAATACATACATCGATCATCTGATACGGCAATCCAAGACTAGCTACAAGTTTTTGAACCTCGTAATATGAAGCAGGTATAGTATTATCTTTAGGTAATATATCTTTGACAAAATCATATATCGCATCCACACAATCTTCAGGCAAGTTGAAATCCGTCTTTATCGTCATCAACCTGCTTGCAACAGATAAAAGCGATTATCCATCTCTACATCCTTTATACAAAGGCTGCTTCGGTGCATCTAACATATCAAAAAATTTCCGGGCTTCCAAATTATGCTCCTCTATTCTACTCCTATCTTCAATGTACAATGCTATTTGTTCACGAAACGCATCATTCACCATCTGAACAGTACTTCTATTTATATCAACTTCTGATGCTGGTTACTCTACTCTAACATTAGTACTATCTAACCTTTTTGAAATACTACCATATTATTGCATTGTTGCATCAATTTCTCCATGTGAGTACCAAATTTTGTAACCCGGCATAAATCTAGTCCTATACAAATGATTACTACTTTTCTAACAGAGATTAATCTATGATTTCGACATTTAAAACACGGACAATACATTTTACGGTATTCCGACATCATGCTATTGCTTGATGCAAATGTCATGAACTCCTCAACACCTTACGGAAATTTATCCGTCAATTTCCCCGTAGTTGAATCATATCGAGGTTTATCCATCCATGATCGAAAAATAATCATTAGAACATAAAGAAGACATTTTGTTAAGATTTTTTGTTTTGGTGAAACTGTGAAGGAGCAGAGTGTATTTATAATGGAAACTAGAAGATTATCATGAATTTTTAACAGATTATCACGAATTAGAATTTTTAACAGATTATCACGAATTTTTTAACAGATTATCACGAATTTTTTATTACAGATTACTTGCGACTCTGACCACTTCCGGACAGTTTCCGACGAGGTACCAACAACCCTATTGATTTACGGATTGGTCAAGAAAACAACTGCAAAAAATAGGACTTCGTCGGAAAGTCATCTGAAATACCGATGGATTTCCGACAACTTTAAGATTCAATGAACTAGAAAAATAATTACGTGGAATCGGTCAACCAATACATTACCAAAGGATTGCCTATGGATGTCAAAAAACCGAATCTGTCGGGAAGTAGTCGGTAAATACCGATGGTTTAGATTTCGTCCAAACTTATCCATGGTTAACTACGAGAACCCGATGCTGTTAATGTCGTAGGAAATTCGATGGATTGCAGTCAGGTTTTACCATCGAATTTCCGACAGTTTTTCAAGCGTCGGATTTACCGACACTTACCGATGATTTAATTTTGCTCAAAAATCTGTCCGAAAACCATTGCCAAACTGTCGGAATATTCCAATGATACTATTTCCATTGGAAAAACCATCCGAAATAGTAATATGTTTTTGTAGGGTGCAGTAAATCGACCGTAACTTTTGATTTAGAGCTCAGAATGACACAAATCCAATGTCCATGTTAAGCTAGCTCAAGTTTCTATATTCTGACAAAATTTGAGACATAATAGATATGACAAAGCATGCAAGTTATCCAATCTATCCCGAACTCCATGAGCCATGCATTATGCTTCATTTATAAGCCTCTACACAATAAGCACCAATGATCAGTTAACAATTATCATTTTAACTGGCCCATCAACTTGACATGTCTGCTGCAGTAAATCGTCCGTAACTTTTGATTTAGAGCTCAGAATGACACAAATCAAAAATCCACGTTAAGCTAGCTCAATTTTCTATATTATGAAAAAATTTAAGATAGATATAGATACGACATAGCTTCTAAGTAATCCAATCTATCCTGAACTGCGTGATTCCATGCATTATGCTTCATTTATAATCAGTTAAGATCGATCATTTTTACTCTGCACTAAGTAATCCAATCTTTCCAAAATTGTGTGATGCAATACATTATGCTTCGTTTATAAGCCTTTACTCAATACATTATGCTTCATTATGCTTCATTTATAAGCCGATCAACTTGACATGTCTCCACTAAATTTTCTGGAACTTTTGAAATATAGCTTTGAATGACACGAATCTAATGCCCACGTTAATCTAGCTTAATTTCCTATATTGTGACAAAATTTGAGACAGAAATAGATACAAAACTGTGTGATGCCTTGCATTATGTTTCATTTACAAGCCTTTACTCAATGAGCACCATTGATCAGTTTATAGTGATCATTTTAACTGGCCGATCAACTTGACATATCCGCACTAAATAGTCTGTAACCTTTGATTTAGAGCTCGGAATGACACGAATCCAATACCCACATTACGCTAGCTCAATTTCCTATATAGTGACAAAATTTCAGTTAGAAATAGATACGACAAACAACCAAGTAATCCAATCTATCCAAAACTGTGTGATGCAATGCATTATACTTCTTTTATAAGCCTTTACTCAATTCGCACCAATGATCAGTTTCGAATGATCATCTTAACTGGCCGATCAACTTGACATTTCCGCACTAAATCGTCCGTAACATTTGATTTAGAGCTCAGAATGACATGAAACCAATGCCCACGTTAATCTAGCTTAATTTTCAATATTTTGACAAAATCTGAGACATAAATAAATACGACAAAGCATCCAAGTAATTGAAACTTGGAAGAAGTTCTCTAGGTCTGCCATGTTGCACTAAGTTACTTACGGATGTATGCATGCAGTCCGCGCGAAGCGAAGGGAAAGTCAGGCTTAATTGGCTAAGGGGCATAGGTAAGGAAAAGCTCTTCGGAAAGAACCACAGATAGGTTGATTGAAAGCTGCATTCTATCCAAAACTATGTAATGTCAAGCACAATGCTCCATTTATAAGCCTTTACTCAATGATCACTAATGATCAGTTTAGAATAATCATTTTAACTGGTCGATCAGCTTCACTTGTCTGCACTAAATCATTTGTAAGTTTTGATTTATAGCTTTGAATGACACAAATTTAATGCCAACGTTAAGTTAGCTCAAGTTTCTATATTGTAACAAAATTTGAGATAGAATAAGATAAGACAACGCGTTCAAATAGTCCAACCTATCCAAAACTGTGTGATGCCATGTATTATGTTTCATTAATAAGCCTTTACTCAAGGAGCACAAGTGATAAGTTTAGAATGATCATTTTAAATGGCCGGTCAATTTGACATGTTTGCACTAAATCGTCCGTAACTTTTGATTTAAGCTTAGTACGACATGAATCAAAAGCATGCGTTAAGCTAGCTAAATTGTCTATATTGTGATAGAATTTGAGAGAGATATTGATACGACAAAGCATCCAAGGTATCCAATCTATCCAAAACTGTGTGATGCAATGCATTATATTTTATTTGTAAACCTTTACTCAATGAACACCAATGACAAGTTTAGAATGACCATTTTAACAGGCCGATTAACTTGACATGTCAGCAATAAATCATCAATAACTTCTGATTTAGACCTCAGAATGACATGAATCGAATGCCCAATTTAAACTAGCTCATTTTTCTATATTGTGACAAAATTTGAGGTAGAAATAGATACGACAAATCATTCAAGCAATCTAATCTATCCAAAACTGTGTGATGCCATGCTTTACGTTTCATTTATAAGCCTTTACTCAATGAGCACCAATGATCATCTTAACAGGCTGATAAACTTGACATGTTAGCACTAAATCGTCCGTAACTTTTGATTTAGAGTTCCGAATGACACCATTACAATGCCCACGTTAAACTAACTCAATTTCCTATATTTTGAAAACATTTAAGACAGAAATAGATACGACAAAGCGTCCAAGTAATCCAATCTATCCGAAATTGAGTGATGCAATGCATTATGCTTCTTTGATAAGCCTTTACTCAACTAGCACCAATGATCAGTTTAGAATGATCATCTTAACTACATGTCCACACAAAATTGTACGTAACTTTTGATTTAGAGATCAGAATGACATGAATCCAATGTCCACATTAACCTAGCTCAATTTTCTATATTGTGACAAAATTTGAGATAGAAATAGATACGAAAAAACATCCAAGTAATCCAGTATATCTTGAACAGCATGTTGCCATGCATTATGGTTCATTTATAAGCCGTTACTCAATGAGAACCAACAATCAGTTTAGACTGATCATTTTAACTGGCCGATCAACTTGATATGTCTGCACTAAATCGTTCGTAACTTTTGATTTATAGTTCAGAATGACACGAATCCAATTCCCATATTAAGCTAGCTCAATTTTCTATATTGTGACAAAGTTTTAGACAGAAATAGATACAAGAACTGTATGATGCCTTGCATTATGTTTCATTTACAAGCCTTTACTTAATGAGCTCCAATTATCAGTTTATAGTGATCATTTTAACTGGACGATCAACTTGACATGTCGGCACTAAATAGTCTGTAACCTTTGATTTAGAGCTCGGAATGACATAAACCCCATACGCACGTTACACTAGCTCCATTTCCTATATAGTGATAAAATTAAAGATAGAAAATAGGTACGACAAAGCGTCCAAGTAATCCAATCTATCCAAAACTACGTGATGCAATGCATTATACTTCTTTTATAAGCTTTTACTCAATTATCACCATTGATCAGTTTAGAATGATCATCTTAACTCGCCGATCAACTTCACATGTCCGTACTAAATCATCTGCAACGTTTGATTTAGAGCTCCGAATGACATGAATCCAATGCCCACGTTAATCTAACTCAATTTTCTATATTTTGATAAAATTTGAGACAGAAATGGATACGACAAAGCATCCACGTAATACAATCTATCCAAAACTGTGTAATAACATGCATTATGATTCATTTATAAGCCTTTACTCAATGATCACTAATGATCGGTTCAGAATAATCATTTTAACTGGCCGATCAACTTCAGTTGTCTGCACTAAATCATTTATCACTTTTGATTTATAGCTTTGAATGACGCAAATCCAATGCCAACGTTAAGTTAGCTCAAGTTTCTATTTTGTGACAAAATTTGAGATAGAAATAGATAAGACAACGCGTTCAAATAATCCAACCTATCCAAAACTGTTTGATGCCATGCATTATGTTTCATTAATAAGCCTTTACTCAAGGAGCACCAGTGAAAAGTTTAGAATGATCATTTTAACTGGCATGTCAATTTGACATGTTCGCACTAAATCATCCGTAACTTTTGATGTAGAGTTCCGAATGACACCAATCCAATGCCCCCGTTAAACTAACTCAATTTTCTATATTATGAAAAAATTTAGGACAGAAATAGATACGACAAAGCGTCCAAGTAATCCAATCTATCCAAAACTGAGTGATGCAATGCATTATGCTTCTTTGATAAGCCTTTACTCAACTAGCACCAATGATCAGTTTAAAATGATCATCTTAACTACATGTCGACACAAAATCATCCGTAGCTTTTCATTTAGAGATCAGAATGACATGAATCCAATGTCCACGTTAAGCTAGCTCAATTTTCTATATTGTGACAAAATTTGAGACGGAAATAGATACGACTAAGTGTCCAAGTAGTCCAATATATCTAGAACAGCATGTTGCCAGGCATTATGCTTTATTAATAAGCTCTTACTCAATAAGAACCAATGATCAGTTTAGACTGATCGTTTTAACTGGCCAATCAATTTGACATGTCTGCACTAAATCGTTCGTAACTTTCTATTTGTAGGTCAGAATGACACGAATTGAATGCTCATAATAAGCTAGCTCAATTTTCTATATTGTGACAAAATTGGAGACAGAAATAGATACAAGAACTGTGTGATGCCTTGCATTATGTTTCATTTACAAGCCTTTACTCAATGAGCTCCAATGATCACTGTTACATTTCCGCACTAAATAGTCTGTAGCCTTTGATTGAGAACTCGGAATGACATGAATCCCATACCCACGTTACGCTAGCTCCATTTCCTATATAGTGACAAAATTTAACACAGAAATAGATACGACAAAGCGTCCAAATAATCCAATCTATCCAAAACTGCGTGATGCAATGCATTATGCTTCTTTTATAAGCCCTTACTCAATTATCACCAATGATCAGTTTAGAATGATCATCTTAACTGGCTGATCAACTTGACATGTCCGGACTAAATCGTCCGTAACTTTTGATTTAGAGCTCAGAATGACACCAATCCAATGCCCACGTTAAACTAGCTGAATTTTCGATATTGTGAGAAAATTTGAGACAGAAATAGATACGACAAAGCATCAAGTATTCCAATCTATCCAAAACTACGTGATGCAATGCATTATGCTTCATTTATAAGCCTTTACTGAATTAGCACCAATGATCAGTTTAGAATGATCATCTTAACTAACCGATCAACTTGACATATTAGCATTAAATTATCCGTAACTTTTGATTTAGAGCTCAGAATGGCATGAATAGAATGCCCACGTTAAGCTAGCTCAATTTTTTATATTGTGCACAAATTTGAGATAGAAATAGATACAACAATGCGTCCAAGTAATGCAATCTATCTAAAACAGCATGATGCCATGCATTATGCTTTATTTATAATACTTTACTCAATGAGAACCAATGACTGGTTTATACTGATCATTTTAACTGGCCGATCAACTTGACACGTATGCACAAAATTGTTCATAACTTCTGATTTATAGCTCAGAATAATACGAATCCAATGCCCACGTTAAACTAGATTAATTTTTTATATTGTGACAAAATTTGAGACAAAACTAGATACACGAAGCATCCAAGTAATCCAATCTATCCAACATTGTGTGATGCCATGCATTATGTTTCATATAAGCCTTTACTTAATGAGAACCAATGATCAGTTTAGAATTATCATCTTAACTGGCTGATAAACTTGACACGTCCGCACTAAACCGTCCATAACTTTTGATTTAGAGCTCAAAATGACAGCAATACAATGCCCACGTTAAGCTAGCTCAATTTTCTAAATTGTGATAAAATTTTAGACAGAAATAGATATGACAAAATTTCCAAGTTATCTAGTCGATCCAAAAAAGGGTGATGCAATGCGTTATGATTCTTTTATAAGCCCTTACTCAATTTGCACCAATGATCAGTTTAGAATGATCATCTTAACTAGCCGATAAACTTGACATGTCCGCACTAAATCATCAATAACTTTTGATTTAGAGCTCAAAATGACATGAATCCAATGTCCACAACTAGCTCAATTTTCTATATCATAAAAACATTTGAGAGATAAATAGATACGACAAAGCGTCCAAGTAATCCAATATTTCTAAAACCATGTGATGCGACACACTAGGCTTTATTTATAAGCCTTTACTCAATGAAAACCAATGATCAATTTAGACTGATTATTTTAACTGGCCGATTAACTTGACATGTCTACACTAAATCGTTGTAGCTTTTGATTTATAGCTCAGAATGACACGAATCCAATGCCAACGTTAAGCTAGTGTAGACATGTCAAAACTGCATGATGCCATGCATTATGCTCCATTTATAAGCCTTTACTCAATGATCTCTTTAGAATGATCATTTTAATTGGCCGATCAACTTGACATGTCCGCACTAAATCATCCGTAACTATTGATATAGAGCTCGGAGTGACATAAATCCAATGCCCGCGTTACGCTAGCTCAATTTCCTATATAGTGACAAAATTTGAGATAGAAATATACGACAAAGCGTCCAAGTAGTCCAATCTATCCAAAACTGCGTGATGCAATGCATTATGCTTCTTTTATAAGCCTTTACTCAATTAGCATAATTAGTTTAAAATGATCATTTTAAGTTACGATCAACTTGACATATCTGCACTAAATCGCTCAAACTTTTGATTTAGAGCTCAGAATGACATGAATCGAATGCCCACGTTAAGCTACCTCAATTTTCTATATTGTGACAAAATTTGAGACAGAAATAGATTCAAAAAAGTGTCCAATTAATCCAATCAATCTAAAACAGGGTGATGCCATGCATTATGCTTTATTTATAAGCATTTACCCAATGAGAATCAATGATCAATTTAGACTGATCATTTTAACTAGACGATCAACTTCACATGTCTGCACTAAATTGTTCATAACTTTTGATTTATAGCTTAGAATGATACGAATCTAATTACTACGTTAAGCTAGCTCAATTTTCTGTATTGTATCAAAATGTGAGACATAAATAGATACGACAAAGTTTCCAAATAATCCAATCTATCCAAAACTGCATAATGTCATGCGTTATGCTTTATTTATAAGACTTTACTAATGTCCACTAACAGTTTAGAATAATAATTTGAACTGGCCAATCAATTTGAAATGTCTGCACTAAATAATCTTTAACTTCTGATTAATAGCTTTGAATGAAACGAATCCTATGCCCACGTTACGCTATCTCAATTTTCAATATTGCGACAATATTTGAGAAAGAAATATATACGACAAAGCGTCATCGTAATCCAATATTTCCAAAAATGTGTGATCCAATGCATTATGCTTCGCTTATAAGCCTTTACTCAATGAGAACCAATGATCATTTTAAAATCATCATTTTAACTGGACGATCAACTCGACATGTCTGCATTAAATCGTCTGTACCTTTTGATTTGAATGACATGAATCCAATGCTCACGTTAAGCTAGGTCATTTCTCTATATTGTGACAAATTTGTGATAGAATTCTATATGACAAAACGTCCAAGTAATCCAATCTATCTAAAACTGCATAATGTCATGCCTTATGCTTTATTTATAAGCTTTTACTCAATGACCAATAATGATCAGTTTAGAATAATCATTTTAACTGGCCGATCAACTTGACATGTCTGCACTAAATCGTCTATAACTCTTAGTTATTAGCTTTGAATGACACAAATCGTATGCCCACGTTAAGCTAGCTCAATTTTCTATATTGTGACAAAATTTGAGAAAGAATTAAACACGAAAAAGCATCCAACTTATCCAATCTATCCAAACCTATGTTATGCTATGCATTATGCTTCATTAATAAGCCTTTACTCATGGAGCAGCAATGATCAGTTTAGAATGACCATTTTAGCTGGCCGATCAACTTGACATGTCTGCACTAAATCGTCCGTAACTTTTGATTTAAGCTCAGAATTAAAATAATACAATACCTACACTAACCTAGCTAAATCTTCTATATTGTGACAGAATTTGAGACAGAAATAGATACAACAAAGCGTGTAAGTAATCCAATCTTTTCAAAATTGCGTGATGCAATGCATTATGTTTCATTTATAAGCCTTTACTCAAAGAACACCAATGATCACTTTGGACTGATGATTTTAAGTGTCCAATCAATGATCACATGACCAAATTAAATCGTCTATAACTTTTGATTTATACCTTAAAATGTCTCGAATCCAATGCCCATGTTACGCTAGTTCAATTTTCTATATTGTGACAAAATTAAAGATACGACCAAGCATACAAGTAATCCAATCTATTCCTAACTGTGTGATGCCATGCATTATGCTTCATTTATAAGCCTTTGCTCAATGAGCCGTAATGATCAGCTTAGAATGATCATATTAGCTAGGCAATCAACTTGACATGTCCGAACTAAATCATCTATAACTTTTGATTTATACCTCAGAATTACACGAATCAAATCCCCCACGTTAAACTAGTTCAATTTTCTATATTGTGATAAAATTTCAGACTTAAACTACCTCAAAAAATCCTCCAAGTAATGAAATCTATCCAAAACTTTGTAATGTCATGCATTATGCTTCATTTATATGCCTTTACTTAATAAGCAGCAATTTATATGCTCAGAATGACACAAATACAAATCCTATTACGCTACCTCAATTTTCAATATTAAGAAAATAATTGAGACAAAAATATATACGAGAAAGAGTCCAAGTTATACAATCAATCTAAAACTTGGTCATGCCATGCATTGTTCTTCATTTATAAACCTCTACTGAATATGCACCAATGATCAATTAAGAATGATCATTTTAACTGGCCGATCAACTTGACATGTCCGCACTAAATCGTCCATAAGTTTTTATTTAGAGCTGAGAATGACACAAATTCAACGCCCACGTTAAGCTAGCTCAATTTTCTATATTGTCACAAAATTTGAGACAGAAATAGATAAGACAAAGCATACAAGTTATCCAATCTATCCAAAACATCGTCATGCCAGATATTGTGCTTCGTTTATAAGCCTCTACTCAATGAGCACCAATTATCAGTTAAGAATGATTATTTTAACTGGCCGATCAACTTGAAATGTCCGCACTAAATCGTTTGTAACTTTTGAGTTAGAGCTTAGAATGACACAAATCCAAATCCCACGTTAAGCTACCTAGATTTTCAATATTGTGAAAAAAATTTGAGACAGAAATATATATATGAGAAAGGGTCCAAGTTATCCAATCTATCTAGAACTTTGTCATGCCATGCATTGTGCTTCATTTATAACCTCTACTCAATATGCACCAATGATCAGTTTAAAATGATCATTTTAACTGGCCGATCAACTTGACATGTCTGCACTATATCATCCGTAACTTTTGATTTATAGCTCAGAATGACGCGAATCTAATGCCCACGTTAAGCTAGCTCAAATTTCTATATTGTGAAAAAATTTGAGATAGAAATAGATACGACAATGCTTCCAAGTTATCCAATCTATCCAAAACTTCGTCACGTCATGCATTAGACTTCAATAATAAGCCTCTACTCAATGAGCACCAATGATCAGTTTTAGAATGATCATTTGAACTGGCTTATCAACTTGACATCTCCGCACTAAATAGTCCGTAATGTTTGATTTTTAGCTTAGAATGATATGAATCCAATGCCCACGTTAAGCTAGATCAGTTTTCTATATTGTGACACAATTTGAGATAGAAATAGATACGACAATGCGTCCAAGTTATCCAAGTTATCCAAAACTTTGTCATGGCATGCATTGTGCTTCATTTATAAGCCTCTACTCAATGAGCAACAATGATCTGTTTAGAATGATCATTTTAACTGACCGATCAACTTGACGATAGTCCATAACTTTTGATTTAGAACTCAGAATGACACAAATCCAAAACGCACGTTAAGCTAGCTCAGTTTTCTCTATGGTGACAAAATTTGAGACCAAAATAGATTCAACAATGCATTCCAGTAATCCAATCTATCCAAAACTAGCTCACGTTACGCTGGCTCAATTTTATATATTGTGACAAAATATGAGAAAGAAATAGATACGACAAAGCGTCCAAGTTATCCAATCTACCCAAAACTTCGTCATTCCGTGCATTGTGCTTCATTTATAAGCCTCTACTCCATGAACACCAATGATCAGTGAAGAATGATCATTTTAACTAGCCGATAAACTTGACGTGTCCTCGCTAAATCATCTATAACGTTTGATTTGTAGCTAAGAATGACACAAACCCAAAGCCCATGTTAAGCTAGTTCAATTTTTCTATATTGTAACAAAATTTGAGACAGAAATAGATTCGACAACGCGTCCAAGTAATCCAATCTATCCAAAACTGCGTCATGCCATGCATTGTGCTTCATTTATAAGCCTTTACTCAATGAGCATCAATGATTAGTTTAGAACGATTATTTTAACTAGCCGATCAATTTGACATGTCTACACTAAATCGTCCATAACTTTTGCATTAGATTTTAGAATGACAGAAATCCAAAGCCCACGTTAAGCTAGCTCAGTTTTCTATATTGTGACATAAATAGATTCGACAAAGCATCCAAGTAATCCATTCTATCCAAAACTTCTTCACGCCATGCATCGTGCTTCATTTATAAGCCTTTACTCAATGAGCATCAATGATCAGTTTAGAATGATCATTTTAACTTGCCGATCAACTTGACATGTTTGCACTAAATCGTCTGTAACTTTGTATTGAGAGCTCAGAATGACACAAATTCAAACTCCACGTTAAGCTAGCTCAATTTTCTATATTGTGACAAAATTTAAGACAGAAATATATTCGACAAAGTGTTCAAGTAATCCAATCTATCCAAAACTGCGTCATGCCATGCATTGTGCTTCATTTATAAGCCTTTACTCAATGAGCTTCAATGATCAGTTTAGAATGATCACTTTAACTGGCCGATCAACTTGACATGTCTTCACTATATGATCCTTTAACTTTTGATTTATAGTTCAAAATGATACGAATCCAATGCCCACGTTAAGCTAGCTCAATTTTCTATATTGTGAAATATTTGACACAGAAATAGATCCGACAAAGCATCCAAGTAATCCAATCTATCCAAAACTGCGTCTTGCCATGCATTGTGCTTCATAAATCAGTTTAGAATGAATATTTTAAGTGACCGATAAACTTGACATGCTTGCACTAAATCATCCGTAACTTAGGATTTTGAACTCAGAATGACAAAAATCCAAAGCCCACGTTAAGGTAGCTCAATTTTTTATATTGTTAAAAAATCTGAAACCGAAATGGTTCGACAAAGCGTCCAAGTAACCCAATCTATCCAAAACTGCGTCATGCCTTGCATTGTGCTTCGTTTATAAGCCGTTACTCAATGAGCATCAATGATCAGTTCGGAATGGTCATTTTAACTGCGCGATTACCTTGACATGTCCGCACTAAATCGTCCATAACTTTTGATTTAGATCTTATAATGACACAAATCCAAAGCCCACGTTAATATAGCCTAATTTTCTTTATTGTGACAAAATTTGAAACAGAAATAGATACGAAAATGAGTCCAAGTTATCCAATCAATCCAAAACTTCGTCATGCCATGCATTGTGCTTCATTTATAAGCCTCTACTCAATGAGCACCAATGATCAGTTAAGAATGATCATTTTAACTAGCCGATCAACTTGACATGTCCGCATTAAATCGTTTGTAACTTTTGATTTAAAGCTCAGAATGACACAAATCCAAAGCCCACGGTAAGCTAGCTCAATTTTCTATATTGTGATAAAATTTGAGACAAAAATAGATTTAAGAAAGCATCCAAGTAATCCAACCTATCAAGAACTGTGTCATGCCTTGCATTGTGCTTCATTTATAAGCCATTACTCAATCACCATCAATGATCAGTTTAGAATGACTATTTTAACTGGCCGATCAACATGACATGTATGCACTAAATCGTCCATAACTTTTGATTTAGAGCTCATAATGACAAAAATCCAAAGCCCATGTTAAGCTAACCCAATTTTTTATATTGTACAAAATTTGACACAGAAACAGATTCGAAAAAGCGTCCAAGTAATCCAATCTATCCAAAACTGCGTCTTGCCATGCATTGTGCTTCATTAATAAGCCTTTACTTAATGAGCATCAATGGTCAGTTTAAAACGATTATTTTCTATAATGTGACAAAATTTGAGACATAAATGATTTGACAAAGCGTCCAAGTAATCCAATCCATCCAAAACTGCGTCATGCCTTGCATTGTGCTTCATTTATAAGCCGTTACTCAATGAGCATCAATGATCAGATTAGAATGACCATTTTAACTGGTCGATCAACTAGACTTTTCCACACTAAATCATCCATAACTTTTGATTTAGATCTTAGAATGACACATATCCAAAACCCACGTTAAGCTACCTCAATTTTCTATATTGTGACAAAAAAATTTGAGATACAAATAGATACGACAATGCGTCCAAGTTATCCAATATATCGAAAACTTCGTCATGGCATGCATTGTGCTTCATTTATAAGCCTCTACTCAATGAGCACCAATGATCAGTTAAGAATGATCATTTTAATTGGCTGATCAACCTGACATGTCCGCACTAAATCGTCCACAACTTTTGATTTAGAGCGTAGAATGACACAAATCCAAAGCCCACGTTAAGCTACCTCAATTTTCTTTATTATGACAAAATATGAGACAGAAATAGATTCGACAAAGCATTCAAGTAATCCAATCTATCCAAAACTGCGTCATATCATGCATTGTGCTTCATTAATAAGCCTTTACTGAATGAGCATCAATGATCAGTTCAGAATGATCATCTTAACTAGCCGATCAACTTGAAATGTCGACACTACATCGTCCAAAACTCTTGATTTAGAGCATAGAATTACACAAATCTAAAGCCCACGTTAAGCTAGCTCAATTTTCTATATTGTGACAAAACTTGAGACGGAAATAGATTTCGACAAAGCATCCAAGTAATCCAATCTATCCTGAACTGCGTCATGCCTTGCATTGTGATTCAAGTCTTTTTTAGAATAAGCCAATTTATATGGGACCCCTTATAAGCTATTACTCAATGAGCATCAATGATCAGCTTAGAATGATCATTTTAACTGGCCGATCAACTTGACATGTCTGCAAATCATCATCCATAACTCTGTTTTAGAGCTTAGAATGACACAAATACAAATCCTACGTTAAGCTAGTTAAATTTTCAATATTGTGAAAAAAATTGAGACAGAAATATATACGAGAAAGGGTCCAAGTTATCCAATCTATCTAAAACTTCGTCGTGCCATGCATTGTTCTTCATTTATAAACCTCTACTGAATATGCAATAATGATCAGTTAAGAATGATCATTTTAACTGGCCGATCAACTTGACATATCCACACTAAATCGTCCATAAGTTTTTATTTAGAGCTGAGAATGATACAAATCCAATGCCCACGTTAAGCTAGCTCAAGTTTCTATATTGTCACAAAATTTGAGACAAAAATAGATAAAACAAAGCATACAAGTTATCCTATCTATCCAAAACTTCGTCATGCCATATATTGTGCTTCGTTTATACGCCTCTACTCAATGAGCACCAATGATCAGTTAAGAATGATTATTTTAAATGGCCGCTCAACTTGACATGTCCGCACTAAATCGTTCGTAACTTTTGAGTTAGAGCTTAGAATGACACAAATCCAAAGCCCACATTAAGCTAGCTCAATTTTCAATATTGTGAAAACAAATTTGAGACAGAAATATATATGAGAAAGGGTCCAAGTTATCCAATCTATCTAGAACTTCGTCATGCCATTCATTGTGCTTCATTTATAAACCTCTAATCAATATGCACGAATGATCAGTTAGGAATGATCATTTTTACTGGCCGATCAACTTGACATGTACGCACAAAATCGTCCTTAAGTTTTTTTTTAGAGCTGAGAATGACACAAACCAAAGCCCACGCACTCAATTTTCTATATTGTGACAAAATTTGAGACAGAAAGAGATTCGACAAACCGTCCAAGTAATCCAATCTATCCAAAACTGCGTCATGCCATGCATCGTGTTTCTTTTATAAACCTTTACTCAATGAGTATCAATGATCAGTTTAAAATGATCATTTTAACTGACCGATAAACTTGACATGTCTGCACTATATCGTCCATAACTTTTGATTTAGAACTCAGAATGACACAAATCCAAAGCCCACGTTAAGCTAGCTCAATTTTTTATATGGTGACAAAATTGGTCTATTCGACAAAGCATCCAAGTTATCCAATCTATCCAAAACTGTGTCATGCCTTGAATTTTACTACATTTATAAGCCGATACTGAATGAGCATCAATGATCAGTTAAGAATGATCATTTAACTGTCCGATCAACTTGAAATGTACGCACTAAATCATTCATAACTTTTGATTTGGAGCTCAGAATGACACAAATCAAAAGCCCACATTAAGCTAGATCAATTTTCTATATTGTGCCAAAATTTAAGAAAGAGATTAATTTGACAAAGCGTCTATGTAATCCAATCTATCCAAAACTGCATCATGCCATGCATTATACTTCATTTATTAGCATCTACTCAATGAGCACCAATGATCAGTTAAAACTGATCATTTTAACTCTCCGATCAACTTGACATGTCCGCACTAAATCTTCCGTAACTTTTGAGTTAGAGCTTAGAATGACACAAATGCAAAGCCCACGTTAAACTACTTCAATTTTCTATATTGTGATAAAATTTGAGATAAAAATAGAGATGACAAAGCGTCCAAATATTCCAATCTATCCAAAACTGCGCCATGCCATGCATTGTACTTCAATTATAAGCCTTTACTCAATGACCATCAATGATCACTTTAGAATTATCATTTTTACTGGCTGATCAGCTTGACATGTCCACACAGAATCCTCCATAACTTTTGATTTAGAGCTCAGAATGACACAAATCCAAAGCCCACGTTAAACTAGCTCAATTTTCTATATTGTGACAAGATTTGATACAGAAATAGATACGACAAAGCGTCCAAGTTATCCAATCTGTCCCAAACATCCTCATTCCATGCATTGTGCTTCATTTATAAGCCTCTACTCCATGGCCACCGATGATCAGTGAAGAATGATCATTTTAACTACTCGATCAACTTGACATGTCCGCACTAAATTGTCCATAACTTTTGATTTAGATCTTAGAATGACAGAAATCCAAAGCCCACGTTAATCTAGCTCAATTTTCTATATTGTGAGAAAATTTGAGACAGAATAGATACGACAAAGCATTCAAGTAATCCAATCTGTCCAGAACTGCGTCATGCCTTGCATTGTGATTCATTTATAAGCCATTACTCAATGAGCATCAATGATCAGCTTACAATTATCATTTTAACTGGCCGATCAACTTGACATGACTGCACTAAATCGTCCATAACTTTTGATTGATAGCTCATAGTGACACATATTCAAAGGCCACATTAAACTAGCTAAATTTTCTATACTGTGACAAAATTTGAGACAGAAATATATACGAGAAAGGGTCCAAGTTATCCAATATTCTATCTAAAACTTCGTCATGCTATGCATTGTGCTTCATTTATAAACCTCTACTCAATATGCACCAATGATCAGTTAAGAATGATCATTTTAACTGGCCGATCAACTTGACATCTCCGCACAAAATCGTCCATAAGTTTTTATTTAGAGCTGAGAATGACACAAATTCAAAGCCCACGTTAAGCTAGCTCAATTTTCTATATTGTGACAAAATTTGAGACAGAAATAGAAACGACAAAGCGTACAAGTTATCCAATCTATCCAAAACTTTGTCATGCCATGTATTTTGCTTTGTTTATACGCCTCTACTCAATGAGCACCAATGATCAGTTAAGAATGATCATTTTAACTGGCCGATCAACTTGACATGTCCGCACTAAATCGTCCGTAACTTTTGAGTTAGAGCTTAGAATGACACGAATCCAAAGCCCACGTTAAGCTAATTCAATTTTCAATATTGTGACAAAATTTGAGACAAAAATAGATACAACAAAGCGTGCAAGTTATCCAATCTATCCAAAACTGCGCTATGCCATGCATTGTGCTTCAATTATAAGCCTTTACTCAATAAGCATCATTGATCAGTTTAGAATGATCATTTTAACTGGCCGATCAACTTGACATGTCTGCACTATATCGTCCGTAACGTTTGATTTATAGCTCAGAATGACACGTCCAATGCCCACGTTAAGCTAGCTCAATTTTCTATATTGTGACAAAATTTGAGATAGAAATAGATACGACAATGCGTCCAAGTTATCCTATCTATCCAAAACTTCGTCACGGCATGCATTAGACTTCAATAATAAGCCTCTACTCAATGAGCACCAATGATCAGTTTTAGCATGATCATTTGAACTGGCTTTTAAACTTGACATCTCCGCACTAAATAGTCCGTAACTTTTGATTTACTGCTTAGAATGATACGAATCCAATGCCCACGTTAAGCTAGATCAGTTTTCTATATTGTGACAAAATTTGAGATAGAAATAGATACGACAATGCGCTCAAGTTATCCAAAACTTCGTCATGCATGCATTGTGCTTCATTTATAAGCCTCTACTCAATGAGCACCAATGATCAGTTTAGAATGATCATTTTAACTAACAGATAAACTTGACATGTCTGCACTATATCGTCCGTAACTTTTGATTTAGAACTCAGAATGACAAAATCCAAAACCCAAGTTAAGCTAGCTCAGTTTTCTCTATGGTGACAAAATTTGAGACCAAAATAGATTCGACAATGCATTCAAGTAATCCAATCTAACCAAAACTGCCTCATGCCTTGAATTTTGCTTCATTTATAAGCCGATACTCAATGACCATCAATGATCAGTTTAGAATGATCATTTTAACTGGCCGATCAACTTGACATGTCCGCACAAAATCACCCATAACTTTTGATTTAGAGCTTAGAATGACAAAATTTTAAAGCCCGCGTTAATCTAGCTCAATTTTCTATATTGTGACAAAATTTGAGACATAAAGAGATTTGACAAAGCATCCAAGTAATCCAATCTATCCAAAACTGCGTCATGCCGTGCATTGTGCTTCATTTATAAGCCTTTACACAAAGAGTATCAATGATCAGTTTAGAATGATCATTTTAACTGGCCGATCAACTTGACATGTCTGCACAAGATTGTCCATCACTTTTGATTTAGAGCTTAGAATGACACGAATCCAACGTCCACGTTAAGCTAGATCAGTTTTCTATATTGTGACAAAATTTGAGACAGAAATAGATACAACAAAGGGTCCAAGTTATCCAATCTATCCAGAACTTCGTCACGCCATGCATTTTGCTTCATTTAAAAATCTGTACTCAAGGAGCACCAATTATCAGTTAAGAATGATCATTTTAACTGTCTGATCAACTTGATATCACTTCACTGCATCGTGCGTAACTTTGGATCTAAAACTCATAATGACACAAATCCAAAGCCCACATTAAGCTAGCTCGATTTTCTATATTGTGACAAAATTTAACACCAAAATAGATTCGACAAAGCATCCAAGTAATCCAATCTATCCAAAACTGCGTTATGTCTTGCGTTGTGATTTATTTATAGGCCGTTACTCAATGAGCATCAACGATCAGTTTAGAATGATCATTTTAACTGGCCGATCATTTTGACATGTCCGCACTATATCGTCCATAACTTTTGATTTATAGGTCCGAATGACACGAATCCAACACCCACGTTAAGCTAGCTAAAGTTTCTAAAATTTGACAAAACTTGAGACAGAAATAGATTCGGCCGAGCGTACAAGTAATCCAATCTATTCAAAATTGCGTCATGCCATACATTGTGCTTCATTTATAAGCTTTTAGTCAATGAGCATCAATGATCAGTTTAGAATGATCATTTTAACTGGATGATCAACTTGACATTTCTGCACTATATCATTCGTGACATTGGATTCAGAACTCAAAATGACATGAATCGAAAGCCCACGTTAAGCCAGTTCAATTTTATATATTGTGACAAAATTTGAGACCGAAATAGATTCGACAAAGCGTGCAAGTAATCCAATCTATCCAAAACTGCGTCATGCCTTGCATTGTGATTCATTAATAAGCCGTTACTCAATGAGAATCAATGATCAGTTTAGAATGATCATTTTAACTGGCCGATCAACTTGACATGTCCGCACTAAATCGTCCGTAACTTTTGAGTTAGAGCTTAGAATGACACAAATCCAGAGCCCACGTTAAACTAGCTCAATTTTCTATATTGTGACAAAATTCGAGACCAAAATACATTTGACAAAGCGTGCAAGTAATCCAATCTATCCAAAACTTTGACATGCCATGCATTGTGCTTCAGTTATAAGCCTTTACTCAATGAGCATGAATGATTAGTTTAGAATGATCATTTTAACTAGCCGATCAACTTGACATGTCTGCACTATATTGTCCATAACTTTTGATTTATAGCTCAGAATGACACGAATCCAATGCCCACTTTAAGCTACTTCAAGTTTCTATATTGTGACAAAATTTGAGCTAGAAATAGATTCGACAAAGTGTCCAAGTAATCCAATCGATCCAAAACTGTGTCATGCCTTGCATTGTGCTTCATTTATAAGCCTTTACACAATCAGCATTAATGATAAGTTTAGAATGATTATTTTTACTGGCTGATCAGCTTGACATGTCCGCACGAAATCGTCCATAACTTTTGATTTAGAGCTCAGAATGACACAAAGCCAAAGCCCACGTTAAGCTAGCTCAATTTTCTATATTGTAACAAAATTTGAGACAGAAATAGATACGACATATCATCCTATTTATCCAATCTATCCAAAACTGTGTCATGCCATGCATTGTGCTTCATTTATAAACCGATACTCAATGAGCATCAATGATCAGTTTATAATGATCATTTTAACTGGCCGATCAACTTGACATTTCCGCACAAAATCACCCATAAATTTTGATTTAGAGCTCCGAATGACACAAATCCAAAGCCCATGTTAAGCTAGCTTAATTTTCTATATTGTAAAAAAATTTGAGACAGAAGTAGATTTGACAAAGCCTCCCAAAAATCCAATATATCCAAAACTGCGTCATGCCATGCATTGTGCTTCATTTATAAGCTTTTACTCAATGAACATCAATGATTAGTTTAGAACGATTGTTTTAGCTGGCCGATCAATTTGACATGTCTACACTAAATCTTCCATAACTTTTGATTTAGATTTTAGAATGATACAAATCCAAACCCCACGTTAAGCTAGCTCAATTTTTTATATCGTGACAAAATTTGAGACAGAATATATACGACAAAGCTTCCAAGTTATCCAATCTATCCAAACGTTCATCATGTCATGCATTGTGCTTCATTTATAAGCCTCTACTCATTGATCACCAATGATCAGTTAAGAATGATCATTTTAACTAGTCGATCAACTTGACATGTCTACACTATATCATCTGTAACTTTTGATTTATAGCTCATAATGACAGAAATTCAGATCCCACGTTAAACTAGCTCAATATTCTATATTGCGATGAAATTATAGACAGAAACAGATACGACAAAGTGTCCAAGTAATCCAATCTATCCAGAACAACATTATGCCTTGCATTGTGCTTCATTTATAAGCCTTTACTCAATGAGCATAAATGATCAGTTTAGAATGATCATTTTAACAGTCCGATCAACTTGACATGACTGCACTATATCGTCCGTAACTTTGGATTTAGAACTCATAATGACACAAATCCAAAGCCCACGTTAAGCAAGCTTAATTTTCTATATGGTGACAAAATTTGACCCAAAATAGATTCGACAAAGGGTCTACGTAATCCAATCTATCCAAAATTGCATCATGCATTGTGCTTCATTTATAAACCGTTACTCAATGAGCATCAGTGTTCAGTTTAGAATGATCATTTTAATGGGCCGATCAACTTGACATGTCCGCACAAAATCGTCTATAACTTCTGATTATGAGCTTAGAATGACACAAATCCCAAGCTCGCGTTATACTAGATCAATTTTCTAGATTCGACAAAGCATCCAAGTAATCCAATCTATCCAGAACTGCTTCATGCCATGCATTGTGCTTCATTTATAAGCCTTTACTCACTGAGCATCAATAATAAATTTAGAATGATTATTTTAATTGTCCGATAAGCTTGACATGTCCGCACTAAATCGTCCGTAACTTTTGAGTTAGAGCTTAGAATGACACAAATGCAAAGCCCACGTTAAACTACTTCAATTCTCTATATTGTGATAAAATTTGAGATAAAAATATAGACGACAAAGCGTCCAAATAATCCAATCTATCCAAAACTGCGCCATGCCATGCATTGTACTTCAATTATAAGCCTTTACTCAATGACCATCAATGATCACTTTAGAATGATCATTTTAACGGGCCGATCAACTTGACACGTCCGCACAAAATTGTCTATAAGTTCTGATTATGAGCTTAGACTGACACAAATCCCAAGCCCACGTTACACTAGATCAATTTTCTAGATTCGACAAAGCATCCAAGTAATCCAATTTATCCAGAAATGCTTCATGCCATGCATTGTTCTTCATTTATAAGCCTTTACTCACTAAGCATCAATGATAAATTTAGAATGATTATTTTAATTGTCCGATCAACTTGACATGTATGCACTATATCGTCCGTAACTTTGGATTTAAAACTCAGAATGACACAAATCCAAAGCCCACGTTAAGCTAGCTCAGTTTTCAATATGGTGACAAAATTTGAGACAAAAACAGATTCGAAAAAGCGTCCTAGTAATCTAATCTATCCAAAATTTCGTCATGTCTTGCATTGTGCTTCATTTATAAGCCGTTACTCAATGAGCATCAATGACCAGTTTAGAATGATCATTTTAACTAGCCAATCAACTTAACATTTTCGCAATAAATCGTCCATAACTTCTGATTTAGAGCTTAGAAAGACACAAAGCCAAAGCCCACATTAAGCTAGCTCAATTTTCTATAATGTGACAAATTTTGAAACTGAAATAGATTCGACAAAGCATCCAAGTAATCCAATCTATCCAGAACTACTTCATGCCATGCATTGTACTTCATTTATAAGCCTTTATTCAATGAGCATCAATGATCAGTTTAGAATGACCATTTTAACTGACCGATCAACTTGACATGTCTGCACTATATTGTCCGTAACTTTGGATTTAGAACTCAGAATGACTCAAATCCAAAGCCCCCGTTAAGCTAGCTCAGTTTTCTATATGGTGAAAAAATTTTGACACCAAAATAGATTCAACAAAGCGTCCAGGTAATCCAATCTATCCAAAACTGCGTCATGCCTTGAATTGTGCTTCATTTATAAGCCGATAGTCAATGAGCATCAATGATAAGTTTAGAATGGTCATTTTAACTCGCCGACCAACTTGACATGTTCGCACCATATCTCCAATAACTTTTGATTTAGAGCTTAGAATGACCCAAATCCAAAGCCCACGTTAATTTAGCTCAATTTTTCTATATTGTGACAAAATTTGAGACAGAAATATATTTGACAAATCGTCGAAGTAATCCAATCTATCCAAAACTGCGTCATGCCATGCATTGTGCTTCATTTATAAGCCTTTACACTAAGGGTATCAATGATTAGTTTGGAATGATCATTTTAACTGGACGATCAACTTGACATGTCCGCACAAGATCGTCCATCACTTTTGATTTAGAGCTTACAATGACACGAATCCAACGCCCATGTTAAGCTAGATCAATTTTCTATATTGTGACAAAATTTGAGATAGAAATAGATACGACAAAGGGTCCAAGTTATCCAATCAATCTAGAACTTCGTCACGCCATGCATTGTGCTTCATTTACAAACCTATACTAAAGGAGCACCAACGCCGAGATGTGAGGTGCAGGTGATGATGATCACCCCGGGATAATGATCAGTTAAGAATGATCAGTTAACTGTCCGATCAACTTGAAATGTACGCACTAAATCGTTCATAACTTTTGATTTGGAGCTCAAAATGACACAAATCCAAAGCCCACATTAAGCTAGATCAATTTTCTATATTGTGTCAAAATTTAAGAAAGAGATTGATTTGACAAACCGTCCAAGTAATCCAATCTATCCAAAACTGCGTCATGCCATGCATCGTGTTTCTTTTATAAACCTTTACTCAATGAGTATCAATGATCAGTTTAAAATGATCATTTTAACTGACCAATCAACTTGACATGTCTGCACTATATCGTCCATAACTTTTGATTTAGAACTCAGAATGACACAAATCCAAAGCCCATGTTAAGCTAGCTCAATTTTTTATATGGTGACAAAATTTGAGACCAAAATAGATTCGACAAAGCATCCAAGTAATCCAATCTATCCAAAACTGTGCCATGCCTTGAATTTTACTTCATTTATAAGCCGATACTGAATGAGCATCAATGATCAGTTAAGAATGTTCATTTAACTGTCCGATATACTTGAAATGTACGCACTAAATCATTCATAACTTTTGATTTGGAGCTCAGAATGACACAAATAAAAATCCCACATTTAGCTAGATCAATTTTCTATATTGTGCCAAAATTTAAGAAAGAGATTAATTTGACAAAGCGTCTATGTAATCTAATCTATCCAAAATTGCGTCATGCCATGCATTATACTTCATTTATTAGCATCTACTCAATGAGCACCAATGATCAGTTAAAACTGATCATTTTAACTCTCCGATCAACTTGACATGTCCGCACTAAATCTTCCGTAACTTTTGAGTTAGAGCTTAGATGACACAAATGCAAAGCCCATGTTAAACTACTTCAATTTTCTATATTGTGATAAAATTTGAGATAAAAAGAGAGACGACAAAGCGTCCAAATAATCCAATCTATCCAAAACTGCGCCATGCCATGCATTGTACTTCAATTATAAGCCTTTACTCAACGACCATCAATGATCACTTTAGAATTATCATTTTTACTGGCTGATCAGCTTTACATGTCCGCACAGAATCCTCCATAACTTTTGATTTAGAGCTCAGAATGACACAAATCCAAAGCCCACGTTAAACTAGCTCAATTTTCTATATTGTGACAAGATTTGATACAGAAATTGATATGGCAAAGCGTCCAAGTTATCCAATCTGTCCAAAACATCCTCATTCCATGCATTGTGCTTCATTTATAAGCCTCTACTCCATGGCCACCGATGATCAGTGAAGAATGATCATTTTAACTTCTCGATCAACTTGACATGTCCGCACTAAATCGTCCATAACTTTTGATTTAGATCTTAGAATGACAGAAATCCAAAGCCCACGTTAATCTAGCTCAATTTTCTATATTGTGACAAAATTTGAGACAGAATAGATACGACAAAGCATTCAAGTAATCCAATCTGTCCAGAACTGCGTCATGCCTTGCATTGTGATTCATTTATAAGCGATTACTCAATGAGCATCAATGATCAGCTTACAATTATCATTTTAACTGGCCGATCAACTTGACATGACTGCACTAAATCGTCCATAACTTTTGATTGATAGCTCATAATGATCAAAGGCCATATTAAACTAGCTCAATTTTCTATACTGTGACAAAATTTGAGACAGATGTATATACGAGAAAGGGTCCAAGTTATCCAATATTCTATCTAAAACTTCGTCATGCCATGCATTGTGCTTCATTTCTAAACCTCTACTCAATATGCACCAATGATCAGTTAAGAATGATCATTTTAACTGGCCGATCAACTTGACATGCCCGCACAAAATTGTCCATAAGTTTTTATTTAGAGCTTAGAATGACACAAATTCAAAGCCCACATTAAGCTAGCTCAATTTTCTATATTGTGACAAAATTTCAGACAGAAATAGAAAGGACAAAGCGTACAAGTTATCCAATCTATTCAAAACTTCGTCATGCCATGTATTTTGCTTCTTTTATACTCCTCTAACCAATTAGCACCAATGAATAGTTACGAATGATCATTTTAACTGGCCGATCAACTTGACATATCCGCACTAAGTCGTCCGTAACTTTTCAGTTAGAGCTTAGAATGACACAAATCCGAAGCCCACGTTAAGCTAATTCAATTTTCAATATTGTGACAAAATTTGAGACAAAAATAGATACGACAAAGCATGCAAGTTATCCAATCTATCCAAAACTGCGCTATGCCATGCATTGTGCTTCAATTATAAGCCTTTACTCAATAAGCATCATTGATCAGTTTAGAATGATCATTTTAACTGGCCGATCAACTTGACATGTCTGCACTATATCGTCCGTAACTTTTGATTTATAGCTCAGAATGACATGTCCAATGCCCACGTTAAGCTAGCTCAATTTTCTATATTGTGAGATAGAAATAGATACGACAATGCGTCCAAGTTATCCAATCTATCCAAAACTTCGTCCCGGCATGCATTAGACTTCAATAATAAGCCTCTACTCAATGAGCACCAATGATCAGTTTTAGAATGATCATTTGAACTAGCTTTTCAACTTGACATCTCCGCACTAAATAGTCCGTAAGTTTTGATTTATAGCTTAGAATGATACAAATCCAATGCCCACGTTAAGCTAGATCAGTTTTCTATATTGTGACAAAATTTGAGATAGAAATAGATACGAAAATGCGTTCAAGTTATCCAATTTATTCAAAACTTCGTCATGGCATGCATTGTGCTTCATATTATAAGCCTCTACTCAATGAGCACCAATGATCATTTTAGAATGATCATTTTAACTGACCGATCAACTTGACATGTCTGCACTATATCGTCCGTAACTTTTGATTTAGAACTCAGAATGACAAAATCCAAAACCCACGTTATGCTAGCTCAGTTTTCTCTATGGTGACAAAATTTGAGACCAAAATAGATTCGACAATGCATTCAAGTAATCCAATCTATCAAAAACTGCCTCATGCCTTGAATTTTGCTTCATTTATTAGCCGATACTCAATGAGCATCAATGATCGGTTTAGAATGATCATTTTAACTGGCCGATCAACTTGACATGTCCGCACAAAATCACCCATAACTTTTGATTTTGAGCTTAGAATGACACAAATCCAAAGCCCGCGTTAATCTAGCTCAATTTTCTATATTGTGACCAAATTTGAGACAGAAAGAGATTTGACAAAGCACCCAAGTAATCCAATCTGTCCAAAACTGCGTCATGCCATGCATTGTGCTTCATTTATAAGCCTTTACACAAAGAGTATCAATGATCAGTTTAGAATGATCATTTTAACTGGCCGATCAACTGGACATTTCTGCACTATATCATTCGTGACATTGGATTTAGAACTCAGAATGACACGAATCCAAAGCCCACGTTAAGCCGGTTCAATTTTCTATATTGTGACAAAATTCGAGACCGAAATAGATTCGACAAAGCGTGCAAGTAATCCAAAGTTATGGATGAATTAGTGCTACATTTATAATCCGTTACTCAATTAGCAACATCAATGATTAGTTTAGAATGATCATTTTAACTTGCCGATCAACTTGACATGCCGCACTATGTCGTCCATAACTTTTGGTTTAGAACTCAGAATGACACGAATCGAACGCCCACGTTAAGCTAGCTCAATTTTCTATATTGTGACAAACTTTGAGACAGAAATGATTCGAAAAACCATCCAATTAATCCAATCTATCAAAAACTGCATCTTGCCATGCATTGTGCTTCATTTATAAGCCGTTACTCAATGAGCATCAATGATCAGTTTAGAATTATCATTTTAACTGGCCGATCAGCTTGAAATATCCGCACTAAATCGTACATAACCTTTTGTTTAGAACTCAGAATGACACAAATCTAAAGCCCACCTTAATCTAGCTCAATTTTCTATATGGTGACAAAATTTAAGACCAAAATAGATTTGACAAAGCATCCAAGTAATCCAATCTATTCAAAACTGCTTTATAAGCTTTTACTCAATGAGCATCAATTATCAATTTAGAATGATCATTTTAACTGGCCGATCAACTTGACATGTTTGCACTATATCGTCCGTAACTTTTGATTTAGAGCTAAGAATGACACAAATCCAAAGCCCACGTCAATCTATCTATATTTTCTATATTTTACAATAATTTGAGAAAGAAATAAATTCGACAAAGCATCCAACTAATCCAATCTATCCAAAACTTTTCCATGCCTTTCATTGTGCTTCATTTATAATCCATTACTCAAAGAGCATCATCAATGATCAATTTAGAATTATCATTTTAACTGGCCGATCAACTTGACATGTACGCACTAAATCGTTCATAACTTTTGATTTAGAGCTTAGAATGACACAAATCTAAAGCCCACGTTAAGCTAGCTCAATTTTCTATACTATGACAAAATTTGAGACAGAAATAGATTCGACAAAGCATCCAATTAATCCAATCTTTTTAAAACTTCGTCATCCCTTGCGTTGTGCTTCATTTATAAGCCTTTACTCAATGAGCAGCATCGATGATCAGTTTAGAATGATCATTTTAACTGGCCGATCAACTTGATATGCCGCACTAAATCGTCCATAACTTTTGGTTTAGAACTCAGAATGACACGAATCGAATGCACTGTTAAGCTAGCTCAATTTTCTATATTCTGACAAAATTTGAGACAGAAATGATTCGACAAATCATCCAAGTATTCTAATCTATCCAAAACTTCGTCATGCCTTGCATTGTGCTATATTTATAAACTGTTACTCAATGAGCATCAATGATCTGTTTAGAATGATCATTTTAACTAGCCGATCAACTTGATATGACAGCACTAAATCGTCTGTAACTATGGATTTAGAGCTTAGAATGACAGAAATCCAAAGCCCACTTAAACTAGCTCAATTTTCTATATTGTGACAAAATTTGAGATAGAAATAGATTCGACAAAGCGTCCAAGTAGTCCAATCTATCCAAAACTGCGTCATGCCATGCATTGTGCTTCATTTATAAGCCTTTACTCAATGAGCATTAATGATCAGTTTATAATAATCATTTTAACAGGCCGATCAACTTGACATGTCTTCACTATATTGCCGCAAGTTTTGATTTATAGCTCAGAGTGACATGAATCCAATGCCCACGTTAAGCTAGTTCAATTTTCAATAGTGTGACAATATTTGAGACAGAAATAGCTTTGACAAATCATCCAAGTAATCCAATCTATCCAATACCGTGTCCTGCCAGGAATTATGCTTCATTAATAAGCCTTTACTCAATGAGCATCAATGATCAGTTTTGAATGACCATTTTTACTGGCTGATCAACTTGATATGTCTGCATAATATCGTCCGTAACTTTTGATTTATAGCTCAGAATGACAAGAATCCAATATCCACTTTAAGCTAGTTCAATTTTCTATATTGTGGCAAAATTTGAGACAAAAACAGATTTGACATAGCTTCCAAGTAATCCAATCTATCCAAAACTGTGTCATGCCATGCATTGTGCTTCATTTATAAGCCTTTACATAATGAGCATCATTGATCAGTTTAAAGTGATCATTTTAACTGGCCGATCAACTTGACATGTCTACACTATATCCTCCGTAACTTTTGATTTATCGCTTAGAATGACAGGAATCCAATGCCCACTTTAAGTTAGCCCAATTTTCTATATTGTGACAAAATTTTAGACAAAAAAGATTCGACAAAACGTCCAAGTAATCCAATCTATAAAAACTGCGTCAGGCCTTGCATTGTGCTTCGTTTATAAGCTGTTACTCAATGATCATCAATGATCAGTTTAGAATGATCATTTTAACTGGCAAATTAACTTGATATGTCTGCATTAAATCACTCATAACTTTTGATTTAGAGCTCAAAATGCATAAATCCAAAGCGCACATTAAGCTAGCTAAATTTTTTATATTATGACAAAATTTGAGACTGTATTAGATTCGACAAAGCATACAAGGAATCCAATGTATCCAAGATTTTTCCATGCCATGCGTTGTGCTTCATTATAAGCCTTTACTCAATGAGTATGAATGATCAGTTTAGAATGATCATTTTAATTGGCCGATCAACTTGAAATGTAAGCACTAAATCGGGCGTAGCTTTGGATTTAGAGCTCAGAATGACACAAATCCAAAGACCACTTTAAGCTACCTCGACTTTCGATATTGTGACAAAGTTTGAGGTAGAAATAGATTCGAAAAAGCATCCAAGTAATCCAATCTATCCAAAACTGTGTCATGCCATGCATTGTGCTTCATTTATAAGACTTAACTCAATGAGCATCAATGATCAGTTTAGAATAATCATTTTAACAGGCCGATCAACTTGACATGTCTTCACTATATCGTCCGTAACTTTTTATTTATAGCTCAGAATAACACGAATCCAATGCCCACATTAAGCTAGCTCAATTTTCTATAGTGTGACAAAATTTGAGACAGAAATAGGTTCGACAAAGTGTACTAGTTATCCAATCTATCCAAAACTGGGACTTGCCATGCATTGTGCTTCATTTATAAGGCTATACTCAATGAGCATCAATGATCAGTTTAATATAATTATTTTAACTAGCCAATCAACTTGACTTGTCTACAATAAATTGTCCGTAACTTTGGATTTGGAACTCAGAATGACACAAATCCAAAGCCCACGTTAAGGTAGTTCAGTTTTTATATATTGTAACAAAATTTGAGACAAAAAGTAGTCGATAAAGCATCCAAGTAATCCAATCTATCCAAAACTGCTTCACGCCTTGCATTGTGCTTCATTTATAAGCCGTTACTCAATGAGCACCTATGATAAGTTTAGAATGATCATTTTAACTAGCCAATCAACTTGATATGTCTCCACTAAATCGTCCACAATTTTTGATTTAGAGCTCATAATGACACAAATCCACAGCCCACGTTAAGCTAGCTCAATTTTCTATATTGTGAAAAAATTTGAGACCAAAATAGATTAGAGAAAGCGTCCAAGTAATCCAATCTATCCAAAACTGCGTCTTGCCACGCATTGTGCTTCATTAATAAGACATTACTCAATGAGCATCAATGATCAGTTTAGAATGATTATTTAATCTGGCCGATCAACTTGACATGTGTGCACTAAATCGTCCGTAACTTTGGATTTAGAGGTCAGAATGACACAAATCCAAAGCTCACGTTAATCAAGCTCAATTTTCTATATTATGACAAAATTGGACACATAAATAGATTTGTGACACACAAATCCAATCTTTCTAAAACCGTTGCATTGTGCTTCATTTGTAATCTGTTGCTCAATGAGTAGCATCAACGATTACTTTAGAATGATCATTTTAACTGGCCGATCAACTTGACATGTCGCACTAAATCGTCGATAACTTTTCGTTTAGACCTCAGAATGACACGAATCGAACGCCCACGTTAAACTAGCTCAATTTTCTTTATTGTGACAAAATTCGAGACATAAATGAATCGACAAAGTATCCAAGTTAATAAAATCTATTCAAAACTGCTTCATGTCATGCATTGTGCTTTATTTATAAGCATTTACTCAATGAGCATCAATGACTAATTTAGAACGATCATTTTAAATGGCCGATCAGCTTGAAATATCCGCACTAAATCATACATAACGTTTTGTTTAGAACTCAGAATGACACAAATCTAAAGCCCACCTTAATCTAGCTCAATTTTCTATATGGTGACAAAATTTAAGACCAAAATAGATTTGACAAAGCATCCAAGTAATCCAATCTATTCAAAACTGCTTTATGCCAAGCATTTGTGCTTTATTTATAAGCTTTTACTCAATGAGCATCAATTATCTGTTTAGAATGATCATTTTAACTGGCCGATCAACTTGACATGACAACACTAAATCGTCCCTAACTATGGATTTAGAGCTTAGAATGACAGAAATCGAAAGCCCACTTAAACTAGCTCAATTTTCTATATTGTGACAAAATTTGAGATAGAAATAGATTCGACAAAGCGTCCAAGTAGTCCAATCTATCCAAAACTGCATCATGCCATGCATTGTGCTTCATTTATAAGCCTTTACTCAATGAGCATTAATGATCAGTTTATAATAATCATTTTAACAGGCCGATCAACTTGACATGTCTTCACTATATTGCCGTAAGTTTTGATTTATAGCTCAGAGTGACACGAATCCAATGCCTATGTTAAGCTAGCTCAATTTTCTATAGTGTGACAAAATTTGAGACAGAAATAGCTTTGACAAATCGTCCAAGTAATCCAATCTATCCAATACCGTGTCCTGCCAGGCATTGTGCTTCATTAATAAGCCTTTACTCAATGAGCATCAATGATCAGTTTGAATGATCATTTTTACTAGCTGATCAACTTGACATGTCTGGACAATATTGTCCGTAACTTTTGATTTATAGCTCAGAATGACAGGAATCCAATATCCACTTTAAGCTAGTTCAATTTTCTATATTGTGACAAAATTTGAGACAAAAATAGATTTGACATAGCGTCCAAGTAATCCAATCTATCCAAAACTGTGTCATGCCATGCATTGTGCTTCATTTATAAGCCTTTACTTAATAAGCATCATTGATCAGTTTAAAATGATCATTTTAATTGGCCGATCAACTTGACATGTCTACACTATATCCTCCGTAACTTTTGATTTATAACTCAGAATGACAGGTCCAATGCCCACTTTGAGCTAGCCCAATTTTCTATATTGTGATAAAATTTTAGACAAAAATAGATTCGACAAAACCTCCAAGGAATCCAATCTATCCAAAACTGCGTCATGCCTTTGTGCTTCATTTATAAGCTGTTACTCAATGATCATCAA
>CM032165.1:11111940-11133144 GCA_018901935.1 Pugionium cornutum | reverse complement strand
ACTGTTGCTCCTTGAGTAAAGGCTTATAATTGAAACAAAATGCATGGTATCATGCAGTTGGGGATACATTGGATTACTTGGTGGTTTTGTAATAGATCTTTCAGTCTCAAATGTTGTCACAATATAGTAAACTGAGCTAACTTAACGTGGGCATTGGATTCATATCATTTTGAGCTCTAAATCAAAAGTTAAAGACGAATTAGTGTGGACATGTCAAGTTGATCTGCTAGTTATATTGATCATTCTAAAATGATAATTTTTGCTTCTTGAATAAGGGCGAATAAATGAAGCAGAATGCATGGAATCACACAGTTTGGGATACAATTGATTACTTGGAGGCTTTGTCATAGCTATTTTGGTATTAAATTTTGTCAAAATGTAGAAAATTGAGATAGCTTAACCCGGGCATTTGATTCGTGTCATTTAGAACTCTAAATCAAAAGTTATAGACGATTTTCTATTGACATTTCAAGTTGATCGGCTAATTAAAATGATCATTTTAAAGTGATCATTGGTGCTCCTTGAGTAAAGGCTTATAAATGAAGCATAATGTATGGCATCACACAATTTGGGATACATTGGATTACTTGGAGGCTTTGTTGTAGCTATTTCGGTCTTAAATTTTGTCACAATATAGATAATTGAGCAAGCTTAACGTTGGAGTTGGATTTATATCATTTTGAGATCTAAATAAAAATTAAAGATGATTTATAGTGGACATGTCAAGTTGATCAGCTACTAAAAATGATCATTTTTGCTCCTTGAGTATGGGTGTTTAAATGAAGCATGATGCATGGCACCATGCAGTATAGGATAGATTGGATTACTTTGAGGCTTTGTCGTACCTATTTCGTCTTAAATTTTGTCATGATATTAAAACGTGAGCTAGCTTAATGTGGACGTTGGATTCATGTCATTCTGAACTCTAAATCAAAAGTTATGGACGATTTAGTCCCTAAATGTAAAGTTTGATCGGCCAGTTAAAATGATCATTCTAAACTGATCATTTGTGCTCCTTGAGTAAAGGCTTGGAAATGAAACATAATGCATGGCATCACACAGTTTGGGATATATTAGATAACTTTGAGGCTTTGTCGTAGCTCTTTCAGTCTCAAATTTTGTTACAATATGGAAAATTGAGCTAGCTTACCGTGGGCATTAGATTCATGTCATTTTGATCTCTATATCAAAAGTTAAAGATGATTTAGGGCGGACATGTAAAGTTGATCAGCTAGTTAAAATGATCATTTGTAAATTGATTATTAGTGCTCCTTGAGTAAAGGCTTATAAATGAAGCATAATGCATGGCATCATGCAGTTTAGGATAGATTGGATTAGTTGGAGGCCTCGTAGTTGCTACTGAGATAGCTTAAAGTTTGAGCTCTAAATAAATAGTTAAAGAAGATTTAATGCGGACATGTCAAGAATATCAGATAGTTAAAATGATCACTCCAAACTGATCAATGGTGCTCCTAAGTAAGGGCTTATAAATGAAGCATAATGCATGGCATCAAGCAGTTTGTGATAGATTGGATTTGTTGGAGTCTTTTTCGTAGCTATTTCGGTTTGAAATTTTGTCACAATACAGAATATTGAGCTAGCTTAGCGTGGGTGTTGGATTCATGTAATTATAAACTCTAAACCAAAAGTTACAGACAATTTATTGCGGACATGTCATGTTGATCGGCCACTTAAAATGATCATTCTAAACTAATCATTGGTGCTCCTTGAGTAAAGGCTTATAAATGAAGCATAATGCATGGCATCACGCAGTTTGAGATACAATGGATTACGTGGAGGCTTTGTAGTAGCTCTTTCAATCTTAAATGTTGTTGCAATATGGAAAATTAAGCTTGCTGAACTTGTGCATTGGATTCATATCATTTTGAGCTCAAAATCAAAAGTTAAATACGATTTAGTGCGGACATGTCAAGTTTATCAGGTACTCTAAATGATAATTCTAAACTGATCAGTTTTGCTCTTTGAGTATGGGTGTATAAATGAAGCATAATCCATGAAATCATCCAGTTTAAGATAGATTAAATTATTTAAAGGCTTTTTGTACCTATTTCGGTCTCAAATTTTGTCACAATATGGAAAATTGAGCTAGCTTAACGTGGGCGTTGGATTCATGTCATTTTGATCTCTAAATCAAAAGTTAAAGACGAATAAGGGTGGACATGTAAAGTTGATCAGGTAGTTAAAGTGATCATTTCTAAATTGATCATTTCTACATTGATCATTGGTGCTCCTTGAATAAAGAATTATAAATGAAGTATAATGCATGACATCACGCATCTTGGTATAGATTGGATTATTTGGAGGCTTAGTAGAAGCCCTTTCAGACTCAAATGTTGTCACAAAGTGGAAACCTGAGCTAGCTTAACGTGGGCGTTGGATTCATATCATTCTGAGCTCTAAATCAAAAGTTAAAGAATATTTAGTGCAAACATATCAAGATTATTAGGTAGTTAAAATGATCTTTCTGAACTGATCATTGATGCTACTATGTAAAGGCTTATAAATGAAACATAATTCATGGGAACATGCAGTTTGCGATAGATCGGATTACTTTCGTAACTATTTTAACGTGGGCATTGGATTCGTGACATTCTGAACTCTAAATCAAAAGCTACGGACAATTTTATGCGGATATGTGAAGTTGATCAGCCAGTTAAAATGATCATTCTAAACTGATAGTTGGTTCTCCTTGAGTAAAGGCTTATGAATGAAATATAATGCATAGCATCACGCAGTTTGCGATACATTGGATTACTTTAAGGCTTTGTCATAGCTCTTTTATTCTCAAAATGTTGTCACAATATGGAAAATTGAGCTAGCTTAACGAGGGCGTTGGATTCATGTAATTATCAGCTTCAAAAAAAAAGATAAAGACGTTTTATTGCGGAAAAGTCAAGTTGAACAGCTAATTAAAATGATCGTTATAAACTGATCATTGGTGATACCTGAGTAAAAGCTTATAAATGAAGCATAAGGCACTGCATCACGCAGTCAGGGATAGATTGGATTACTTGTAGGCTGTGTCGTAGGTATTTGGATGTTAAATTATATCTTAATATATAAATCTGAGCTAGGCTACCGTGGGCATTGGATTCGTTTCATTGTCAACTCTAAATAAAAAGTTACGGATGATTTAGTGCGGACATTTCAAGTTGATTGGCTAGTTAAAATTATCATTCTAAACTGATCATTGGTGCTCCTTGAGTAAAAGCTTATAAATGAAGCATAATGCATGGCTTCACGCAGTTTTGGATACATTGGATTAGTTCTAGGCTTTTTCGTAGCTCTTTGAGTCTCAAATGTTGTCACAATATGGAAAATTGAGCTAGATTAATGTTAGCGATGGACTCATGTCATTTTGAGCTCCAAATCAAAAGATAAAGACGATTTATTGTGGACATGTCAAGTTGATGAGCTAGTTAAAATGATCATTCTAAACAGATCATTGGTGCTCCTTGAGTAAAGGCTTATAAATGAAGTATGGCATCACGCAATTAGGGATAGATTGAATTATATGTAGGCTTTATCGTAGCTATTTTGATGTTAAATTCAAACACAGTATGGAAAATTGAGTTAGCTTAACGAGGGCGTTGATTTCGTGTCATTCTGAACTCTAAATCAAAAGTTATGGAAGATTTAGTGCGGACATGTCAAGTTGATCAGGGAATTAAAATAATCATTCTAAAGTGATAATTGGTGCTCCTTGAGTAAAGGCTTATAAATGAAGCATAATGCATGGCATCATGCAGTTTGGGATACATTGGATTACTTTGAAGCTTTGTCATAGCTCTTTTAGTCTCAAAATGTTGTCACAATATGGAAAATTGAGCTAGATTAATGAGGGTGTTGGATCATGTAATTTTCAACTCCAAATCAAAAGATAAAGACGATTTATTTTGTACAAGTCAAGTTGATCAGCTTGTTAAAATGATCATTCTAAATTGATCATTGGTGCTCCTTGATTAAAAGCTTAGAAATGAAGCGTAATGCATTGCATCAAGCAGTTAGGGATAGATTGGATTACTTGTAGGCTTTGTCGTACCTATTTCGATGTTAAATTCTATCAAAATATAGAAATTTGAGCTAGGTTAACGTGGGTATTGTATTCGTGTCATTGTGAAATTTAAATCAAAAGTTACTGACAATTTATTGTGGACATGTCAAGTCTATTGGCCAGTTAAAATGATCATTCTAAACTGATCATTGGTGCTCCTTTAGTATAACCTTATAAATGAAGCATAATGCATGGCTTCACACAGTTTTGGATACATTGGATTAGTTGGAGGGTTTTTCGCTGCTCTTTCACTCTCAAATGCTGTCACAATATGGAAAATTGAGCGAGCTTAACGTTGGTGTTGGACTCATCTCATTTTGAGCTCTAAATCAAAAGTTAAAGACGATTTAGTGCGGACATGTCAAGTTTATCATCTAGTTAAAATGATCATTCTAAATTGATCATTGGTTCTCCATGAGTAAATGCATGACATAACGCAGTTTGTGATAGATTGGATTACTTGGAGGCTTTTTCTTATCTATTCGGTCTTAAATTTTGTAACAATATACAAAACTGAGCTAGCTTAATGTGAGCGTTCGATTCGTATCATTTTGAACTCTAAATCAAAAGTTACGGACGATTTAGTGCCGACATATCAAGTTGATCGTCCAGTTAAAATAATAATTCTAAACTAATCATTGATACTCCATGAGTAAAGGCTTATCAATAAAGCATAATGCATGGCATCATAAAATTTGGTATACATTGGATTACTTGGATGCTTTATCGTAGCTCTTTAAGTTTAAAATGTTGTCACATAGAGAAAATTGAGCTAGCGTAATGTGGGCATTGTGTTCGTATGATTCTGAACTCTAAATCAAAAGTTACGGATGATTTAGCGCAGACATGTCAAGGTTATCACCAGTTAAAATGATTATTCTAAACTAATCATTAGTGCTCCTTGCGTAAAGGCTTATAAATAAAAAATAATGCATGGCATCACGCAGTTTGGCATAGATTGGATGAGTTGGAGACTTTGTTGTAGCTATTTCGATATTAAATTTTGTCACAATATAGAAATCGAGCTAGCTTAACGTGAGCGTTGTATTCATGTCATTCTGAACTCTAAATCAAAAGTTACGGACGATTTAGTGCGGATAAGTCAAGTTGATCGGCCTGTTAAAATGATCATTCTGAACTGATCATTTGTGCCCCTTGAGTAAACGCTTATAAATAAAGCATAATGGAAGGTATCACGCAATTTTGGATACATTGGACTACTTGAAGGCTTTGTAGTAACTCTTTGAGTGTCAAATGTTGTCACAATATGGAAAATTGAGCTAGCTTAACGTTAGTGTTGGACTCATGTCATTTTAAGTTCCACATCAAAAGCTAAAGACGATTTATTGCGGATATCTCAAGTTGATCAGCTAGTTAAAATGATCATTCTACACTGATCCTTGGAGCTCCTTGAGTTAATGCTTATAAATGAAGCATAATGGATTTCATCACGCACCTAGGGATAGATTGGATTATTTTTAGGCTTTCTTGTAACTATTTCAATGTAAAATTATGTTACAATATAGAAATTTGAGCTAGGTTAACGTGGGCATTGGATTCGTGTCGTTCAAAAGTTACAGACGCTTTTGTGCGGACATTTCAAGTTGATCGGCCATTTAAAATGATGATTCTAAAGTTATAATTTGTGCTCCTTGAGTAAAAGCGTATAAATGAAGCATAATGCATGGCTTCATGCAGTTTTGAATACATTGGATAAAGTGGAGGCTTTTCCGTAGCTCTTTCAATCATAATTGTTGCCACACTATGGAAAATTGAGCTAGCTTAACGTGGATGTTGGGCTCATGTCATTTTGAGCTCTAAATAGAAATTTAAAGACGATTTAGTACGGACATGTCAAGTTTTTCAGCAACTTAAAATGATCATTCTAAATTGATCATTGGTGCTCCTTGAGTAAAGGCTTATAAATGAAGCATAATGCATGACATCACGCAGTTTGGGATAGATTGGACTACTTGGAGGCTTTGTCGTAGCTATTTTGCTCTTAAATTTTGTCACAATATTTAAAATTTGAGCTAGCTTATTGTGTGTGTTGGATTCATATCATTTTGAACTCTGACTAAAAAGTTACGGACGATTTAGTGCCGACATGCCAAGTTGATCGGCCAGTTCAAATGATCATTCTAAACTGATCATTGGTACTCCTTCAGTAAAGGCTTATCAATGAAGCATAATGCATGGGATCACGTAATATGGGATAGATTGGATTACTTAGAGGCTTTGTCACGGCTATTTTGGTCTTAAATTTTTCCCCAATATTCAAAATAGAGCTAGCGTAACGTGGGCATTGTAATCGTGTCATTATGAACTCTAAATCAAACGTTATGGATGATTTAGTGCGGACATGTCAAGTTGGTCGCTAGTTAAAATGATCATTTTAAACTAATCATTGGTTCTCATTGCGTAAAGGCTTAAAACCGAAGAATAATGCATGGCATCACACAGTTTGGGATACATTGGATTACTTTGAGTCTTTTCCATAGCATTTTCGGTCTCAAAATGTTATCACAAAATGGAAAATTGAGCTGGCTTAATATGGGTGTTGGATACATGCAATTTTGAGTTCTAAATCAAAAGTTAAAGACAATTTAATGCAAGAAATCTCAATTTAATCAACTAGTTAAAATGATCATTCTAAGCTGATCATTGGTGCTCCTTAAGTAAAGGCTTATAAATTAAACATAATGCATGGCATCACAAAATTTGAGATATATTGGATTACTTGGAGGCTTTGTCGTAGCTATTTCGATCTTAATTTTTGTCACAATATAGAAATGGAACAAGCTTAACATAAGCGTTGGATTCATGTTATTCTAAACTCTAAGTCAAAACTTACGGACGATTTAGTACAGAAAAGTCAAGTTGATCGGCCTGTTAAAATGATCATTCTTGAACTGATCATAGGTGCCGCTTGAGTAAACGCTTATAAATAAAGCATACTGTATGGTATGACGCAATTTGGGATACATTGGACTACTTGAAGGCTTTGTAGTAACTCTTTGAGTCTTAAATGTTGTCACAATATGGAAAATTGAGCTAGCTTAACGTTAGCATTGGACTCATGTCATTTTGAGTTCCACATCAAATGCTAAAGACGATTTATTGCGGATATGTCAAGTTGATCAGCCAGTTAAAATGATCATTCTAAACTGATCATTGGTGCTCCTTGAGTAAAAGCTTATAAATGAAGCATAATGCATTGCATCACGCAGTTAGGGATAGATTAGATTATTTTTAGGCTTTCTCATAGCTATTTCGATGTAAAATTCTGTCACAATATAGAAATTTGAGCTAGGTTAATGTGGGCATTGGATTCGTGTCATTCAAAAGTTATGGACGCTAGTGTTGACATGTCAAGTTGATCGGCCAGTTAAAATAATGATTCTAAGCTGATAATTGGTGCTCCTTGAGTAAAAGCGCATAAATGAAGTATAATGCATGGCTTCATGCAGTTTTAGATACACTTCATTAAGTGGAGGCTTTTTCGTAGCTCTTTCAATCTCAAATGTTGTCACAATATGGAAAATTGAGCTAGCTTAACGTGGGTGTTGGACTCATATCATTTTGAGCTCTAAATAGAAAGTAAATACGATATAGTGCGAACATGTCAAATTGTTAAGTTAGTTAAAATGATCATTCTAAATTGATCATTGGTGCTCCTTGAGTAAAGGCTTATAAATAAAGCATAATGCATGGCATCATGCAGTTTGGGATAGATTGGACTACTTGGAGGCTTTGTCGTAGCTATTTCAGTCTTAAATTTTGTCACAATATACAAAATTGAGCTAGCTTAATCTGTGTGTTGGATTCGTATCATTTTGACTTTTAAAAAAAAATTACAGACGATTTAGTGCTGACATGCCAAGTTGATCGGCCAGTTAAAATGATCATTCTAGTTGATCATTGTTACTCCTTCAGTAAACGCTTATCAATGAAGCATAATGCATGGCCTCACACAGTTTGGGATAGATTAGATTACTTGGAGGATTTTTCGTTTCTATTTTGGTCTTCAATTTTTCCACAATATACAAAATTGAGCAAGCTTAATGTGGGCGTTGCACTCGTATCATTTTCAACTCTAAATCAAAAATTACAAACGATTTAGTGCCGACATGTGAAGTTTATCGGCCAGTTAAAATGATCATTCTAAACTGATCATTGGTGCTACTTGAGTAAAGGCTTATAAATGAAGCATAATGGATGGCATCACGCAGTTTGGGATACATTGCATTAATTGGCGGTTTTTCGTAGCTCTTCCAATCTCAAATGTTGCCACAACATGGATAATTGAGCTAGTTTAACGTGGGCGTTGGACACATGTCATTTTGAGCACTAAATCAAAAGTTAAAGACGATATAGTGCGGACATGTAATGTTTATCAGCCAGTTAAAATAATCATTCTAAATTGATCATTGGTTGTCCTTGAGTAAAAGCATATAAATGAAGCATAATGCATGGCCTCACTCAGTTTTGGATACATTGGATTACTCTAACGCTTTTTGTAGATCTTTCAGTTCATTCTAAATTCATCATTGGTGCTACTTGAATAAAGGCATATAAATGAAGCATGATGCATTGCATCACGTACTTTGGGATAGATTGGATTACTTGGAGGCTTTGTTGTAGCTATTTTGGTTTTAAATTTTATCACGATATAAAAAAATATGGGCTAGCTTAACGTGGGCGTTGGATTCATATTATTTTGAACTCTAAGTCAAAAGTTACGGACGATTTAGTGCGAACATTCCAAGTTGATCAGCCAATTAAAATGATCATTCTAAACTGATCATTGGGGCTCATTGAGCAATAGTTTACAAATGAAGCATCATGAATGACATCACGCAGTTTGGGATATAATGAAGCAAATGTTGTTCAATATAGAAAATTGAGCTAGCGTAACTTGGGCATTGGAGTTGTGTAATTCTGAACTCTAAATTAAAATTTATGGACAATTTAGTGCGGACAGTAAGTTGATCGGCCTGTGAAAATGATCATTCTAAACTGATCATTGGTGCTCATTGAGTAAGGGCTTATAAATGAAGCAAAATGCATGACATCACGCAGTTTGAGATACAATGGATTACTTGGAGGCTTTGTAGTAGTTCTTTCAATATCAAATGTTGTCACAAAATGGAAAACTGAGCTAGCTTAACGTTACCATTGGACTAATGTCATTTTAAGCTCAAAATCAAAAGATAAAGGCGATTTAATGTGGACATGTCAAGTTGGTCAGCTAGTTCGAATGATCATTCTAAACTGATAATTGGTTCTCCTTGAGAAAACGCTTATAAATGAAACAAAATGCATAGCATCACGCATTTAGGGATAGATTGGATTACTTGTACGTTTGTCATAGCTACTTCGATGTTAAATTCTGTCACAATACAGAAACTTGAGCTAGCTTAACGTGGGCGTTGGATTCCTGTAATATTGAACTCTAAACCAAAAGTTACAAACGATTTCCTGTGGACATGTCAAGTTTATCAGCTAATTAAAATGATCATTCTAAATTGATCATTGGTGCTTCTTGAATAAGGGCTTATAAATGGAGCATAATGCATGGTACCATGTAATTTGGGATACATTCGATTACTTGGAGGCTTAGTAGCTTTTTTGGTCTTAAATGTTGTACAATGAATAAAATTGAGGTAGATTAACGTGGGCATTGGATTCGTGTCATTCTGAACTATAAATAAAAAAAATCAAAAGTTACAAACAATTTAGCGCAGACATGTCAAGTTGATCGGCGAGTTAAATGATCATTCTAAACTGACCAATGGTGCTCCTTAAGAAAAGGCTTATAATTGAAGAATAATGCATGGCATCACACAATTTGGAATAGATTGGATTGCTTAGAGGATTTTCCGTAGCTCTTTCAGTCTTGAATTTTGTCACTATATAGAAAATTGAGCAACATAAAATGGATGTTGGATTCTTGTCATTCTAAGGTGTCTATCAAAAGTTACAGACGATTTAGTGCAGACATGTCAAATTGATCGGCTTGTTAAACTGATCATTGGTGCTCCTTGAGTAAAGCCTTATAAATGAAGCATAATGCATGGCATCATCCTGTTTGGGAAACATTCGATTACTTTAAGGCTTTTTCATAGCTCTTTCAGTTTAAAAATGTTGTAACAATATGAAAAATTGAGCTAGCTTAACGTGGGCGTTGGATTCATGTAATTTTGACCTCTAAATCAAAAGTTAAATACGATTAAGTGTGAGACATGTCAAATTGATCGGCTAGTTAAAATGATCATTCTAAACAGATTATTGGTGTTCCTTGAGTAAAGGCTTAAAATGAAGCATAATGTATGATATCACGCAGTTTAGGATAGATTGAATTACTTAGATGATTTGTCATAGCTATTTTGGTCTTATGTTTTGTAACAATATTGAAAATTGACCCAGCTTAACGTGAGTGGTGGATTCATGTCATTCTGAACTCTAAATCAAAAGTTATGGACGATTTAGTGTGGACATATCAAGTTTATCGGCCAGTTATAATGATCATTCTAAACTGATCAATGGTGCTCATTAAGTAAAGTCTTATAAATGAAGCATAATGCATGGTATCACGTAGTTTGGGATACATTGGATTACTTGGAGGCTTCGTCGTAGCTCTTTCAGTCTCAAATGTTGTCACACTATGGAAAATTGAGCTAACTAATTGTTAGCATTGGACTCATATCATTTTGAGATCCAAATCAAAAGATAAATACGATTTATTGCACACATGTCAAGTTGATCAGCTAGTTAAAATGATCATCCTAATATGATCATTGGTGCTCCTTCAGTAAAGGATTATAAATGAAGCATAATGCCCGACATCACAAAGTTAGGGATAGATTGGATTACATATAGGATTTGTCGTACCTATTTCGATGTTCAATTTTTTCAAAAATAGAAAATTGAGCTAGCTTAACGTGGGCGTTGGAGTCATGTCATTTTGAGATGTAAATCAAAAATTAGAGAAGATATAGTGGGGACATGTTAAGTTGATCAGCTGGTTAAAATGATCATGCTAAATTGATCATTGGTGCTCCTTGAGTAAGGGCTTCTAAATGAACATTAATGCATGACACCATGCAGTTTGGGATACATTGGATTACTTGGAGGCTTTGTAGTAGCTCTTTCGGTCTTAAATGTTGTCACAACATAGAAAATTGAGCTAGCTTAACGTGGGCAGGATTCTTGTCATTTGGAACTCTAAATCAAAAGTTACAGACAATTGATTTAGGACATGTAAAGTTGATCAGCCAGTTGAAATGATCATTCTAAACTGGTCATTGGTGCTCCTTAAGTAAAGGCTTATAAATGAAGATAAATGCAAGGCATCACGTAGTTTCGGATAGATTGGATTACTTGGAGGCTTTTTTGTAGCTCTTTCAGTCTCAAATTTTGTCACAATATAAAAAATTGAGCTAGCATAACATTGGTGTTGGATTCATGTCATTCTTAACAGTAAATCAAAAGTTACGGACGATTTATGGTGGAGATGTCAAGTTGATCGGCCAGTTAAAATGATGATTCTATACGGATCATTGGTGCTCCTTCAGTAAAGGCTTATAAATGAAGCATAATGCATGGCATCACGCTGTTTGGGATACATTAGATTATTTTGAGGCTTTGTTGTACCTCTTTCAGTCTAAAAATGTTGACACAATATGGAAAATTGAGCTAGCTTAAGGTGGGTGTTAGATTCATGTAATTTTGAAGTCTAAATCAAAAGTTAATGACGATTTAGTGCATGACATGTCAAGTTGATCAGCTAGTAAAAATTATAATTCTTAACTTATCATTGGTGTTCCTTGAGTAAAGGTTTAAAATGAAGCATAATTCATGGCTTTACGCATAATGCATGACATCACGCAGTTTGGGATTACTTGGAGGCTTTGTATTAGCTCTTTCAGTCTGAAAAGTTGTCACAATATGGAAAATTGAGCTAGCTTAATTAGCATTGGACTCGTCATTTTGGGATCAAAATCAAATATAAAAATGATTTATTGCGGAGATGTCAAGTTGATCCGCTAGTTAAAATAATCATTTTAAACTGATCATTAGTCCTCCTTGAGTAAAGCCTTCTAAATGAAGCATAATGCATTGTATCACGCAGTTTGGGATTACTTGGACGCTTTGTAGTAGCTCTTTCAATTTCAAAAGTTTTCACAATATGGAAAATTGAGCTATCTTAATGTTAGCGTTGGACTCATGTCATTTTGAGATCCAAATCAAAAGATAAAGATGATTTATTATGGACATGTCAAGATGATCGGCTAGTTAAAATGATCATTTTAAAAATGATCATTGGTGCTCCTTGAGTAAAGGCTTATAAATGAAGTTTAATGCATGGCATCATGCAGTTTCGGATACATTGGATTACGTGGATGCTTTGTCGTAGCTCTTTCAGAATTAAATGTTGTAACAATATTGAAAATTGAGTTAGATTAACGTGTGCGTTGGATTCATGTAAATTTTGTGCACTAAAGCAAAAGAGAAAGGCGATTTAGTGCCAGACATGTCAAGTTGATCAGCTAGGTAAAATGATCATTCTAAACTGATCATTGATGTTCCTTTTGTAAAGTCTGAAAATGAAGCATAATACATGACATCACGCAGTTTGGGATAGATTGGATTACTTAGAGGTTCTCTCATAGCTATTTTGGTCTTAAATTTAGTCACAATATAGAACATTGAGCTAGCTTAATGGGGGCATTGGATTCGTGTCATTCGAAACTCTACATCAAAAGCTATGGAAGATTTAGTGCGAGCAGATCAAGTTGATCGGCCAGTTAAATTGATCATTCTAAACTGATCATTGGGTTCTCCTTGAGTAAAGGCTTATAAATGAAGCGTAATGCATGGTATCACTCAGTTTGGGATAAAGTGGATTACTTGGAGACTTTGTAGTAGCTCTTTTAATCTCAAATGTTGTCACAATTTGATCAGCTCAAAATCAAATGTTAAAGATGATTTAGTGCGGACATGTCAAGTTGATCAGTTAGTTTAAATGATCATCCTGAACTGACCATTGCGGCTCATTGAGCAAAGGCGTATGAAACAAGAATAATGTATGGCATCACGCATTTTAAAATAGATTGGATTACATGGAGATTTTGTCGTAGCTATTTCGGTTTTAATTTTTCTCACAATATAGAAAATTGAGGTAGCTTAACGTAGGTGTTGGATTCGTGTCATTCTGAACTCTAAATCAAAAGTTACAGACAATTTAGTGCGGACATGTAAAGTTGATCAGCCAGTTAAAATAATCATTCTACAGTGGTCACTGGTGCTCCTTAAGTAAAGGCTTATAAATGCAGAATAATGCATAGCATCACGTATTTTGGGATAGATTGGATTACTTGGAGGCTTTTTCGTAGCTCTTTCATTCTCAAATTTTGTCACAATATAGAAAATTGAGCTAGCGTAACATGGGTGTTGGATTCGTGTTATTCTTAACAGTAGATCAAAAGTTACAGACGATTTAGTGCGGACATGTCAAGTTGATCGGCCAGTTAAAATGGTCCTTCTAAACTGATCATTGGTGCTCCTTCAGTAAAGGCTTATAAATGAAGCATAATGCATGGCATCACGCTGTTTGGGATACATTAGATTATTTTTAGGCTTTGTTGTACCTCTTTCAGTCTCATAATTTTGACACAATATGGAAAATTGAGCTATCTTAACGTGGGTGTTAGATTCATGTAATTTTGAAGTCTAAATCAAAAGTTAATTACGATTTAGTGCAGGACAAGTCAACTTGATCAGCTAGTAAAATTATCATTCTAAACTTATCATTGGTGTTCCTTGAGTAAAGGCTTAAAATAAAGCATAATTCATGGCATTACGCATAATGCATAGCATCATGGAGTTTGGGATTACTTGGAGGCTTTGAAGTAGCTCTTTAAGTCTCAAAAGTTGTCACAATTGAGCTAGCTTCACGTTAGCGTTGGAGTCATGTCATTTTGAGATCAAAATGAAAAGATAAAAACAATTTATTGTGGACATGTCAAGTTGATTCACTAGTTAAAATGATCATTTTAAACTGATCATTGGTGCTCCTTGAGTAAAGGCTTATATATAAAGCATAATGCATGGAATCAAGCATAATGCATGGCATCAAGCATAATGCATGGCATCACGCAGTTTGTGATTACTTGGAGGCTTTGTATTAGCTCTTTAAGTCTCAAAAGTTGTCACAATATGGAAAATTGAGATAGCTTAACGTTAGCTATGGACTCATGTCATTTTGAGATCCATATCAAAGATAAAGACGATTTATTATGGACATGTCAAGTTGATTCACTAGTTAAAATGATCATTTTCAACTGATCATTGGTGCTCCTTGAGTAAAGGCTTATAAATGAAGCATAATGCATGGAATCAAGCATAATGCATGGCATCACGTAGTTTGGGATTACTTGGAGGCTTTGTATTAGCTCTTTCAGTCTCAAAAGTTGTCACAATATGGAAAATTGAGCTAGCTTAACGTTAGCATTGGACTCATGTCATTTTGAGATCCAAATCAAAGGTAAAGACGATTTCTTATGGAAATGTCAAGTTGATCCGCTAGTTAAAATGATCATTTTAAACTGATCATTCGTGCCATTTGAGTAAAGGCTTATAAATGAAGCATAATGCTTGGCATCACGCAGTTTGGGATATATTGGATTACGTGGAGGATTTTTCGTAGCTCTTTTAGTGCTAAATGTTGTAACAATATAAAAAATTAAGTTAGCTTAACGTGTGCGTTGGATTTATGTAATTTTGTGCCCTGAATCAGAAGAGTAAGGCGATTTAGTGCCGGACATGTCAAGTTGATCAGCAAGGTAAAATGTCATTCTAAATTCATCATTGGTGTTCCTTTAGTAAAGTCTTAAAATGGAGCACAATGCATGGCATCACACAGTTTGGGATAGATTGGATTATTTGGAGGCTTTGTCGTAGCTATTCCGGTCTTAAATTTGGTCACAATATAGAAAATTGAGCTAGCTTATCGTGAACATTGGATTCGTATCATTCTAAACTGTAAATCAAAAATTACGGACGATTTAGTGTGGACATGTCAAGTTTATCGGCCAGCTAAAATGAAAATTCAAAACTGATCATTGCTTTTGATTGAGTAAAGGCTTATAAATAAGGCATGATGCATGGCATCATGTAGTTTGAGATACATTGGATTACTTCGAGGCTTTGTTATATCTCTTTCAGTCCCAAAAGTTGTCACAATGTGGAAAATTGAGCTAGCTTAACGTTAGCGTTGGACTCATGTCATTTTGAGATCCAAATCAAAAGTTACGGACGATTTAGTGTTGACATTTCAAGTTTATCGGCCACTTATAATGATCATTCTAAACTGATCATTGGTGCTCATTTAAAAAAGGCTTATGAATGAAGCATAATGCATGTTATCACGTAGTTGGGGATACATTGGATTACTTGGAGTCTTCGTCAGAGCTCTTTCAGTCTCAAATGTTGTCACAATATGGAAAATTGAGCTAGCTTATTGTTAGCATTGGACTCCTGTCATTTTGAGATCCAAATCAAAAGATAAAGACGATTTATTGCGGTCATGTCAAGTTGATCAGCTAGTTAAAATGATCATTCTAATCTGATCATTGGTGCTCCTTGAGTAAATGCTTATAAATGAAGCATAATGCACGACATCACGCAGTTAGGGATAGATTGGATTACTTGTAGGCTCTGTCGTAGCTATTTCGATGTTAAATTTTGTCACAATATATAAAATTGAGGTAGCTTAACATGGGCGTTGGACTCGTGTCATTTTGAGCTCTAAATCAAAAGTTAAAGAAGATATAATGGGGACATGGCATCATGAATTAGTTGGAGATTTAGTGCAGGCATGTCAAATTGATCAGCTAGTGAAAATGATCATTCTAAATTGATCACTGCTACTCATTGAGTAAAGGTGTATAAATGAAGCAGAATACATGGCATCATGCAATTTAATAGATTGGATTAGTTGGAGGCTTTGTTGTAGCTCTTTCATTCTCAAATGTTGTCACAATATTGGAATATTGAGCTAACGTAAAGTGGGCGTTCGATTCATGTTATTTTAGCTCTAAAGTAAAAGTTAAAGATGGTTTAGTGCGGACATGTCCACTTGATCTGCTAGTTAAAATGATCATTCTAAATTGATCATTTGTGCTCATTGAGTATAACCGAATAAATGAAGCATAGTGTATGGCATCACGCAGCTTGGGATAGACTGGATTAGTTTGAGGCTTTGTCGTAGCTATTTTGGACTTAAATTTTGTCAAAATATAGAAAATTAGTCTGAGGCTTTGTTTGGGCGTTGGATTCCTGTCATTCTGAAATGTAAATCAAAAGTTACCGACGATTTAATGCGTACATGTCAACTTGATCAGCTAGTTAAAATGAACAATCTAAAATGATCATTTCTGCTCATTGGGAAAAGGTTAACAAATGAAGCATAATGCACGGTATCACGCAGTTTGGGATATACTAAATTACTTTGAGGGTTTGTCGTAGCTCTTTTAGTCTCAAATGTTAGCACAATATCTAAAATTGAGCTAGTTTAATGTGGGCGTTGGATTCATCTCATTTTGAGCTCTAAATTAAAAGTTAAAGATGATTTATTGCGGACATGTCAAGTTGATCAGCTAGTTAACATGATCATTCTAAACTTATCATTGATTCTGATTGAGTAAAGGCGTATAAATGAATAATAATGCATGACATTATTCATGTTGGGATATATTGGATGACTTGCAGGCTTTGTCTTAGCTATTTTGGTCTTAAACATTGTTCCAATATAGAAAATTGAGCTAGCTTTACTTGGGCGTTAGATTGGTGTCATTCTAAAATGTAAATCAAAAGTTACATACGATTTAGTGCAGACATGTCAACTTAATAAGCTAATTAAAAAAATTCTGAACTGATCATTGTGCTCACTGAGCAAAGGTTTACAAATAAAGCATAATGCACGATATCGCGTAGTTTGGGTTATGTTGGATTACTTTGAGGCTTTGTCATAGCTCTTTCAATCTCAAATATTGTCAAAATATAGAATATTGAGCTATTTTAACATGGTCGTTGGATTCATCTCATTTTGAGCTCAAAATTAAAAGTTTAAAGACGATTTGGTGTAGAGATGTCAAGTTGATCAGCTACTTAAAATGATCATTCTAAACTGATCACTGGTGCTCTTTCAGATAAGGCATATAAATGAAGCATAATGCGTGGCATCACGCAGTTTGTGATATATTGGATTACTTGGATGCTTTTTCATAGCTATGTTGGTCTTATATTATGCCGCAGTTTTGAAAAGTGAGCTAGCGTAATGTGGGTGTTGGATTCGTGTCATTCTAAACTCTAAATCAAAAGTTACTGATGATTTAGTGTGGACATGTCAAGTTAATCAGCTAGTTAAATGATCATTCTAAACTGATCATTAGTGTTCATTGAGTAAAGACATATAAATGAAGCATAATGCATGGCATCACGCAGCTTGGGATAGATTGTATTACTTCGAGGCTTCTTCGTAGCTATTTTGGTCCTAAATTTTGTCCCAGTATAGAAAATTGAGCTAGCTTTAGTTCGATGTTGCATTCGTGTCATTTTGCAATGTCAATCAAAAGTATCGAACGATTTAGTGCTGACATGTCAACTTAATCAGCTAGTTAAAATGAACACTCTATGCTTATCATTGGGGCACATTGAGCAAAGTTTTACAAATAAAGCAAAATGCACGGCATCACACAGTTTTGGATATATTGGATTACTTTGAGGATTTGTCATAACTCTTTCAGTCTCAAATGTTGTCACAATATGGAATATTGAGCTATTTTAACATGGGCTGTGGATTCATGTCATTTTTAGCTTTAAATTAAAAGTTAAAGAAGATTTAGTGCATGCATGTCAAGTTGTTCAGATAGTTAAAATGATCACTGGTACTCATTGAGTAAAGGCATATAAATGAAGCATAATGCATGACATCACACAATTTGGGACAGATTGGATTACTTGGAGGCATTGTCATAGTTCTTTCAGTCTCAAATATTGTCACAATATGGAATATTGAGCTAACATAACGTGGGCGTTGGATTCATGTTATTTTAGCTCTAAATTAAAAATTAAAGACGATTTAGTGCGGACATGTCAACTTGATCTGCTAGTTCAAATGATCATTCTAAGCTGATCAAATGTGCTCATTGAGTAAAGGCGAATAAATAAAGCATAGTGCATGACATCACGCAGCTCAGGATAGACTGGATTAGTTTGAGGCTTTTTCGTAGCTATTTTGGTCTTAAATTTTGTCACAATATAGAAAATTGAGCAAGCTTTACTTGGGCGTTGGATTCCTGTCATTCTGAAATGTAAATCAAAATTTAGGGATGATTTAGTGCGTACATATCAACTTGATCAGATAGTTAAAATGAACATTCTAAAGTGATCATTGGTGCTCATTGAGCCAAGGTTTACAAATGAAGCATAATGCACGACATCACGCAATTTGGGATATATTGGATTACTTTGAGCCTTTGTCGTAGCTCTTTCGAGACTCAAATGTTGTCAGCATATGGGAAATTGAGCTAGCTTAACGTGTGCGTTGGATTCATCTCATTTTGAGCTCTAAATTAAAAGTTAAAGATGATTTAGTGCGGATATGTCAAGTTGATCAACTAGTTAACATGATCATTCTAAATTGATCATTGGTGCTCTTTGAGTAAAGGCATATAAATGAAGCATAATGCATGGTATCACGCAGTTTGGGATCGATTGGATTACTTTGAGGCTTTTTCATAGCTATGTTGGTCTTAAATTTTGTCACAATTTTGAAAATTGAGCTAGCTTAACATGGGCGTTGGATTTATGTGATTTTAAACTCTAAATTAAAAGTTAAATACAATTTAATGTGGACAAATCAACTTGATCTGGTAGTTAAAATGATCATTCTAAAGTGACCATTGATGTCCTTTGAGTAAAGGCATATAAATGAAGCATAATGCATGGCATCACGCAACTTGGGATAGATTTGATTACTTGGAGGCTTTGTCGTAGCTATTTCGCTTTTAAATTTCGTCATAATATAAAAAATTGAGCTAGCTTTACTTGGGCGTTGGATTCGGGTCATTCTGAAATCTAAATCAAAAGTTACGAACGATTTAGTGCGGACATGTCAGCTTGATCAACTAGTTAAAATGAACATTCTATACATTAGATTTCTTTGAAGCTTTGTCATAGCTGTTTTGGTCGTTAATTTTGTCACATTATAGAAAATTGAGCTAGCTTTACTTGGGCATTGGATTCGTGTCATTCCAAAATGTAAATCAAATGTTACTGACGATTTAGTGCGGACATGTCAACTGGATCAGCTAGTTAAAATGAACATTCTACACTGATCATTGGTGCTCATTAAGCAAAGGTTTACAAATGAAGCATATTGCACGGCATAACGCAGTTTGGGATATATCGAATTACTTTGAGGCTTTGTCGTAGCTCTTTTTATCTCAAATGTTATCACAATATGTAAAATTGAGATAGTTTAATGTGGGCGTTGGATTCATCGCATTTTGAGCTTTAAATTAAAAGTTAAAGATGATTTAGTACGGACATGTCAAGTTGATCAGCTAGTTAACATGATCATTCTAAACTAATCATTGATTTTCATTGAGTAAAGGCGTATAAATGAAGCATATGCATGGCATCATTCAGTTTGGGATATATTGGATGACTTGGAGGCTTTGTCTTAGCTATTTCAGTCTAAACATTGTCCCAATATAGAAAATTGAGCTAGCTTTACTTTGGCGTTAGATTGGTGTCATTCTGAAATGTAAATCAAAAGTTACATACGATTTAGTGCGAACATGTCAACTTAATAAGCTACTTAAAAACAAATTATAACCTGATCATTGGTGCTCATTGAGCAAAGGTTTACTAATGAAGCATAATGCACGACATCACGTAGTTTGTGAGATGTTGGATTACTTTGAGGCTTTGTCATACCTCTTTCAATTTCAAATATTATCATAATATGGAATATTGAGCTATTTTAACATGGGCATTGGATTCATCTTATTTTGAGCTCAAAATTAAAAGTTTAAAGACTATTTGGTGCAGAGATGTCAAGTTGATCATCTACTTAAAATGATCATTCTAAACTGATTACTGGTGCTCTTTGAGTAAAGGCATATAAATGAAACATAATGCATGGCATCACCCTGTTTGGGATATATTGGATTACTTGGAGGCTTTTTTCATAGCTGTGTTGGTCTTATATTTTATCGCAGTTTTGAAAATTTAGCTAGCGTTATGTGGGCGTTGGATTCATATCATTCTAAACTCTAAATCAAAAGTTACGGACGATTTAGTGCGGACATGTCAAATTAATCGGCTAGTTAAATGATCATTCTAAACTGATCAGTAGTGTTCATTGAGTAAAGACATATAAATGAAGCATAATGCATGGCATCACACAGGTTGGGATAGATTTGATTACTCTGAGGCTTTGTCGTATCTATTTTGGTCCTAAATTTTTTCCCATTATAGAGAATTTAGCTAGCTTTAGTTGGGCGTTGGATTCGTGTCATTATGAAATGTAAATCAAAACTAACGAACGATTTAGTGCGAACATGTCAACTTAATCAGCTAGTTAAAATGAACACTCTATGCTTATCATTGATGCTCATTGAGCAATGTTTTACAAATGAAGCAAAATGCACGGCATCACGCAGTTCGGGATAAATTGGATTACTTTGAGGATTTGTCGTAACTCTTTCAGTCTCAAATTTTGTCATAATATGGAAAATTGAGCTAGCTTAATGTGGGCATTGGATTCATTTCGTTTTGAGCTCGAAATTAAAAGTTAAAGATGATTTAGTGCGGACATGTGAAGTTAATCAGCTAGATAAAATGATCATTTTAAACTGATCATTGGTGTTCACTGATTAAAGGCGTATAAATGAAGCATAATGCATTGCATTGCATTGTTTGGGATAGATTGGATTACTTGGAGGCTTTGTCATAGCTATTTTGTTCTTAAATTTTATCAAAATATTGAAAATTTACCTAGCTTAACGTGGGCGTTGGATTCGTGTCATTTTGAACTCTAAATCAAAAGTTACGGA
>CM032165.1:11046625-11111440 GCA_018901935.1 Pugionium cornutum | reverse complement strand
AAATAGATACGACAAAGTGTCCAACTAATCCAATCTATCCAAAACTGTGTGATGCCATGCATTATACTTCATTTATAAGCATTTAATCAATGAGTACCAACGATCAGTTTAGAATGATCATATTAACTTGCCGATCAACTTGTCATGTCCGCACTAAATCGTCTGTAGCTTTTGATTAAGAGCTCTGAATGACACGAATCCAATGCCCACATTAAGTTAGCTCAAATATCTGTATTGTGGTAAAAATTGAGACAGAAATAGATACGACAAAGTGTCCAAGTTATCCAATTTATCCCTAACTGCATGATTCCATGCATTATGCTTCATTTATAAGCCCCTACTAAATGAGCACCAGTGATCAGTTAACAATGATCATTTTTACTGGCCGATTAACTTGACATATCCGCACTAAATTTTCCTTTACTTTTGATTTAGAGCTCAGAATGATACAAATCCAAAGCCCATGTTAAACTAGCATAATTTTCTATATTGTGACCATATTTGAGACCGAAATAGATACGACAAATCGTCCAAGTAATCCAATAAATCCAGAACTGTGTGATACCATGCAATATGCTTCATTTATATGCCTTTACTCAATGAGTACCAATGATCAATTTAGAATCATATGAACTTTGCCGATCAACTTGACATTTCTGCACTAAATCGTCTGTAACTTTTGATTTATAGCTCAGAATGACACGAATCCAATGCCTCCGTTAAGCTAGCTCAAGTCTCTATATTGTGACAAAATTTTAGAAAGGAATAGATACGATAAAGTGTCAAAGTTATCCAATCTATCCCGAACTGCGTGATGCCATGCATTATGCTTTATTCATAGGCCTCTTCTCAATGAGCACCAATGATCAGTGAAGAATGATCATTTTAACTGGCTGATCAAATTGACATGTTAGCACTAAATCGTCCGTATCTTTTGTTTTAGAGCTTAGAATGACCCAAATCGAAAGCCCACGTTATGGTAGCTCAATTTTCTATATTTTGGAAAACTTTGAGACATAAATAGATACGACATAGCATCCAAAGAATCCTATCTATCCAAAACTGTGTAATGCCATTCATTATGCTTCATTTATAAACATTCACTCAACGAGCACCAATGATCAGATTAGAATGATCATTTTAGCTAACTGATCAGGTTCACATGTCTGCACTAAATCTTCCATAACTTTTGATTTATACCTTAAAATGAAACAAATCTAATGCCCATGTTAAGCTAGCTCAAGTTTCTATGTTGTGACAAAATTTGAGACAGAAATAGATACGACAAAGCCTCCAAGTAATCCAATCTATCCAAAACTGTGTGATGCAGTTCATTATGCTTCATTTATAAGCATATACTCAATGAACACAATTGATCAGTTTAAAATGATCATTTTAATTGGTCAATCAACTTGACATGTCTGCAGTAAATCTTCTGTAACTTTTAATTTATCGCTTAGAATGACACGATTCCAATGTCCACGTTAAGCTAGCTCAAGTCTCTATATTGTGATATAATTTGAGACCAAAATAGATACGACAAAGCAACCAAGTAATCCAATCTATCCCAATATGTGTGATGCCATGCATTATGCTTGATATATATGCCTTTACTCAATGAGCACCAATTATCAATTTAGAATGATCATATTAACTTGCCGATCAACTTGACATGTGCACACTAAATCGTCTATAACTTTTGATTTACACCTTAGAATGATACGAATCCAATGCCCACGTTAAGCAAGCTCATGTCTCTATATTATGACAAATTTTTAGACCGAATAGATACGACAAAGAGTCCAAATTATCCAATCTATCCCGAACTGCGTGATGCCATGCATTATTCTTCATTTATAAGAATTTACTCAATGAGCATAATGATTAGTTTAGAATGATCATTTAACTGTCCGATTAACTTGACATGTCTGCATTAAATCATCCATAACTTTTGATTTATAGCTCAGAATGACAGGAATCCAATGCCCACGTTAAACTAGCTCAAATTTCTATATTGTGACAAAATTTGAGATAGAAATAGATATGAAAAAGCATCCAAGTAATCCAATCTATCCCAAATTGCATGATGCCATGCATTATGCTTCATTTATAAGCAGTTACACAATGAGCATCAACGATCAGTTTAGAATGATCATATTAACTTGCCGATAAACTTAACATGTACGCACTAAATTGTCTGTAACTTTAGATTTAGAGCAAAATGACACAAATCCAATACCCAAATTAAGCTAGCTCAAATCTCAATACTGTGACAAAATTTGAGACCGAAATAGATACGAGAAAGTGTCAAAGTTATATAATCTATCCAAACTGTGTGATTCTATGCATTATGTTTCATTTATAAGCCCCTACACAATGAGCACCAGTGATTAGTTTAGAATGCTCATATTAACTTGCCGATCAACTTGACATGTCCACACTAAATCGTCTGTAACTTTTTATTTAGAACTCAGAATGACACGAATCCAATGCCCACATTAAGCTAGCTTAAGTCTCCATATTATGACGAAATTTGAGACAGAAATAGATACGACAAAGCGTCCAATTAATCCAATATATCCAAAACTGCGTGATGTCATGCATTATGCTTCATTTCTATGCCTTTACTCAATGAGCACCAATGATCAATTTAGAATGATCATATTAACTTGCCGATCAACTTGAAAAGCCTGCACTAAATCGTCCGTAGCTTTTGATATATAGCTCATAATGACACAAATCCAATGCCCACGTTAAAGTAGCTCAAGTCTCTATATTGTGACAAATTTGAGATTGAAATAGATACGACAAAGCATCAAAGTTATCAAATCTATCCTGAACTGCGTGATGCCATGCATTATGCTTTATTTATAGGCCTCTTCTCAATGAGCACCAATGATCAGTTAAGAATGATCATTTTAACTGGCCAATCAACTTGACATGTCCGCACTAAATCGTTTGTAACATTTGATTTTGATCTCAACATGATACAAAACAAAAGCCCACATTATGTTAGCTCAATTTTCTTTATTTTGAAAAAATTGGAGACATAAATAGATACGAAAAAGCGTCCAAGTAATCCAATCAATCCAAAACTGTGTGATGCCATGCATTATGCTTCATTTATACACATTTACTCAATGAGCATCAATGATTAGTTTAGGATGACAATTTTAACTGGCTGATCAACTTCACATGTCTGCACAAAATCTTCTGTCACTTTTGATTTATAGCTTAAAATGAAACGAATTTAATACCCATGTTAAGCTAGCTCAAGTTTCTATATTGTGATAAAATTTAAGACAGAAATAGATACAACAAAGTGTCAACCTAATCCAATCTATCCCAAATTGTGTAACGCCTTGCATTATACTTCATTTATAACCGTTTACTCAATGAGCACCAATGATCAGTTTAGAATGATCATGTCAACTTGCCAACCAATTTGACATGTCCGCACTAAATCGTCTTTAACTTTTGATTTAGAGCTCAGAATGACACGAAACCAATGCCCACATTAAGCTAGCTTAAGTTTCTATATTGTGACAAAATTTGAGACATAAATAATGATATGACAAAGTGTCCAACTAATCCAATCTATCCAAAAATGTGTAATACCATGATTATACCTCATTTATAAGCATTTACTCAATGAGCAACAATGATCACTTTAGAATGATCATTTTAACTGGCCAATCAACTTGACATGTCTACACTAAATCGTCCGTAACTTTTGATTTATAGCTTAGAATGACATGATTCCAATGCCCACGGTAATCTAGCTCAAGTTTCTATATTATGACAAAATTTAATACGGAAATTGGTACAACAAAGCATCCAAGTAATCCAATCTATCCTAAACGGCGTGATGCCACACATTATGCTTCATTTATAAGCATCTACTAAATGAGCATCAACGATTAGTTTAAAATGATCATTTTAACTTGCCAATCAACTTGACATGTTTGCATTAAATCCTCCATAACTTCTTATTTATAGCTCAGAATGACACGAATACAATATCCACGTTATGCTAGCTCAAGTTTCTATATTGTGACATAATTTAAGACATAAATAGATATGACAAAGCATCCAAGTAATCCAATCTATCCCAAACTGTGTGATGCCATGAATTATGCTTCATTTATAAACATTTACTCAATGAGCATCAAAGATCAGTTTGCAATGATCATATTAACTTGCCGATCAACTTGACATGTACGCACTAAATCGTCCGTAACTTTAGATTTAGATCTTAAAATGACACGAATCAAATGCCCACATTAAGCTTGCTCAAGTCTCTATATTGTGACAAAATTTGAGACAGAAATAGATACGACAAAATGTCCAATTTATCCAATATATACAAAACTGAGTGATCCCATGCATTATGCTTCATTTATAAGCCTCTTCTCAATGAGCACCAATGATCAGTTAAGAATGATCATTTTAACTGGCCGATGAACTTGACATGTCCACACTAAATTGTCCGTAAATTTTGATTTAGAGCTCAAAACGATACAAATCCAAGGCCCACATTAAACTAGCGTAATTTTGTATATTGTGACAAAATTTGTGACAAAAATAGATATGACAAAGCATCCATGTAATCCAATCTATCTGAAACTACGTGATGCCATGCACACTACAAGAAAACATCAAATTCCCAACAGCCAGTTTCGTCGGAAAAACATCGGTAATACCGATTCCCGTATACTTTCAGACGAAAATTGTTCGTCGGGACTATTTCATAGGAAATTAATTTCCGTTGGGAAAGTATTGGGAATTTCTGATGGCTTGGCGATAAAACATGTCGTCAAAAACTTCCGACGGATATACGATGGTCTGATGCCGTCGGAAAACTCCGACGGATATTCAATGGAACACTTCCATCGGAAATTCCCAACGAATTTACGATGGAAAGTTTTCTGATGACTGTTGCCATCGGGAATTTGAACCGATGATATTTCATGATGGTTTTTACCCGTCAGGAGGTTGGCGACACGTTTCCGACGGAATCTTCCGTCGGAAGTTACCGACGACAGCATCCGTCCGAAATAACCAATTAATTGAAAAAACATAAAAAAATTTGTTTCTTAAAAATTTTTCATTATATATTTTTAAAATATAAATATAAAAAATATTAATATAATTAATATTTATATTAAATTAAATTAATTTTTTAAATATTTTTAAAAATAATAATACAATTAATAAAAATAATATTCTAATTATAAATATAACAATTAGACAATTGTTTTAAAAAATCAAATTACAACAGAGGGGCAGGAGGAGAAGGAAGAGAAAAAAGTCATCAGAAAACTTGTTTCTCATCATTTCTACAATACTTTTGAGATTATTAATCTCTATTTTCATAGACGCCATTTCTTCTTTTAGCTGTTCATTCTCCTTGTTTCTAGCTGCAGATGTTGCGCCACCGGTATCTGCAACTCTCCCGAGTCCTGGATTACGACCCTTAGAAAATGGTACTTCCTGTAAAAACAAAAAAATATTATTAAAAATTATTATAATATTAGTTATATAAAAAATCAAACTTACATCAAGAATGAGACGGTTAATCTCAGAACGAGGCAATTCGGCGACCGAATATGAAGAACCAACTTGAGACTACTGGGTTAAAATATCACTTCTTTTCTTTTTTACTTTTTCGATGATCTCACTAACGAGACCATCTTGGATACGACCAGTCTTTTTGTTCATGTGGATGGCCTCGAGAAGTTGCAAGTGATTTGGAGGCATTCCAATTTCTTGTGCCTAAAAGTAAAAAAATTCTAAATTAATAATTTAAAAATTTTCAACTAATAATAAATAAAATTAATATAATAATTAATTTACTAATTGATCGGCTCGTCTCAGAAAACTAGTCGATCTGGCATTGTGAATATAAATGCCATTTCCTCCTCGGTCGCTCTTCCAGTTTCCCGAATTAGTTCTCGAGATGACCTCAGCGCTGGAAGATTCCCAATAACAATAACAAACCGACTCATTCAACCCTCTTGTTTTATCTTTTTTCTTTTTCCATTTTTGTTTCCACTCGTACATGTGGCGGGAAAATTGTACTGCAACCTCTTTTTCGAAAGTTTCTTCCACCTATTTTGTGTTCATGGGACCCCATGTAAGTTCTTGCTACGAAATTTACTTATATATTACTAAAAAATATTATTAAAAACTATTGAAAACAATTATATATTTTAAAATTAAATAACGTACTGTAAACGTCCTGAACCAAATATAACGTTTTTCATACGAAATATCTCTAAATTTGGTATATGGTTTGTTCAAAAGAGAATGAAACATCTTTAATATAGATTTCCTTATTCCGTTGTTTGAAATATCAAAACTACAAATTTTTATTAGAGTAGCGTTTAAATAATTATCTTAAATATAATTATAGAATAGCGATAAAATAATTATTTTAAATATAATTACAGAAAATTTTATTTACCATGTCGAATTTCCTTGATGCCTCGGATCGAGAAAACTAAGAAGTTCACGACTAGGCTGCTGAACCAATTCTTCAATAGTCATTGGTCGGAAAGAATCATTTGCAGATTCTGGAACTTGAGTTGGTATACAACTCGGAGTACATGACTTACCAAGTCTTTGGTACTCCTGATACAACCTATATTTATGACATTTAATCAATCTATTTAAATTTAATATTTAGTATTTTCTTTTCGAAATATTCATATTTTAAATACTAAATATAAACCTATAATTTTTAATGTTTATGATATTTTTGTAAAAATGTAATTTGTATTGCTAAAATTATTATTAAAATACTGCTTAAAGTCCGCAAGAGGACAATGTGACAATTACCAAATCGAACACGAATCAAAAATTTTAAATATCCAAACATATCAGATATTTTTATAATACCAAAATAACCAAAACTATCCAAAATCGAAAAAGATACGTCCAAACCTATAATATTTATTAAATTTATAATTTATAGTTTTTAGTGATTTAAAAACAATTCATGACCGAACATATATGACGGTATATTAGTATCTACCACTATTATTGCTATAAAAACACTCATCCAACTATCAATACTACTGGACTAATTTGGGACACAACTTTTGTTCAAGAACCATATTTCAAAAGAACTATTTACTAATATATTCTTCTTAAAATCATATGTAAAAATTCTAAGTCACTAATGTCTCATATTTTTGAATCAGCCTTTAACTTATCTTATCCTAATTGAACACACTACAATGAACATTACTTTGCTTCATTGTTGTTATCAATAGAACATGTTTCCTAACTCCACCTATCTCTTCTATATCTACACAACCATTGTACCAACATATTCGAACTGTCAGTTCCTTCAAATATATCTTACATCCAGAAACATGTGACTTGTCTGAGACACCAACTTATAACATTTAGCATTTCACTATAGAACCCTTGAAATTACTGAAACCGATTCTACTTTGCCCCGTAAACGCCTAAAATCGATCGAAATAATAGTTTAAAAAACTTACATGTTGACGATGAGAAACGGCAACGACGAGAAATGGCGAGGAGGAGAAACGGCAACAAGCAGAAACGGCGATCGACAGAAATATCAGAAGACTAACGCAAAACGGCGAGAGAGAGAGAAGAAGAAAAAGTCGTAGGTTATATTCGATATTTCTGATGGCAATTTTCGTCGGGAATTCATCAGTAATTCAATAAACTTTTGCGAAACCCTGCATTGTTAATTATGTTTCCCGCGTAAATCCATCGGATATCCGTCAGAAATCCGTCGGACTCCTTAAATACCGTGCATGATCGACAAATAGTCTGCCCATATTGCAAATACGTTTGGACGGGTTTCCGATGGATTTCTGATGGATTTACTAAGGCCATCGTTAAACCGTCGGATGCCAGAGTCAATATTTCAAAAAAATATTTATATATAATTAAAGTATAAAAATCAATGTCTATATATTTAAATTTTTTAACTCAACGTGTAGATATGATTCACTACACAAACTATAATCGTCTATATATGATCCAATAAAATATAAATAAAATGGTATAATTATTTTGGATCCGATCGATTATTTATTATCGATTATTTATAATTATTTTATAATTTCTTGTAATTATAATAATCTGAAATGATGTATTATCAGAAAAAGATAATTTATATATAATTATAGTATGCAAAAAAAAAACATTATTATCATAAATTTAATCTGAATCTGATGAACACTCCGAATTAGCTGAATTTTGGTCGTCAAACTCACTAATCTCTTCTTCTGAATCTTGAAACATGTTGTAATCTTCGTTCGTGGTGTCATCAACAACAAGTTTAACTTCAAGAGAAGTGTTTATGGAAACTAAGTTACCAATTGTGCTTTGTTGCATAGGGTCTTGTTCAGTAATACCACATACCATTCCTCTAGGATGTATTGAGGTCACTGTAATCCAAGGATCTTGCTTGTTCCTCACACGAGTATATTAAATAGAACAAACCAGGTTCGCTTGTGATGCAAGTATAAAAGGATCATATTTTTGATGTCGTTTATGAGAGTGGACAGATGTAACACCGAATTCGTCTTCACGTTGACCCATGACAGGGTCATACCAGTCACAATAGAACACAATACACCTCAAATCAATCATTCCTGGATAGTGAACTTCTAATATTTCACGAAGAATACCATTGTATACAATTTCTCCCGATTGAGATGATACACCATAATTACAAGTTGTTTGTGAGTTTCCTTCGCGATGACTCTTAAAAACATATCCACGAGTGCAGTACATTGGATAAGATTTTGCAGTAAATATAGGACCACTCTCCAACTCAACTAACCATGTGGGAAACGTTATAACCCTAGAAGGACATTATTGAAAATTACATAATTGAAAATTATAGAATAATACAAAATAATAGAATGTAGTAAATTATAAATATATATATATATATAGTAAACTATTATTGAAAATTACATAATTGTGGTAACACTAACATAAAAATGCAACCATTTTGAAAATTCAATTTTTTTAAGTTCGGCCAACTCATTCTCGCTGTAATTTGAATAATGAACACGTATTTGTTCCATGTATATTCTGTTAATTATGAGAAAAAAATTAACAATAAATTATAATAATAACTAAAAATAAAATTAATTAAATTGAATGTACCTTTCATATTCCAAAACGTCATCGCAATTTGTCAAAATATACAAATGCAAGTGATTGTGTTCCTCCTCTGATAGGCGGCGCGTCTTTTCTTTTCAACTTAAACGTTCAATTTGTGCAAATATTTCTGGTACATACACTGGATAGCTTGGTTTTTCTCCTCCATCATCATGCTGCAAAAAAATATCAAGCGATCGCTTAGGATGCTCTCGACCGGGGACGAGAATTGTTAGAAATAAAAACTCTCGTTTCATGCACAAAAAAGGAGGCAAATTATAAGGTGTAACGATAACTGGCCACAACGAGTATTGCCTCACATGCTTCCCAAAAGGGTTGAATCCATCTATAGATAACCCGAAGTATACGTTTCTAGGCTCATATGCAAAACTAGGATAAACTTGTTGAAAATGTTTTCATGCTTTTGCATCCGAGGGATGCACAATTTCTCCATTCGAATTATGTTCTGCATGCCATCTCATAGGTTTTGCCGTGTGTTCAGATTGATATAACCTCTTTAACCTCTCTGTTAATGGCAAATACCACATCCGTTTATGTGGAATAGGTACTCTACCACTTGTCTCTTGAAATCGAGGTTTGTGACAAAATCGGCACTTCATGCGGTTTTCATCATTTCTCCAATAGATCATGTAGTTGTCAATACATACATCGATCATCTGATATGACAATCCAAGACCAGCTACAAGTTTTTGAACCTCGTAATATGAAGCAGGTGCAATATTATCTTCAGATAATATATCTCTAACAAAATCAACTATCGCATTCACACAATCTTCAGCCAAGTTGAAATCCATCTTTATCGTCATCAAGCTGCTTCCAGCAGATAAAGGCGATAATCCATCTCTACATCCTTTATACAAAGGCTGCTTGGATGCATTGCACATATCAAAAAATTTCTGGGCTTCCAAATTAGATTCCTCTATTCTGCTAATATCTTCAATGTACGATGCTCTTTATTCACGAAATGCATCATTCACAATCTCAATAGTACCTCCGTTTATATCAACTTGTGATGCCGGTTCCTCTAGCCTAACATTAGTATTATCTAACCTTTTTGAAGTACTACCATAATATTGCATCGTTTCATCAGTTTCTCCATGTGAATACAAAATTTTGTAACCTGGCATAAATCCAGTCCTATACAAATGATTACGTACTTCTCTAACAAAGATTAATCTATGATTTCGACATTTAATACACGGACAATACATTTTACCTTATTCTGATGTCATGATATTGTTTGATGCAAATGTCATGAACTCTTCAACACCTTGCGCAAATTCATCAGTCAATTCACCCGTTGTTGAATCATAACAAGGTTTATCCATCCACGATTGAAAATAACCATAAGAACCCGAAGAACACATTTTTTTTTAAAGATTTTTTGTTCTGAAGAAATTGTGAATGATCATAGCGTATTTATATTGAAAATTAGAGATTATCACGAATTTTTAAGAGATTATTACGAATTTTTAACACATTATTACGAATTTTTAACAGATTATTATGAATTTTTAACAGATTATTACGAATTTTTAACAGATTATTACGAATTTTTAACAGATTATTACAAATTTTTAATAGATTACTACGAATTTTTAACAGATATTCACAAATTTTAAAACAGATTATTCTTAAGAATATTCTCTTTTTCGACGGATTTCCGATGGTTTCCGACCACAACTGGATAATCAAAAACTTTAATTGATTATTCTTCCATTTCCGATGGATTGCCGATGGATTCCGACCACCGACAGATAATCACAAACTTTAATTGATTATTCTTCAGTTTCCAACGGATTCCCGATGGATTCCGGCCACTGTCAGATATTTCCGATGGCTATCCGATGACACTCGACGTCATCCAATTGGTATATTTCCGACGGGTTCCCGATGGATAGTAAAACAACATGCCATCGGGAAATCGTCGGAAAAACCAACGGTCTTAGTTTCATCAGTAATTTGTGATGGTTTCAAGAGGATGTCCCGACGACAACACGTTCGTCGGAAAACCAACGGTTTACCGTCAGGTTTTACCATCGATTTCCTGGCGGTGGTGCCGGCGTCGGGAATTACCAACGGATCCCCGACAGAAGACTTTCCCTCTGCATTCCCTCAGAAAACCATTGCCATTTCGTTGGAAAATTGCGACGGTTTTGTTTCCACCGGAAATACCATCACAAATGTTAATGTTTTCTTGTAGTGGCATTATGCTTCGTTTATAAGCCTTTACTCAATGAACACCAATGATCAGTTTAAAATTATCATATTGACTTGCTGATCAACTTGACGTGTCCGCACTACATCGTCTGTAAGTTTTGATTTAGAGTTTAGAATGACATGAATCCAATGCCCACGTAAAGCTAGCTCAAGTCTCTATATTGTGACAAATTTTGAAACAAAAATAGATATGACAATGTGTCCAAAATATCCAATCTATCCCAAACTGCATGATGCCACGCATTATGCTGAATTTATAAGCCTCTACTCAGTGAGCACCAATGATCAATTTAGAATGATCATTTTAACTGGATGATCAACTTGACATGTCTGTACAAAATCATCTGTAAGTTTTGATTTAGAGCTCAGAATGACATGAATCCAATGACCAAGTTAAGCTAGCTCAAGGCTATATATTGTGACAAAATTTGAGACCAAAACAGATACGAAAAAGTGTCCAAGTAATCCAACCTACCCGAACTGCGTGATGCCATGTATTATGCTTTATTTATAGGCCTCTTCTCAATTGCACAAATGATGAGTTAAGAATGATCATTTTAACTGACAGATCAACTTGACATGTCAGCACTAAATTGTCCGTAACCTTTGATTTAGAGCTCAGAATGACACAAATCGAAAGCTCACGTTCGGGTAGCTCAATTTTCTATATTTTGACAAAATTGAGATTACGACAAAGCGTCGAAAGAATCATATCTATCCAAAACTGCGTAGTGCCATTCATTATGCTTCATTTATAAACATTTACTCAATGAGTATCAATAATCAATTTAGAATGATTATTTTAGCTGGCTGATCAACTTCTCATGTATGCACTAAATCTTCCATCACTTTTGATTTATAGCTCAGAATGACAAGATTCCAATGCCCACGTTAAGCTAGCTCTAGTCTCTATATTGTGACAAAATTTGAGACAAAAATTGATACGACAAAGCGTCAATGTTATCCAATATATCCGAACTGCGTGATGCCATGTATTATGTTTTATTCAAAGGCCACTTCTCAATGAGCACAAATGATCAGTTAAAAATGATCATTTTAACTGGCTGATCAATTTGACATGTCAGCACTAAATCTTCCGTAACTTTTTATTTAAAGCTCAGAATGACACAAATTGAAAGCCCACGTTATGGTAGCTCAATTTTCTATATTTTTTCAAAATTTGAGATTACAACAAAGCGTCGAAAGTATCCTATCTATCCAAAACTGCGTAATGCCATTCATTATGCTTCATTTATAGACACTTACTCAATGAGTATTAATAATCAGTTTAGAATGATTATTTTAGCTGGCTGATCAACTTCACATGTATGCACTAAATCTTCCGCAACTTTTTGTTTATAGCTCAGAATGACACGATTCCATTGCCCACACATTAAACTAGCTCACGGTTCTATATTGTGACAAAATTTACAACCAAAATAGATACGAAAAAGTGTCCAAGTAATCCAATCTATCCAAATATGCCTGATGCCATGCATTATGCTTGATTTATATCCCTTTACCCAATGGGCACCAATGATCAATTTAGAATGATCATACTAACTTGCTGATCAACTTGACATGTCCGCACTAAATCATCTGTAACTTTTGATTTACAGCTCAGAATTATATGAATCCAATGCCCACGTAAAGCAGCTCAAGTCTCTCTATTGTGACAAAATTTGAGACAGAAATAGATACGGCAAAGCGTCCAAGTTATCCAATCTATCTCGAACTGCGTGATGCCATGAATTATGCTTCATTTATAAGCATTTACTCAATGAGCATCAACGATTAGTTTAGAATGATTATTTTAACTAGCTGGTCAACTAGACATGTGTACGTTAAATCTTCCATAACTTTTTATTTATAGCTCAGAATGACAAAATTAGCTCAGGATGCAATGCCCACATTAAGTTAGCTTGTATATTGTGACAAAATTTGAGACAAAAATAGATATGACAAAGCATCCAAGTAATCCAATCTATCCCAACTACGTGATGCCATGCATTATGCTTCATTTATAAGCCTTTACACAATGAGCACCGATGATTAGTTTAGAATTATCATATTAACTTGAAGACTAACTTGACAAGTCCACACTAACTCGTCTATAATTTTTGATTTAGAGATCATAATGACACGAATCCAATACCCACATTAAGCTAGCTCAAGTCTATATATTTTGAAAAAATTTGAGACAGAAATAGATACGAAAAAGTGTCCAAGTTATCTAATCTATCCCGAACTGTGTGACACCATGCATTATGCTTCATTTATAAGGCTCTAGTCAATGAGCACCAATGATCAGTTAATAATGATCATTAACTGGCCGATGAACTTGACATATCTGCACTAAATCGTCCTAAACATCTGATTTAGAGCTCAGAATAACACAAATCCAAAGCCCACGTTAAGCTAGCGTAATTTTCTATATTGTGACAAAATTTGAGACAGAAATAGATACGACAAAGCATCCAAGTAATTCAATCTATCCCAAACTATGTGATGCAATGCATTATGCTTCATTTATAGGCCTTTACTCAATGAGAACCAATGCTCAGCTTAGAATGATCATATTAACATGCCGATCAACTTGACATTTCCGCACTAAATCGTCTGTAACTTTTGATTTAGAGTTCAGAATGACACGAATCCAATGCCCATGTTAATTTAGCGTAATTTTCTATATTGTGATAAAATTTGAGATAAAAATAGGTACGACAAAGCATCCATGTAATCTAATTTATCCCAAACAACGTGATGCCATGCATTATGCTTCATTTATAAGGTCTACTCAATGGCCACCAATGATCAGTTTAGAATGATCATTTTCACTGGCCGATGAACTTGACATGTCCGCACTAAATCATCCGTAACTTTTGATTTAGAGCTTAGAATGACACAAATACAAAGCCCACATTGTGACAAAATTTGAGACCGAAATAGATACGACAAAGCGTCCAAGTGATCCAATCTATTCCAAACTGCGTGATGCCATGCATTATGCTTCATTTATAAGCCTTTACTCAATGAGCACCAATGATCAGTTAAAAATGATCATTTTAATTGGCTGATGAACTTGACATTTATGCACTAGATTCTCCTTAACTTTTGATTTAGAGGTCAGAATGACACAAATCCAAAGCCTACATTAAGCTACCTCGATCTTCTATTTTGTGACAAAATTCATGACAGAAATAGATACGAACAAGTTTTCAAATAATCCAAAATTGTGTGATGGCATGCATTATGCTTCATTTAAAAACATTTACTTAATGAGCATCAATGATCAGTTTAGAATGATCAGTTTAACTGGTCGATCAGCTTGAAATATCTGCACTAAATTGTCCGTAACTTTTTATTTATAGCTAAGAATGACACGAGTACAATGCCCACGTTAAGCTAGCTAAAGTTTCTATATTGTGATAAAATCTGCATACAGATACCACAAATCATCCAAGTAATCAAATCTTTCCCAAACTGCCTGATGTCATGCATTATGCTTCATTTGTATGCCTTTAAAATTGGCACCAATGATCAGTTTAGAATGATTATATTAACTTAGTGATCAACTTGACATGTTCGCATTATATCGTTTGTAACTTTTGGTTTAGAGCTCAGAATGACACGAATCTTATGCCCACATTAAGCTAGCTCAAGTTTCTATATTGTGACAAAATTTGAGGCAGAAATAGATACGACAAAGTATCCAAGTAATCAAATCTTTCCCAAACTATGTGATGTCATGCGGTATGCTTCATTTATTACTCAACGAGCACAATTGATCACTTTAAATGATCATATTAACTTGCCAATGAACTTCACATGTACGCACTAAATCGTCTGTAACTCTTGAATTAGAGCTCAGAATGACACAAATCCAATGCCCACGTTAATCTAGCTCAAGTCTCTATATTGTGACAAAATTTGAGACAGAAACCGATACGACAAAGTGTCCAAGTTATCCAATCTATCCCAAACTGCATGATTCCATGCCTTACGTGTCATTTATAAGCCCCTACTCAATGAGCACCAATGATCAGTTAAAAATGATCATTTTAATTGGCTGATGAACTTGACATTTATGCACTAGATTCTCCTTAACTTTTGATTTAGAGGTCAGAATGACACAAATCCAAAGCCTACATTAAGCTACCTCGATCTTCTATTTTGTGACAAAATTCAAGACAGAAATAGATACGAGAAAGCATCCAAGTAATCCAATATATCCAAAACTGCGTGATGCCATGCAATACGCTACATTAATAAGCATTTACTCAATGAGCATCAATGACGAGTTAAGAATGATCATTTTAAATGGCCTATCAAGTTGACATGTCCACACTAAATCGTTCGTAACTTTTCATTTGGAACTCATAATTAAACAAATCCAAAGCCCACGTTATGGTAGCTCAATTTTCTATATTACGACAAAATTTGAGACAAAAATAGATACGACAAAGCTTTCAAGTATTCCAATATATCCAAAACTGCTTGATGCCATGCATTATGCTTCATTTATAATCCTTTACTCAATGAACATCAATGATCAGTTTAGGATGGTCATTGTAACAGGCCGATCAACTTGATAATTCTTCACTAAATCGTCTGTAACTTTTGATTTATAGCTCAGAATGACACGAATCCAACGCCTACATTAAGCTAGTTCAATTTCCTATATTGTGGAAAAATTTCAGATAGAAATAGATATGACAGACTGTGCAAGTAATCCCATCTATCACAAACTGCGTGATGTCATGATTATTCTTCATTTATAATCATTTACCCAACTAGCATCAATGATCAGTTTAGAATAATTATTTTAACTGGCCGATCATCCGTAAACTTTTGATTTAGAGCTCAAAATTGACAAAAATCCAAATCCCACGTTAAGCTCGCTCAAGTTTCTAGATTGTGACAAAATTTGAGACATAAAAAGATACGACAAAACATCCAAGTAATCCACTCTATCCAAAACTGTGTGATATCATGAATTAAGCTTCATTTATAAGCCTTTACATAATGAGCATCAATGATCAGTTTAGAATGATCATTTTAACTGGTCGGTCAATTTGACATGTCTGCACTAAATCGTCCTTAACTTTTGATTAATAGCTCAAAATGACACGAATCTAATGCCCACGTTAACCTAGCTCAAGTTTCTATATTGTAAAAACATTTGAGACAGACATAGATAGTGCAAAGCATCCAAGTAATCAAATATATCCCAGACTGTGTGATTCCATGCATTCTGATTCATTTATAAGTCTTTACTCAATGAGCCCAATTGGTCACTTTAGAGTGATTATATTAACTTGCCGATCAACTTGATATGTCCGCACTAAATCATCTGTCACTTTTGATTTATAGCTCAGAATAACACGAACATGTTAAGCTAGCTAAAGTCTCTATATAGTGACAAATTTTGAGATAGAAATAGATACAACAAAGAGTCCAATTTATTCAATCTATCCTGAACTGCGTGATGCCCATGCAATTCTTCATTTATATGCCTCTACTCAATGAGCACCAATGATCAGTTAAGAATGATCAATTTAACTGGCCAATCAACTTGACATTTCCGCACTAAATCATCCGTAACTTTTTATTGATCTCAGAATGATATAAATCCAAAGCACACGTTAAGCTACCTCAATATTTTATATTGTGACAAAATTTGAGATGACAATAGATACGAAAAGCTTTCCAAGTCAGCCAAAACTGTGTGATGGCCTGCATTATGCTTCATTTATAAACATTTACTCAATGAGCATCAATGATCAGTTTAATATGATCATTTTAGCTGGCCGATCAACTTGACATGTCTGCACTAAATTGTCCGTAACTTTTAATTTATAGCTAAGAATGACACCAATAAAATGCTCACGTTAAGCTAGCTCAAGTTTCTATATTGTGACAAAATTTGAGACAGAAATAGATACGATAAAGCGTCCAAGTTATTCAATCCATCCCGAACAGCGTGATGCCATGCATTATGCTTCATTTATAAGCATTTACTCAATGAGCATCAACGATCATTTTAGAATGATCATTTTAACAGGCCGATCAACTTGACATGTCTCCACTCAATCGTCCATAAATTTGGATTTATAGCTAAGAATGACACGAGTCCAATGCCCACGTTAAGCTAGCTCAAGTCTCTATATTTTGAAAATATTTGAGACAAAAATCGATATGACAAAACGTCCAAGTTATCCCAATCTACCCCAAACTGTGTAATGCCATGCATTATGGTTCATATTAAGCCTTTACTCAATGAGCACAAATGATCACTTAAAAACGATCATTTTAACAGGCCGATAAAACTTGCATATCCACTCTAAATCGTCCGTAACTTTTGATTTAGATCTCAGAATGACATAAATCCAAAGCCCACATAAATCTACCTTAATTTTATATATTGTGACAAAATTTGAGACACAAATAGATATGACAAGGCATCCAAGTAACCCACTCTATTCCAAACTGCGTGATGCCATGCATTATGTTTCATTTATAAACATTTACTCAATGAGCACCAATGATCAGCTTAGAATGATCATTTTAACTGGCCGATCAACTTGACATGTGTGCACTAAATCGTCCATAACTAATATTTATAGCTCAAAATGACACGCATATAATGTCCACGTTAAGCTAGCTCAAGTTTCTATATTGTGACAAAATTTGAAACCGACATAGATACGACAAAGTGTCCAAGTAATCCAATCTATCCAAAACTGTGTGATGCCAAGCATTTTGCTTCATTTATAAGTATTTACTCAATGAGCACCAATGATTAGTTTAGAATGATCTTTTTAATTGGCCGATCAACTTGACATGTCTACACTAACTTGTGCATAACTTTTGAGTTATTGCTCAGGATGTTAGGAATCCAATGACCACATTAAGCTAGCTCAAGTTTCTATATTGTGAAAAAATTTGACACTGAAATAGATACGACAAAGCATCCAAGTTATCAAATATATCTCACACTGCGTGATGTCATGCATTATGCTTCATTTATATGCCTTTACTCAATCAGCAACAGTGATCAGTTTAGAGTGATAATATTCACTTGCCGATCAACTTGACATGTCCGCACTAAATCCTCCGTAACTTTTGATTTACCGCTCTAAATGACTCAAATCCAAAGCATACGTTAAACTAGCTAAATTTTCTATATTGAGAAAAAATTTGAGACAATAATAGATAGGAAAAGGCATCCAAGTAATCCAATCTAGCCAAAAATGCGTGATGTCATGCATTACGCTTTATTTATAAGCATTTACTCAATGAGCAACAATGATCAGTTTAGAATGAACATTGTAACTAGCCAATCAACTTGATATGTCATCACTAAATCATCCATAACTTTGGATTTATAGCTCAGAATGACATGAATTCAATGCCCACGTTAAACTAGCTCAAGTTTCTTTATAGTGACAAAATTTGAGACAGAAATATATACGACAAAGCGTCCAACTAATCCAATCTATCCAAAAACGCATGATGCCACACATTATGCTTTATTTATAAGCATTTACTCAATGAGCATCAATGATCAATTTAGAATTATCATTTTAACTAGCCAATCAGGTTGACATGTCTGCACTAAATCGTCCATAACTTTTTGATTTAGAGCAAAAAACGACACAAATCCAAAGCTCACGTTAAGCTAACTCATGTTCTGAGGTTGTGACAAAATTTGAGACAAAAATAGATATGACAAAGCGACCAAGTAATCCAATCTATCCAAAACTACGTGATGCCATGCATTATGGTTCATTTATAAACATTTACTCAATGAGCATCAATGATGAGTTTAGAATGATCATTTTAACTGGCCCATAAACTTGACATGTCTGCACTAAATCGTCCATAACTTTTGATTTATTGCTCATAATGACATGAATCCAATGCCCACGTTAAGGCAGCTCAAGTTTCTATACTGTGACAAAATTTGAAACAAAAATAGATACGAAAAAGCATCCAAGTAATCAAATCTATGCAAAACTACGTGATGCCATGCATTATGCTTCATTTAGATTCCTTTACTCAAACAGCACCAATGATCGGTTTAGAATGATCATACTAACTTGCCGATGAACTTGACATGTATGCACTAAATTGTCTGTAACGTTTGATTTAGAGCTCATAATGACACAAATCCAATGCCCACGTAACACTAGATCAAATCTCTATATTGTGACAAATTTTGAGACATAAATAGATACGACAAAGCTTCCAAGTTATCCAATCCATCCCGAACTACGTGATGCCATGCATTATGCTTCATTTATAAGCCATTACTCAATGAGAATCAATGTTCAGTTTATATTTATCATTGTAACTGGCCGATCAACTTTACATGTCTACACTAAATCATCCGTACCTTTTGATTTAGAGCTCAGAATGACACGAATCCAATGCCCACGTTAAGCTAGCTCAAGTCTCTATATTGTGACAAAATTTGAGACAGAAATAGATTTGACAAAGCATCCAAGTAATCCAATCTATAAAAAACCGTGTGATGCCATGCATTATGTTTCATTTATAAGCATTTACTCAATGAGCACCAATGATCAGCTTAGGATGATCATTTTAACTGGCCGATCTACTTGACATGTCTGCACTAAATCGTCCATAACTAATAATTATAGCTCAAAATGACACGCATCTAATGCCCACGTTAAACTAGCTCAACTTTCTATATTGTGACAAAATTTGAAACAGACATTGATACGACAAAGTGTCAAGGTAATCCAATCTATCCAAAACTATGTGATGCCACGCATTTTGCTTCATTTATAATCATTTACTCAATGAGCAACAATGATCAGTTTAGAATGATCTTTTTAATTGGCCGATCAATTTGACATGTCTGCACTAAATTGTGCATAACTTTTGATTTATAGCTCAGGATGTTAGGAATCCAATGACCACGTTAACCTAGCTCAAGTTTCTATATTGTGAAAAAATTTGACACTGAAATAGTTACGACAAAGCATCCAAGTTATCAAATATATCTCACACTGCGTGATGCCATGCATTATGCTTCATTTATATGCCTATACTCAATCAGCAACAGTGATCAGTTTAGAATGATAATATTAACTTGCCAATCAACTTGACATGTCCGCACTAAATCCTTGTAACTTTTGATTCAGCACTCGGAATGACTCAAATCCAAAACACACGTTAAACTAGCTAATTTTTCTATATTGAGACAAAATTTGAGACAACAATAAATACGAAAAGGCATCCAAGTAATCCAATCTAGCCAAAATTTCGTGATGCCATGCATTATGCTTCATTTATAAGCATTTACTCAATGAGCATCAATGATCAGTTTAGAATGAACATTGTAACTAGCCAATCAACTTCACATGTCTGCACTAAATCATCTGTAACTTTTGCTTTATAGCTCAGAATGACATGAATTCAATGACCATGTTAAACTAGCTCATGTTTTTATATAGTGAAAAAATTTGAGACAAAAATTGATACGACAAAGTGTCCAAGTAATCCAATCTATCCAAAAATGGGTGATGCCATGCATTATGCTTTATTTATAAGCATTTACTCAATGAGCATCAATGATCAATTTAGAATTATCATTTTAACTAGCCGATCAAGTTGATATGTCTGCACTAAATCGTCCATAACTTTTTGATTTAGAGCACAAAATGACACAAATCAAAAGCCCACGTTAAGCTAGCTCAAGTCTCTAGGTTGTGACAAAATTTGAGACAGAAATAGATTTGACAAAGCGACCAAGTAATCCAATCTATCCAAAACTCATGATGCCATGTATTATGCTTCATTTATAAACATTTACTCAATGAGCATCAATGATGAGTTTAGAATGATCATTTTAACTGGCCCATAAACTTGGCATGTCTGCACTTAATCGTCCGTAACTTTGATTTATTGCTCATGGTGACATGAATCCAATGCCCATGTTAAGGCAGCTTAAGTTTCTATACTGTGACAAAATTTGACACAAAAATAGATACGACAAAGCATCCAAGTAATCAAATCTATCCCAAATTACGTGATGCCATGCATTATGCTTCATTTAGATGCCTTTACTCAATTTGCACCAATGATCGGTTTAGAATGATCATACTAGCTTGCCGATGAACTTGACATGTCTGCACTAAATCGTATGTAACTTTTGATTTAGAGCTCAGAATGACACAAATCCAATGCCCACGTAACGCTAGATCAAATCTCTATATTGTGACAACTTTTGAGACATAAATAGATACGAAAAAGCTTCCAAGTTATCCAATCCATCCGAACTGCGTGATGCCATGCATTATGATTCATTTATAAGCCATTACTCAATGAGCATCAATGATCAGTTTAGAATTATGATAGTAACTGGCCGATCAACTTGACATGCTTACGCTAAATCATCCGTAACTTTTGATTTAGAGCTCAAAATGACACAAATCCAAAGCCCACGTTAAACTAGCTCAATTTTCTATATTCTGACAAAATTTGAGACAATAATAGATATGACAAAGCATCAATGTAATCCAATCTGTCCAAAACTATGTGATGCCATGCATAATGCTTCATTTATAAGAATTTACTCAATGACATCATTCATCAGTTTAGAATGAACATTGTATTTGGCCAATCAACTTGTCATGTCTACATTTAATCGTCCGTAACTTCGAATTTATAGCTCAAAATGACATGTATGCACTAAATCGTCTGTAACTTTTGATTTAGAGCTCAGAATGACACAAATCCAATGCCCACGTAACGCTAGATCAAATCTCTATATTGTGACAAATTTTGAGACATAAATAGATACGACAAAGCTTCCAAGTTATCCAATCCATCCCGAACTATGTGATGCCATGCATTATGCTTCATTTATAAGCCATTACTCAATGAGCATCAATGATCAGTTTATATTTATCATTGTAACTGGCTGATCAACTTTACATGTCTACACTAAATCATCCGTAACTTTTGATTTAAAGCTCAGAATGACACGAATCCAATTCCCACGTTAAGCTAGCTCAAGTCTCTGTATTGTGACAAAATTTGAGACAGAAATAGATTTGACAAAGCGTCCAAGTAATCCAATCTATACAAAACTGTGGGATGCCATGCATTATGTTTCATTTATAAGCATTTACTCAATGAGCACCAATGATCAGCTTAGGATGATCATTTTAACTGGCCGATCTAATTGACATGTCTGCACTAAATCGTCTATAACTAATAATTATAGCTCAAAATGACACGCATCTAATGCCCACGTTAAACTAGCTCAACTTTCTATATTGTGACAAATTTTGAAACAAACATTGATACGACAAAGTGTCAAGGTAATCCAATCTATCCAAAACTGTGTGATGCCACGCATTTTGCTTCATTTATAATCATTTACTCAATGAGCACCAATGATCAGTTTAGAATGATCTTTTTAATTAGCCGATCAATTTGACATGTCTGCACTAAATTGTGCATAACTTTTGATTTATAGCTCAGGATGTTAGGAAATCAATGACCACATTAACCTAGCTCAAGTTTCTATATTGTGAAAAAATTTGACACTGAAATAAATACGACAAAGCATCCAAGTAATCCAATATATCTCACACTGCGTGATGCCATGCATTATGCTTCATTTATATGCCTTTACTCAATCAGCAACAGTGATCAGTTTAGAATGATAATATTAACTTGCCAATCAACTTGACATGTCTACACTAAATCCTTGTAACTTTTGATTTAGCGCTCAGAATGACTCAAATCCAAAGCACACATTAAACTAGCTAAATTTTCTATATTAACAATAGATACGAAAAGGCATCCAAGTAATCCAATGTAGCCAAAATTTCGTGATGCCATGCATTATGCTTCATTTATAAGCATTTACTCAATGAGCATCAATGATCAGTTTAAAATGAACATTGTAACTAGCCAATCAACTTGATATGTCTGCACTAAATCATCTGTAACTTTTGATTTATAGCTCAGAATGACATGAATTCAATGACCATGTTAAACTAGCTCAAGTTTTTATATAGTGAAAAAATTTGAGACTGAAATTGATACGACAAAGCGTCCAAGTAATCCAATCTATCCAAAAAGGGTGATTCCATGCATTATGCTTTATTTATAAGACTTTACTCATTGAGCATCAATGATCAATTTAGAATTATAATTTTAACTAGCCGATCAAGTTGATACGTCTGCATTAAACCGTCCATAACTTTTTGATTTAGAGCACAAAATGACACAAATCAAAAGCCCACGTTAAGCTAGCTCAAGTCTCTAGGTTGTGACAAAATTTGAGACAGAAATAGATACGACAAAGCGACCAAGTAATCCAATCTATCCAAAACTACGTGACGGCATGTATTATGCTTCATTTATAAACATTTACTCAATGAGCATCAATGATGAGTTTGGAATGATCATTTTAACTGGCCCATAAACTTGACATGTCTGCACTAAATCGTTCGTAACTTTGATTTATTGCTCATGATGACATGAATACAATGCCCACGTTAAGGCAGCTTAAGTTTCTATACTGTGACAAAATTTGACACAGAAATAGATACGAAAAAGCATCCTAGTAATCAAATCTATGCAAAACTACGTGATGCCATGCATTATGCTTTATTTAGATGCCTTTACTCAATCAGCACCAATGATCTGTTTAGAATGATCATACTAGCTTGTCGATGAACTTGACATGTCTGCACTAAATCTTATGTAACTTTTGATTTAGAGCTCAGAATGACACAAATCCAATGCCCACGTAATGCTAGATCAAATCTCTACATTGTGACAACTTTTGAGACATAAATAGATACGACAAAGCTTCCAAGTTATCCAATCCATCCCGAACTATGTGATGCCATGCATTATGCTTCATTTATAAGCCATTACTCAATGAGCATCAATGATCAGTTTATATTTATCATTGTAACTGGCCGATCAACTTTACATGTCTACACTAAATCATCCGTAACTTTTGATTTAAAGCTCAGAATGACACGAATCCAATTCCCACGTTAAGCTAGCTCAAGTCTCTATATTGTGACAAAATTTGAGACAGAAATAGATTTGACAAAGCGTCCAAGTAATCCAATCTATACAAAACTGTGTGATGCCATGCATTATGTTTCATTTATAAGCATTTACTCAATGAGCACCAATGATCAGCTTAGGATGATCATTTTAACTGGCCGATCTAATTGACATGTCTGCACTAAATCGTCCATAACTAATAATTATAGCTCAAAATGACACGCATCTAATGCCCACGTTAAACTAGCTCAACTTTCTATATTGTGACAAATTTTGAAACAAACATTGATACGACAAAGTGTCAAGGTAATCCAATCTATCCAAAACTGTGTGATGCCACGCATTTTGCTTCATTTATAATCATTTACTCAATGAGAACCAATGATCAGTTTAGAATGATCTTTTTAATTAGCCGATCAATTTGACATGTCTGCACTAAATTGTGCATAACTTTTGATTTATAGCTCAGGATGTTAGGAAATCAATGACCACATTAACCTAGCTCAAGTTTCTATATTGTGAAAAAATTTGACACTGAAATAGATACGACAAAGCATCCAAGTAATCCAATATATCTCACACTGCGTGATGCCATGCATTATGCTTCATTTATATGCCTTTACTCAATCAGCAACAGTGATCAGTTTAGAATGATAATATTAACTTGCCAATCAACTTGACATGTCTGCACTAAATCCTTGTAACTTTTGATTTAGCGCTCAGAATGACTCAAATCCAAAGCACACGTTAAACTAGCTAAATTTTCTATATTAACAATAGATACGAAAAGGCATCCAAGTAATCCAATCTAGCCAAAATTTCGTGATGCCATGCATTATGCTTCATTTATAAGTATTTACTCAATGAGCATCAATGATCAGTTTAAAATGAACATTGTAACTAGCCAATCAACTTGATATGTCTGCACTAAATCATCTGTAACTTTTGATTTATAGCTCAGAATGACATGAATTCAATGACCATGTTAAACTAGCTCAAGTTTTTATATAGTGAAAAAATTTGAGACTGAAATTGATACGAGAAAGCGTCCAAGTAATCCAATCTATCCAAAAAGGGTGATTCCATGCATTATGCATTATTTATAAGACTTTACTCAATGAGCATCAATGATCAATTTAGAATTATAATTTTAACTAGCCGATCAAGTTGATATGTCTGCATTAAATCGTCCATAAATTTTTGATTTAGAGCACAAAATGACACAAATCAAAAGCCCACGTTAAGCTAGCTCAAGTCTCTAGGTTGTGACAAAATTTGAGACAGAAATAGATACGACAAAGCGACCAAGTAATCCAATCTATCCAAAACTACGTGACGGCATGTATTATGCTTCATTTATAAACATTTACTCAATGAGCATCAATGATGAGTTTAGAATGATCGTTTTAACTGGCCCATAAACTTGACATGTCTGCACTAAATCGTCCGTAACTTTGATTTATCGCTCATGATGACATGAATCCAATGCCCACGTTAAGGCAGCTTAAGTTTCTATACTGTGACAAAATTTGACACGTAAATAGATACGACAAAGCATCCAAGTAATCAAATCTATCCCAAATTACGTGCTGCCACGCATTATGCTTCATTTAGATGCCTTTACTCAATCAGCACCAATGATCTGTTTAGAATGATCATACTAGCTTGCCGATTAACTTGACATGTCTGCACTAAATCTTATGTAACTTTTGATTTAGAGCTCAGAATGACACAAATCCAATGCCCACGTAACGCTAGATCAAATCTCTACATTGTGACAACTTTTGAGACATAAATAGATACGACAAGGCTTCCAAGTTATCCAATCCATCCGAACTGCGTGATGCCTTGCATTATGATTCATTTATAAGCCATTACTCAATGAGCAACAATGATCAGTTTAGAATTATCATAGTAACTGGCCGATCAACTTGACATGTTTACGCTAAATCATCCGTAACTTTTGATTTAGAGCTCAAAATGACACAAATACAAAGCCCACGTTAAACAATAATAGATATGACAAAGCATCCATGTAATAGATATGACAAAGCATCCATGTAATCCAATCTATCCAAAACTATGTGATGCCATAATGCTTCATTTGTAAGAATTTACTCAATGACATCATTCATCAGTTTAGAATGAACATTGTAACTGGCCAATCAACTTGACATGTCTACATTAAATCGTCCGTAACTTCGAATTTATAGCTCAAAATGACATGAATACAATGCCCACGTTAAGCTAGCTCAAGTTTCTATATTGTGACAAAATTTAAGGCAAAAATAGATACGATAAAGCATCCAAGTAATCCAATCTATCCAAAACGGCGTGATGCGATGCATTACGCTTCATTTATAAGCATTTGCTCATTGATCATCAATGATCAGTTTAGAATTGTTATTTTAACAGATCAATCAATTTTCTATACTGTGACAAATTTTGAGACAATAATAGATATGTCAAAGCATCCATGTAATCCAATCTATCCAAAACTATGTGATGCCATGCATTATGCTTCATTTATAAGAATCTACTCAATGACATCATTCATCAGTTTAGAATGAACATTGTAACTGGCCAATCAACTTGACATGTCTACATTAAATCGTCCGTAACTTTGGATTTATAGCTCAAAATGACATGAATACAATGCCCACGTTAAGCTAGCTCAAGTTTTTATATTGTGACAAATTTTAAGGCAAAAATAGATACGATAAAGCGTCCAAGTAATCCAATCTATCCAAAACGGCGTGATGCCATGCATTACGCTTCATTTATAAGCATTTACTCAATGATCATCAATGATCAGTTTAGAATTGTTATTTTAACAGATCCATCAAGTGACATGTCTGCACTAAATTGTCCATATTGTTTTGACTTAGAGCTCTGAATAACACAAATCCAAAGCCCACGTTAAGGTAGCTCAAGTTTCTATGTTGTGACAAAATTTGAGACAGAAATAGATATGACAAAGCGACCAAGTAATCTAATCTATCCAAAACTGCATGATGCAATGCATTATGCTTCATTTATAAATATTTACTAAATGAGCATCAATGATATGTTTAGAATGATAATTTTAACTAGCCTATAAACTTGACATGTCTGCACTAAATTGTCCATATCTTTTGATTTATTGCTCATAATGACATGAATCCAATGCCCACATTAAGGCAGCTCAAGTTTCTATACTGTGACAAAATTTGACAGAGAAATAGATACGAAAAAGCATCCAAGTTATCAAATCTATGCAAAACTACGTGATGCCATGCATTATGCTTCATTTAGATTCCTTAACTCAAACAGCACCAATGATCGGTTTAGAATGATCATACTAACTTGCCGATGAACTTGACATGTATGGACTAAATCGTCTGTAACTTTTGATTTAGAGCTCAGAATGACACAAATCCAATGCCCACGTAATGCTAGATCAAATCTCTATATTGTGACAAATTTTGAGACATAAATAGATACGAAAAAGCTTCCAAGTTATCCAATCTATCCCGAACTACGTGATGCATGTATTATGCTTCATTTATAAGCCATTACTCAATGAGCATCAATGATTAGTTTATATTTATCATTGCAACTGGCCGATCAACTTTACATGTCTACACTAAATCATCCGTAACTTTTGATTTAGAGCTCAGAATGACACGAATCCAATTCCCACGTTAAGCTAGCTCAATTCTCTATATTGTGACAAAATTTGAGACAGAAATAGATTTGACAAAGCGTCCAAGTAATCCAATCTATACAAAACTGTGTGATGCCATGCATTATGTTTCATTTATAAGCATTTACTCAATGAGCACCAATGATCAGCTTAGGATGATCATTTTAACTTGCCCATCTACTTGACGTGTCTGCACTAAATCGTCCATAACTAATAATTATAGCTCAAAATGACACGCACCTAAGGCCCACGTTAAACTAGCTCAACTTTCTATATTGTGACAAACTTTGAAACAGACATTGATACGACAAAGTGTCAAGGTGATCCAATCTATCCAAAACTGTGTGATGCCATGCATTGTGCTTCATTTATAATCATTTACTCAATGAGCAACAATGATCAGTTTAGAATGATCTTTTTAATTGGCCGATCAATTTGACATGTCTGCACTAAATTGTGCATAACTTTTGATATATAGCTCAGGATGTTAGGAAATCAATGACCACATTAACCTAGCTCAAGTTTCTATATTGTGAAAAAATTTGACACTGAAATAGATAAGACAAAGCATCCAAGTTATCAAATATATCTCACACTGCGTGATGCCATGCATTATGCTTCATTTATATGCCTTTACTCAATCAGCAACAATTGATCAGTTTAGAATGATAATATTAACTTGCCAATCAACTTGACATGTCCGCACTAAATCCTTGGAACTTTTGATTTAGCGCTCAGAATTACTCAAATCCAAAGCACACATTAAACTAGCTAAATTTTCTATATTGAGAAAAAATTTGAGACAACAATAGATACGAAAAGGCATCCAAGTAATCCAATCTAGCCAAAATTTCGTGATGCCATGCATTATGCTTCATTTATAAGCATTTACTCAATGAGCATCAATAATTAAATTAGAATAAACATTGTAACTAGTCAATCAACTTGACATGTCTGCTAAATCATCCGTAACTTTAGATTTATAGCTCAGAATGACATGAATTCAATGACCACGTTAAACTAGCTCAAGTTTCTATATAGTGACAAAGTTTGAAACAGAAATTGATACGACAAAGCGTCCAAGTAATCCAATCTATCCAAAAACGGGTGATGCCCTTCATTATGCTTTATTTATAAGCATTTACTCAATGAGCATCAATGATCAATTTAGAATTATCATTTTAACTAGCTGATCAAGTTGATATGTCTGCACTAAATCGTCCATAACTTTTTGATTTAGAGCACAAAATGACACAAATCAAAAGCCCACGTTAAACTACCTCAAGTCTCTAGGTTTTGACAAAATTTGAGACAGAAATAGATATGACAAAGCGACCAAGTAATCCAATCTATCCAAAACTACGTGATGCCATGTATTATGCATCATTTATAAACATTTACTCAATGAGCATCAATGATGAGTTGAGAATGATCATATTAACTGGCCCATAAATTTGACATGTCTGCACTAAATCGTCCGTCACTTCTATTTTTTGCTCATGATGACATGAATCCAATGTCCACGTTAAGGTAACTTATGTTTCTATACTGTGACAAAATTTGACACATAAATAGATACGACAAAGCATCCAAGTAATCAAATCTATCCCAAACTACGTGATGCCATGCATTATGCTTCATTTAGATGCCTTTACTCAATCAGCACCAATGATCGGTTTAGAATGATCATACTAGCTTGCCGATGAACTTGACCGGTCTGCACTAAATCGTATGTAACTTTTGATTTAGAGCTCAAAATGACACAAATCCAAAGCCCACGTTAAACTACCTCAATTTTCTATATTGTGACAAAATTTGAGACAATAATAGATATGACTAAGCATCCATGTAATCCTATCCATCCAAAACTATGTGATGCCATGCATTATGATTCATTTATAAGAATTTACTCAATGACATCATTCACCAGTTTAGAATGAACATTGTAACTGGCCAATCAACTTGACATGTCTACATTAAATCGTCCGTAATTTTGGATTTATAGCTCAAAATGACATGAATACAATGCCCACGTTAAGCTAGCTCAAGTTTCTATATTGTGACAAAATTTAAGGCAAAAATAGATACGATAAAGCGTCCAAGTAATCCAATCTATCCAAAACTGCGTGATGCCATGCATTACGCTTCATTTATAAGCATTTACTCAATGATCAACAATGATCAGTTTAGAATTGTTCTTTTAACAGATCCATCAAGTTGACATGTCTTCACTAAATTGTCCATATTTTTTTTATTTAGAGCTTAGAATAACACAAATCCAAAGCCCACGTTAAGGTAGCTCAAGTTTCTAGGTTGTGACAAAATTTGAGACAGAAATAGATATGACAAAGCGACCAAGTAATCCAATCTATCCAAAACTGCGTGATGTCATGCATTATGCTTCATTTAGAAACATTTACTAATCGAGCATCAATGATAAGTTTAGAATGATCATTTGATCTAGCCTATAAACTTGACATGTATGCACTAAATCGTCCATAACTTTTGATTTATTGCTCATAATGACATGAATCCAATGCCCACGTTAAGGCAGCTGAAGTTTCTATACTGTGGCAAAATTTGACACAGAAATAGATACAAAAAAGCATCCTAGTAATCAAATCTATGCAAAACTACGTGATGCCATGCATTATGCTTCATTTAGATTCCTTTACTCAAACAACACCAATGATCGGTTTAGAATGATCATACTAACTTGCCGATGAACTTGACATGTATGCACTAAATCGTCTGTAACTTTTGATTTAGAGCTCAGAATGACACAAATCCAATGCCCACGTAACGCTAGATCAAATCTCTATATTAGGATAAATTTTGAGACATAAATAGATATTGCAAAGCTTCCAAGTTATCCAATCCATCCTGAACTACGTGATGCCATTCATTATGCTTCATTTATAAGATATTACTCAATGAGCATTAATGATCAGTTTATATTTATCATTGGAATTGGCCGATCAACTTTACATGTCTACACTAAATCATCCGTAACTTTTGATTTAGAGTCAGAATGACATGAATCCAATGCCCACGTTAAGCTAGCTCAAGTCTCTATATTGTGACAAAATTTGAGACAGAAAAAGATTTGACAAAGCGGCCAAGTAATCCAATCTATACAAAATTGTGTGATACCATGCATTATGTTTCATTTATAAGCATTTACTCAATGATCACCAATGATAAGTTTAGGATGATCATTTTAACTGGCCGCTCTACTAGACATGTCTGCACGAAATCGTCCATAACTAATAATTATAGCTCAAAATGACACGCATCTAATGCCCACGTTAAACTAGCTCAACTTTCTATATTGTGATAAAATTTGAAACAGACATTGATACGACCAAGTGTCAAGGTAATCCAATCTATCCAAAACTGTGTGATGCCACGCATTTTGCTTCATTTATAATCATTTACTCAATGAGAACCAATGATCAGTTTAGAATGATCTTTTTAATTGACCGATCAATTTGATATGTCTGCACTAAATTGTGCATAACTTTTGATTAATAGCTCAGGATGTTAGGAATCCAATGACCACGTTAACCTAGCTCAAGTTTCTATATTGTGATAAAATTTGATACTGAAATAGATACGACAAACATTCCAAGTTATCAAATATATCTCACACTGCGTGATGCCATGCATTATGCTTCATTCATATGCCTTTACTCAATCAGGAACAGTGATCAGTTTAGAATGATAATATTAACTTGCCAATCAACTTGACATGTCCGCACTAAATCGTTGTTACTTATGATTTAGCGCTTAGAATTACTCAAATCCAAAGCACACGTTAAACTAGCTAAATTTTCTATATTGAGACAAAATTTGAGACAACAATAGATACGAAAAGGCATCCAAGTAATCCAATCTAGCCAAAATTTCGTGATGCCATGCATTATGCTTCATTTATAAGCATTTACTCAATGAGCATCAATGATCAGTTTAGAATGAACATTGTAACTAGCCAATCAACTTGACATGTCTGCACTAAATCATCCGTAACTTTGGATTTATAGCTCAGAATAACATGAATTCAATGACCACGTTAAACTAGCTCAAGTTTCTATATAGTGACAAAATTTGAGACAAAAATTGATACGACAAAGCGTCCAAGTAATCCAATCTATCCAAAAACGGGTGATGCCATGCATTATGCTTTATTTATAAGTATTTACTCAATGAGCATCAATGATCAATTTAGAATTATCATTTTAACTAGCCGATCAAGTTGATATGTCTGCACTAAATCGTCCATAACTTTTTGATTTAGAGCACAAAATGACACAAATCAAAAGCCCACGTTAAGCTAGCTCAAGTCTCTAGGTTGTGACAAAATTTGAGAAAGAAATAGATATGACAAAGCGACCAAGTAGTCCAATCTATCCAAAACTACGTGATGCCATGTATTATGCTTCATTTATAAACATTTACTCAATGAGCATCAATGATGAGTTTAGTATGATCATTTTAACTGGCCCATAAACTTGACATGTCTGCACTAAATCGTCCGTAACTTTGATTTATTACTCATGATGACATGAATCCAATGCCCACGTTAAGGCAGCTTAAGTTTCTATACTGTGACAAAATTTGACACATAAATAGATACGACAAAGCATCCAAGTAATCAAATCTATCCCAAACTACGTGATGTCATGCATTATGCTTCATTTAGATGCGTTTACCCAATCAGCACCAATGATCGGTTTAGAATGATCATACTAGCTTGATGATGAACTTGACATGTCTACACTAAATCGTATGTAACTTTTGATTTAGAGCTCAGAATGACACAACTCCAATGCCCACGTAACGCTAGATTAAATCTCTATATTGTGACAAATTTTGAGACATAAATAGATACGACAAAGCTTCCAGTTATCCAATCCATCCAAACTGCGTGATGCCATGCATTATGATTCATTTATAAGCCATTACTCAATGGGCATCAATGATCAGTTTAGAATTATCATTGTAACTGGCCGATCAACTTGACATGTTTACGCTAAATCATCCATAACTTTTGATTTAGAGCTCAAAATGACACAAATCCGAAGCCCATGTTAAACTAGCTCAATTTTCTATATTGTGACAAAATTTGAGACAATAATAGATATGACAAAGCATCAATGTAATCCAATCAATCCAAAACTATGTGATGCCATGCATTATGCTTTATTTATAAGAATTTACTCAATGACATCATTCATCAGTTTACAATGAACATTGTAACTGGCCAATCAACTTGACATGTCTACTTTAAATCGTCCGTAACTTCGGATTTATATCTCAAAATGACATGAATACAATGCCCACGTTAAGCTAGTTCAAGTTTCTATATTATGACAAAATTTAAGGCAAAAATAGATACGATAAAGCGTCCAAATAATCCAATATATCCAAAACTGCGTGATGCCATGCATTACGCTTCATTTATAAGCATTTACTCAATGATCATCAATGATCAGTTTAGAATTGTTATTTTAACAGATCCATCAAGTTGACATGTCTGCACTAAATCGTCCATATTTTTTTGATTTACAACTCAGAATAACACAAATCCAAAGCCCACGTTAAGGTAGCTCAAATTTCAAGGTTGTGACAAAATTTGAGACAGAAATAGATATGACAAAGCGACCAAGTAATCCAATCTATCCAAAACTGCGTGATGCCATGCATTTTGCTTCGTTTAGATTCCTTTACTCAAACAGCACCAATGATCGGTTTAGAATGATCATACTAACTTGCTGATGAACTTGACATGTATGCACTAAATCGTCAGTAACTTTTGATTTAGAGCTCAGAATGACAAAAATCCAATGCCCACGTAACGCTAGATCAAATCTCTATATTGTGACAAATTTTGAGACATAAATAGATACGACAAAGCTTCCAAGTTATCCAATCCATCCCGACCTACGTGATGCCATGCATTATGCTTCATTTATAAGCCATTACTCAATGAGCATCAATGATCAGTTTATATTTATCATTGTAACTGGCCGATCAACTTTACATGTCTACACTAAATCATCCATAACTTTTGATTTAGAGCTCAGAATGACACGAATCCAAAGCCCACGTTAAGCTAGCTCAAGTCTCTATATTGTGACAAAATTTGAGACAGAAATAGATTTCACAAAGAGTCCAAGTAATCCAATCTATACAAAACTGTGTGATGCCATGCATTATGTTTCATTTATATGCAATTACACAATGAGCACCAATGATCAGCTTAGGATGATCATTTTAACTGGCCGATCTACTTGACATGTCTGCACTAAATCGTCCATAACTAATAATTATATCTCAAAATGACACTCATCTAATGCCCACGTTAAACTAGCTCAACTTTCTATATTGTGACAAAATTTGACACAGACATTGATACGACAAAGTGTCAAGGTAATCCAATCTATCCAAAACTGTGTGATGCCACGCATTTTGCTTCATTTGTAACCATTTACTCAATGAGCACCAATGATCAGTTTATAATGATCTTTTTAATTGGCCGATCAATTTAACATGTCTGCACTATATTGAGCATAACTTTTGATTTATAGCTCAGGATGTTAGGAATTAAATGACCAGGTTAACCAAGCTCAAGTTTCTATATTGTAACAAAATTTGACACTGAAATAGATACGACAAAGCATCCAAGTTATCAAATATATCTCACACTGCGTGATTCCATGCATTATGCTTCATTTATATGCCTATACTCAATCAGCAACAGTGATCAGTTTAGAATGATAATATTAACTTGCCAATCAACTTGACATGTCCGCACTAAATCCTTGTAACTTTTGATTCAGCACTCGGAATGACTCAAATCCAAAACACACGTTAAACTAGCTAATTTTTCTATATTGAGACAAAATTTGAGACAACAATAGATACAAAAAGGCATCCAAGTAATCCAATCTAGCCAAAATTTCGTGATGCCCTGCATTATGCTTCATTTATAAGCATTTACTCAATGAGCATCAATGATCAGTTCAAAATGAACATTGTAACTAGCCAATCAACTTTGACATGTCTGCACTAAATCATCCGTAACTTTGGATTTATAGCTCAGAATGACATGAATTCAATGACCACGTTAAACTAGCTCAAGTTTCTATATAGTGACAAAATTTGAGACAGAAATTGATACAACAAAGCGTCCAAGTAATCCAATCTATCCAAAAACGGGTGATGCCATGCATTATGCTTTATTTATAAGCATTTACTCAATGAGCATCAATGATCAATTTAGAATTATCATTTTAACTAGCCGATCAAGTTGATATGTCTGCACTAAATCGTCCATAACTTTTTGATTTAGAGCACAAAATGACACAAATCAAATGCCCACGTTAAGCTAGCTCAAGTCTCTAGGTTGTGACAAAATTTGAGACAGAAATAGATATGACAAAGCGACCAAGTAATCCAATCTATCCAAAACTACGTGATGCCATGTATTATGCTTCATTTATAAACATTTACTCAATGAGCATCAATGATGAGTTTAGAATGATCATTTTAACTGGCCCATAAACTTGACATGTCTGCACTAAATTGTCCGTAACTTTGATTTATTGCTCATGATGACATGAATCCAATGCCCACCTTAAGGCAGCTTAAGTTTCTATACTATGACAAAATTTGACACATAAATAGATACGACAAAGCATCCAAGTAATCAAATCTATCACAAACTACGTGATGCCATGCATTATGCTTCATTTAGATGCCTTTACTCAATCAGCACCAATGATCGGTTTAGAATGATCATACTAGCTTGCCGATGAACTTGACATGTCTGCACTAAATCGTATGTAATTTTTGATTTAGAGCTTAGAATGACACAAATCCAATGCCCACGTAACGCTAGATGAAATCTCTATATTGTGACAAATTTTGAGACATAAATAGGTACGACAAAGCTTCCAAGTTATCCATTCCATCCGAACTGCATGATGCCATGCATTATGATTCATTTATAAGCCATTACTCAATGAGCATCAATGATCAGTTTAGAATTATCATTGTAACTGGCCAATCAACTTGACATGTTTACGCTAAATCATATATAACTTTTGATTTAAAGCTCAAAATGACACAAATCCAAAGCCCACGTTAAAGTAGCTCAATTTTCTATATTGTGACAAAATTTGAGACAATAATAGATATGACAAAGCATCCATGTAATCCAATCTATCCAAAACTATGTGATGCCATGCATTATGCTTCATTTATAAGAATTTACTCAATGACATCATTCATCAGTTTAGAATGAACATTGTAACTGGACAATAAACTAGAAATGTCTATATTAAATCGTCCGTAACTTCGGATTTATAGCTCAGAAAGACATGAATACAATGCCCATGTTAAGCTAGCTCATGTTTCTCTATTGTGACAAAAGTTAAGGCAAAAATAGATATGACAAAGCGTCCAAGTAATCCAATCTATCCAAAACTGCGTGATGCCACGCATTACGCTTCATTTATAAGCATTTACTCAATGATCATCAATGATCAGTTTAGAATTGTTATTTTAACAGATCCATCAAGTTGACATGTCTGCACTAAATCGTCCATATTTTTTTGATTTAGAGCTCAGAATAACAGAAATACAAAGACCACGTTAAGGTAGCTCAAGTTTCTAGGTTGTGACAAAATTTGAGACAGAAATAGATATGACATAACGACCAAGTAATCCAATCTATCCAAAACTGCGTGATGCCATGCATTATGCTTCGTTTATAATATTTACTAACTGAGCATCAATGATAAGTTTAGAATGATCATTTTAACTAGCCTACAAACTTGCCATGTCTGCACTAAATCGTCCATAACTTTTGATTTATAGCTCATAATGACATGAATCCAATGATAAGGTAGCTCATGTTTCTATATTGTGACAAAATTTGACATAGAAATAGAAACGATAAAGCATCCAAGTAATCAAATCTATCCCAAACAATGTGATGCCATGCATTATGCTTCATTTAGATGTCTTTACTCAATCATCACCAATGATAGGTTTAGAATGATCATATTAACTTGCCGATGAACTTGAATGACATGAATCCAATGCCCACGTTAAGCTAGCTCAATTTTCTGTGTTGTGAATATATTTGAGACACAAATCGTCCAAGTTATCCAATTTATCCCAAACTGTGTGATGCTGGGCATTATGCTTCATTTATAAGCCTCTACTCAATGAGCATCAATGTCAGTTAAAAATGATCATTTAAACTGGTCGATAAACTTGACATGTGCACACTAAATTGTCCGTCACTTTTGATTTAGAGCTCAGAATGACACAAATCCAACGCCCAGGTTAAACTAGCTTAATTTTATATATTGTGACTAAATTTGAGACAATAATAGATACGACAAAGCATCCAAATAATCCAATTTATCCAAAATAGCGTGATGCCATGCATTATAATTCATTTATAAGCATTTACTGAATGAGCGTTATTGATCAATTTAGAATGAACATTGTAATTAGCCAATCAACTTGACATGTCTTCACTAAATAGTTCGTAACTTTGGATTTATTGCTCAGAATGACACGAATCCATTGCCCACGTTAAGCTAGCTCAAGTTTATATATTGTAAAGCAATTTGAGACAGAAATAGATACGACAAAGCTTCCAAGATATCCAATTTATCCCAAACTGGGTGATGCCATGCATTATGATTTATTTATAAGCCTCTACTCAATGAGCATCAATGTCAGTTAAAAATGATCATTTAAACTGGTCGATAAACTTGACATATGCAAACTAAATTATCCGTCACTTTTGATATAGAGCTCAGAATGACACATATCCAAATCTCACGTTAAACTAGCTCAATTTTCTTTATTGTTACAAAATTTGTGACAATAGTAGATACGACAAAGCATCCAAGTAATCCAATCTATCCAAAACTGCATGATGCCATGCATTATGCTTCATTTATAAACATTTACTAAATGAGCGTCAATTGATCAGTTTCGAGTGAACATTGTAATTGGCCAATCAACTTGACATGTCTGCACATCGTCCGTAACATTGGATTTGTAGCTCAGAATGGCATGAATCAAATGCGCACGTTAATCTAGCTCAAGTTTCTATATTGTTACAAAACTTGAGACAGAAATAGATACGACAAAGCGTCCAAGTAATCTAATCTATCCAAAACTGCATGATGCCATGCATTATGCTTCATTTAGAAAAATTTACTCATTGAGCATCAATGATCAGTTTAGAATGATCATTTTAACTGGCCTATCAACTTTATTTTTATGCCTTTACTCAATCAGCACCAATGATAGGTTTAGAATGATCATATTAACTTGCCGATGAACTTGACATGTCCGCAGTGTATCGTCTGTAACTTTTGATTTAGAGCTCCGAATGACACGAATCCAATGCCCACGTAAAGCTAGCTCAAGTCTCTATATTATGACACATTTTGAGGCATAAATAGTTACGACAAAGCTTACAAGTTATCCAGTCTATCCCAAACTGCGTGATGCCATGCATTATGCTCATTTTAAGCCTTTACTCACTGATCATCAGTGATTAGTTTAGAATGATCATTGTAACTGGCCGATCAACTTGACCTATCTGCACTAAATCATTTGTAACGTTTGATTTAGAGCTCAAAATGACACGAATCCAATGCCCACGTTAAGCTAGCTCAAGTCTCTATATTGGGACAAAATTTGAGATAGAAATATATACAACAAAGCGTCCAAGTAATCCAATCTATCCCAAACTGCGTAATGCCATGCATTATGCTTCATTTATAAGCATTTTCTCAATGTGCACAATTGATCACTTTAGAATGATCATATTACCTTGCCGATAAACTTGAAATGTCCGCACTAAATTGTCTGTTCCTTTTGATTTAGATCTCAGAAGGACAAAAATGCAAAGCCCACGTTAAGCTAGCTCAAGTTTCTATATTGTAACAAAATTTGAGACAGAAATAGATATGACAAATCGTTCAGGTAATCCAATCTAATACCCACATTAACATAGCTTAAGTTTCTAGACTGTGACAAAATTTGAGACAAAAATTAATAGACTTTACTCAATGAGCACAAGTGATCACTTTAGAATGATCGTATTAACTGGTCGATCAACTTAACATATCCACACTAAATCGTCTGTAGCTTTTGATTTAGAGCTCAGAATGACACAAATCCAATGCCCACATTAAGCTAGCTGAAGTTTCTATATTGTGTCAAAGTTTAAGACAGAAATAGATACAACAAAGCGTCCAAATAATCCAATCTATCCCAAAATGCGTGATGCCATGCATTATTATTCATTTATAAGCATTTTCTCAGTGTGCACAATTGATCACTTTAGAATGATTATATTACCTTGCCGATCAACTTGACATGTCCGCACTAAATCGTCCGTACCTTTTGATTTAAAGCTCAAAATGACACAAATGCAAAGCCCACATTAAGCTAGCTCAAGTTTCTATATTGTAACAAAATTTGAGACAGAAATAGATATGACAAAGCATCCAAGTAATCCAATCTAATGCCCACGTTTACATAGCTTAAGTTTCTAGATTGTGACAAAATTTGGACCAAAATTGATACGACAAAGCGTCCAGGCGATGAAATCTAACCCAAACTGTGTGACGCCATCCATTATGCTTCATTTATAAGCCTTTAATCAATGAGCACAATGGATCTGTTTAGAATGATCATATTAACTTGCCGATCAACTTGCCATGTCCGCACTAAATCATCCGTAACTTTTGATTTAGAGCTCGGAATTACACAAATCCAATGCCCACGGTAAGCTAGCTCAAGTTTCTATATTGCAAGAATTTTTTTGATAGAAATAGATACGGTAAAGCGTCCAAGTAATCCAATCTATCCAAATCTGCGTGACGTCATGCATTATGCTTGATTTATAAGCATTTACTCAATGAGCATGAGTAATCAGTTTAGAATGATCATTTTAACTGGCCGATCAGGTTGACTTGTCTGCACTACATCGTCCGTAACTTTTGATTTAGAGCTTAGAATGACACTAATCCAAAGCCCACATTAAGCTAGCTCAAGTTTCTAGGTTGTGACAAAATTTGTGACAGAAATATATATGAAAAAGCATCTAAGTAATCCAATCTATTTAAAACTGTGTGATGTCATGCATTATGCTTCATTTGTAAGCCTTTACTCAATGAGCATCAATGATTAGACTGATCATTTTACTTGGCAGATCAACTTGACATGTCTCCACTAAGTCGTCCGTAACTTTTGATTTATAGCCCAAAATGATACGAATCTAATGCCCATGTTAACCTAGCTCATGTTTCTAAATTGTGACTAAATTTAAGTCAGAAATAGATAGGACAAAGTATCCAAGTAATCAAATCTATCCCAAACTGCGTGATACCATGAAGTATGCTTCATTCATAAGCCTTTACTCAATGAGCACAATTGATCACTTTAGAATGATCATATTAACTTGTCGAGCAACTTGGACATGTCCGCACTAAATCGGTTGTAGCTTTTGATTTAGAGCTCAGAATAACACAAATCCAATGCCCATGTTAAGCTAACTCTAATTTTTATATTGTGACAAAATTTGAGACAGAAATAAATAGGGCAAACCGTCCAAGTAATTCATTTTATCTAAAACTGCGTGATGACATGCATTATGCTTCATTTATAAGGATTTACTCAATGAGCATCAATGATCATTTTAACTAGCTGTTAAACTTGACATGTCTACACTAAATCGTCCGTAACTTTAGATTTAGAGCTCAAAATGAAACAAATCCAAAGCCAACGTTAAGCTAGGTCAAGTTTCTATAGTTTAACAAAATTTGAAACAGAAATAGATACGACAAAACAACCAAGTAATCCAATCTATCCAAAACTGCGTGATAATATGCATTATGCTTCATTGATAAGCCTTTACTCAATGAGCATCAATTATAAGTTTAGAATGATCATTTTAACTGGCCGATGAACTAGACATATCTACACTAAATCGTCCATAACGTTTGATTTATAGCTCAAAATGACGCGAATCTAATGCCCACATTAAGCTAGCTCAAGTTTCTATATAGTGAAAAAATTTGAATCAGAAATAGATATGACAAAGTATCCAAGTAATCAAATCTATCCAAGTCATAAATTATTCTTCATTTATAAGCATATACTCAATGAGCACAAGTGATCATTTTAGAATGATCATATTAACTGGTCGATCAACTTGATATATCCGCACTAAATTGTCTGTAACTTTTGATATAGAGCTCATAATAACACAAATCTAATTCCCACGTTAAGCTAGCTCAATTTTCTATGTTGTGGCAAAATTTGAGACAAAATAGATACGACAAAGCATCCAAGTAATCAAATCTATCCCAAACTGCTTGAATTCATGCATTATGCTTCATTTATGAACCTTTACTCAATGAGCATCAGTGATCAGTTTAGAATGATCATTTTAACTGGTCGTTCAACTTGACATGTCCGCACTAAATTGTAAAAAGGTTTTGATTTACAGCTCAAAACGACATGAATCTAATGCACACGTTAAGGTAGCTCAATTTCCTATGTTGTGACAAAATTTGAGACAGAAATAGATACGACAGAGAATACAAGTAATCCAATATATCCCAAACTCTGTGATGCCATGCATTATGATTCATTTTTAATCCCTTACTCATTGAACACCAATGATAAGTTTAGAATGGTCACATTAACTGGTCGATCAACTTGACATATCCGGACTAAATCTTTTCTAACTTTTGATTTAGAGCTCAGAATGACACAAATCCAATGTCCACATTAAGCTAGCTCAAGTTTCTATATTGTCACAAAATTTGAGATAGAAGTAGATACAACAAAGCATCCAAGTAATCCAATCTTTCCGAAACTGGGTGATGCAATGCATTATGCTTCATTTATTAGCATTTACTCAACGAGCATTAGTGATCAGTTAGAATTATCATTTTGACAGTCCGATCAAGTTGACTTGTCTGCACTAAATCGTCTGTAACTTTTGATTTAGAGCTCTGAATGGCAGTAATCCAAAGCCCACATTAAACTTGCTCAAGTTTCTAGTTTGTGACAAAATTTGAGACAAAAATAGATACGACAAAGCGTCCAAGTAATCGAATCTATCCATAACTGTGTAATGCCATGCATTATGCAACATTTACTCAAGGAGCATCAACGATCAGTTTAGAATGATCACTTTAAATGGCCGATCAACTTGACATGTCTGCACTAAATTGTGCATAACTTTTTATTTATATCTTAGAATGACATAAATCCAATGCCCACGTTAAGCTAGCACGAGATTCTATATTGCGACAAATTTTGAGATAGAAATAGATACAACAAAGAATCCAAGTTATCCAATCTATCCAAAACTGTGTGATGTCATGCATTATGCTTCATTTATAAGCCTCTACTCAATGAGTATCAATGTCAGTTAAAAATGATCATTTTAACTCGTCGATAAACTTGACATGTCCACACTAAATCGTCTGTAAATTTTGATTTAGAGCTTAGAATGACACAAATCCAAAGCCTACGTTAAACTAGCTCAATTTTCTATATTGCGACAAAATTTGAGACAATAATAGAAACGAAAAAGCATCCAAGTAATCCAATCTATCCAAAACTGCGTGATGCCATGCATTATGCTTCAATTATAATCATTTTCTCAATGAGCATCAATGATCAGTTTAGAATGAACATTGTAACTGGCCAATCAACTTGACATGTCTGCACGAAATCATCCGTAAGTTTGGATTTATAGCTCAGAATTACATGAATCAAATGCCCGCGTTAAGCTAGCTCATGTTTCTATATTGTGACAAAACTTGAGACAGAAATAGATATGACAAAGCTTCCAAGTAATCCAATCTATCCAAAACTGCGTGATGCCATGCATTATACTTCATTTATAAGTATTTACTCAATGACCATCAATGATCAGTTTAGAATTATCATTTTAACTGGTCGATCAAGTTAACATGTCTACACTAAATCGTCCGTAACTTTTTGATTTAGAGCTCCGAATGACACAAATTCGAAAGCCCACGTTAAGTTGGCTCAAATTTCTAGGCAGTGACAAAATTTAGGACATAAATAGATATGGCAAAGCGTCCAAGTAATCACATCTATCTCAAACTACGTGATGCCATGCATTATACTTCATTTATATGGCTTTAGTCAATGAAAATCAATGATAGGTTTAGAATGATCAGTTTAGAATGATCATTTTTACTGGCCGATCAACTTGCCATGTTTGCATTAAATCGTATGTACCTTTTGATTTATAGCTCAGAATGACACGAATTTAATGCCCACGTAAACCTAGCTACGTGATCCCATGCATTATGCTTCATTCATAAGCATTTACTCAATATGCACAATTGTTCACTTTAGAATGATCATATTAACTGCTCGATCAACTTGACATGTCCGCATTAAATCATTAATAGCTTTTGATTTAGAGCTCAGAATGACACCAATCTGATGCACAAGTTTCTATATTGTGACAAAATTTGAGACTAAAATAGATACGACAAAGCGCCCAAGTAATCCAATCTATCCAAAATTGCATGATGCAATGTACTATGCTTCATTTATAAGCATTTACTCAATCATCATCAATGATCAGTTTAGAATGATAATTTTAACCAGCCGTTAAACTTGACATCTCTGCATTAAATCGTACATAACATTTGATTTAGAGCTCAAAACGACACAAATCCAAAGCCCACGTTACGCTAGCTCAAGTTTTTAGAATGTGACAAAATTTGAGACCGAAATAGATACGACAAAGCCTCCAAGTAATCCAATATATCCAAAACTCCGTGATGTCATGCATTATGCTTCATTTATAAGCCTTTACTCAATGAGCATCAATGATCAGTTTAGAATGATCATTTTAACTGGCCGATCAACTTGGGACATCGGCACTATATCGTCTGTAACTTTTAATTTATAGCTCAAAATGACACCAATTTAATGCCCACGATAACCTAGCTCAAGTTTCTATATTGTGAAAAATTTGATACACAAATAGATTATGACAAAGTGTCCAAGTAATCAAATCTATCCCGAACTGTGTGATGCGGTGCATTATGCTTCATTTATAAGACTTTACTCAATGAGCACAAGTGATCACTTTAGGATGATTGTATTAATTGGTTGATCAACTTGACATGTCCAAATAAATCGTCTGTAGCTCTTGATTTAGAGCTCAGAATGACAGAAATCCAATTCCCACATTAAGCTAGCTCAATTTTCTATATTGTGAAAAAATTTGAGACAGAAATAGATACAATAAAGCATCCAAGTAATCCAATCTATCCCAAACTGCGTGATGCCATGCATTATGCTTCATTTATAAGCATTTTCTCAATGTGCACAATTGATCACTTCAGAATGATCATATTACCTTGCCGATCAACTTGACATGTCCGCACTAAATTGTTTGTACCTTTTGATTTAGAGCTCAGAATGACACAAATGCAAAGCCCACGTTAAGCTAACTCAAGTTTCTACATTGTAACAAAATTTGAGACAGAAATAGATATGACAAAGCGTCTAAGTAATCAAATCTATCCCAAACTGCGTGATGCTATGCATTATGCTTCATTTATAAGCTTTTACTCAATGAGCATTAATGATCAGTTTTGAATGATAATTTTAACTAGCTGTTAAACTTGACATATCTGCATTCAATCTTCCATAACTTTTGATTTAGAGCTCAGAATGACACAACTCCAAAGCCCACGTTAAGCTAGCGCAAGTTTTTAGATTGTGACAAAATTTGAGACAGAAATTAATACTACAAAGCATCCAAGTAATCCAAAACTGTGTGATTTCATGCATTATGCTTCGTTTATAAGCCTTTACTCAATGAGCATCAATGATTAGTTTAGAATGATCATTTTAATCCATTCGACACATTTACACTATATCGTCTATAACCTTTGATTTATAGCTCAAAATGACACCAATCTAATGCCCACGTTAACCTAGTTCTAGTTTCTATATTGTGGATAAATTTGATGAAGAAATAGATTACGACAAAGTATCCAAGTAACCAAATCTATAACAAATTGCGTGATGTTATGCACTATGCTTCATTTTTATGCCTTTACTCAATCAACATCGATGATCAGTTTAGAATGATCATATTAACTGCCAGATAACCTTAACATGTCCACACTAACACGTCTATAGCTTTTGATTTAGAGCTCTGAATGACACGAATCCAATGCCCATGCTAAGCTAGCTCAAGTCTCTATATTTTGAAAAATTTTGAGATAGAAATAAATACGACAAAGAATCCAAGTAATCCAATCTATTCCAAATTGCGTGATGCCATGTATTATGCTTCATTTATAAGCCTTTACTCAATGAGCACCATTTATCAGTTTAGAATAATCATATTAGCTGGCCGATCAACTTGACATGTTCGCACTAAATCGTTTGTAACTTTTGATTTAGAGCTCATAATGACACGAATCCAATGGCCACGTTAAGCTTGCTCAAATTTCTATATTGTAATACAAATTAAAAACTAAAATTGCTTCGACAAATCCTACGAGAAATCAAATCTATCCAAAACTGGGTAATGTCATGCATTATGCTTCATTTATAGGCCTTTACTCAATGAGCACCACTGATCAGTTTAGAATGATCATTTTAACTGGCTGATCAACTTGACATTTCTCCACTAAATCGTCCATAACTTTTGATTTAGAGCTTAGAATGACATGAATCCAATTCCCACGTTAAGCTAGCGCAATTTTCTATATTGTAATAACATTTAAAACTAAAATTCCTTCGAAAAATCCTCCAAGTAATGATATCTATCCTAGACTGCGTAATGTCATGAATTATGCTTCATTTATAAGCCTTTACTCAATGAGCATCAATGATCAGTTTAGAATGATCATTTTAACTGGCCGATCAACTTGGGACATCGGCACTATATCGTCTGTAACTTTTAATTTATAGCTCAAAATGACACCAATTTAATGCCCACGATAACCTAGCTCAAGTTTCTATATTGTGAAAAATTTGATACACAAGTAGATTATGACAAAGTGTCCAAGTAATCAAATCTATCCCGAACTGTGTGATGCGGTGCATTATGCTTCATTTATAAGACTTTACTCAATGAGCACAAGTGATCACTTTAGGATGATTGTATTAACTGGTTGATCAACTTGACATGTCCAAATAAATCGTCTGTAGCTCTTGATTTAGAGCTCAGAATGACAGAAATCCAATTCCCACATTAAGCTAGCTCAATTTTCTATATTGTGAAAAAATTTGAGACAGAAATAGATACAATAAAGCATCCAAGTAATCCAATCTATCCCAAACTGCGTGATGCCATGCATTATGCTTCATTTATAAGCATTTTCTCAATGTGCACAATTGATCACTTCAGAATGATCATATTACCTTGCGGATCAACTTGACATGTCCGCACTAAATTGTTTGTACCTTTTGATTTAGAGCTCAGAATGACACAAATGCAAAGCCCACGTTAAGCTAACTCAAGTTTCTACATTGTAACAAAATTTGAGACAGAAATAGATATGACAAAGCGTCTAAGTAATCAAATCTATCCCAAACTGCGTGATGCTATGCATTATGCTTCATTTATAAGCTTTTACTCAATGAGCATTAATGATCAGTTTTGAATGATAATTTTAACTAGCTGTTAAAATTGACATATCTGCATTCAATCTTCCATAACTTTTGATTTAGAGCTCAGAATGACACAACTCCAAAGCCCACGTTAAGCTAGCGCAAGTTTCTAGATTGTGACAAAATTTGAGACAGATATTAATACTACAAAGCATCCAAGTAATCCAAAACTGTGTGATTTCATGCATTATGCTTCGTTTATAAGCCTTTACTCAATGAGCATCAATGATCAGTTTAGAATGATCATTTTAATCAATTCGACACATTTACACAATATCGTCTATAACCTTTGATTTATAGCTCAAAATGACACCAATCTAATGCCCACGTTAACCTAGTTCTAGTTTCTATATTGTGGATAAATTTGATGAAGAAATAGATTACGACAAAGTATTCAAGTAACCAAATCTATTACAAATTGCGTGATGCTATGCACTATGCTTCATTTTTATGCCTTTACTCAATCAACATCGATGATCAGTTTAGAATGATCATAATAACTGCCCGATCAACTTAACATGTCCACACTAACACGTCTATAGCTTTTGATTTAGAGCTCTGAATGACACGAATCCAATGCCCATGCTAAGCTAGCTCAAGTCTCTATATTTTGAAAAATTTTGAGATAGAAATAAATACGACAAAGAATCCAAGTAATCCAATCTATTCCAAATTGTGTGATGCCATGTATTATGCTTCATTTATAAGCCTTTACTCAATGAGCACCATTTATCAGTTTAGAATAATCATATTTGCTGGCCGATCAACTTGACATGTTCGCACTAAATCATTTGTAACTTTTGATTTAGAGCTCATAATGACACGAATCCAATGGCCACGTTAAGCTTGCTCAAATTATTTCTATATTGTAATACAAATTAAAAACTAAAATTGCTTCGACAAATCCTACGAGAAATCAAATCTATCCAAAACTGGGTAATGTCATGCATTATGCTTCATTTATAGGCCTTTACTCAATGAGCACCACTGATCAGTTTAGAATGATCATTTTAACTGGCTGATCAACTTGACATTTCTCCACTAAATCGTCCATAACTTTTGATTTAGAGCTTAGAATGACATGAATCCAATTCCCACGTTAAGCTAGTGCAATTTTCAATATTGAAATAAAATTTAAAACTAAAATTCCTTCGAAACATCCTCCAAGTAATGATATCTATCCTAGACTGCGTAATGTCATGAATTATGCTTCATTTATAAGCCTTTACTCAATGAGCATCAATGATCAGTTTAGAATAATCATTTTAACTGGCCGATCAACTTGGGACATCGGCACTATATCGTCTGTAACTTTTAATTTATAGCTCAAAATGACACCAATTTAATGCCCACGATAACCTAGCTCAAGTTTCTATATTGTGAGAAATTTGATACACAAATAAATTATGACAAAGTGTCCAAGTAATCAAATCTATCCCGAACTGTCTGATGCGGTGCATTATGCTTCATTTATAAGACTTTTCTCAATGAGCACAAGTGATCACTTTAGGATGATTGTATTAACTGGTTGATCAACTTGACATGTCCAAATAAATCGTCTGTAGCTCTTGATTTAGAGCTCAAAATGACAGAAATCCAATTCCCACATTAAGCTAGCTCAATTTTCTATATTGTGAAAAAATTTGATACAGAAATAGATACAATAAAGCATCCAAGTAATCCAATCTATCCCAAACTGCGTGATGCCATGCATTATGCTTCATTTATAAGCATTTTCTCAATGTGCACAATTGATCACTTTAGAATGATCATATTACCTTGCCGATCAACTTGACATGTCCGCACTAAATTGTTTGTACCTTTTGATTTAGAGCTCGGAATGACACAAATGCAAAGCCCACGTTAAGCTAACTCAAGTTTCTACATTGTAACAAAATTTGAGACAGAAATAGATATGACAAAGCGTCTAAGTAATCAAATCTATCCCAAACTGCGTGATGCTATGCATTATGCTTCATTTATAAGCTTTTACTCAATGAGCATTAATGATCAGTTTTGAATGATAATTTTAACTAGCTGTTAAACTCGACATATCTGCATTCAATCTTCCATAACTTTTGATTTAGAGCTCAGAATGACACAACTCCAAAGCCCACGTTAAGCTAGCGCAAGTTTCTAGATTGTGACAAAATTTGAGACAGAAATTAATACTACAAAGCATCCAAGTAATCCAAAACTGTGTGATTTCATGCATTATGCTTCGTTTATAAGCCTTTACTCAATGAGCATCAATGATCAGTTTAGAATGATCATTTTAATCAATTCGACACATTTACACTATATCGTCTATAGCCTTTGATTTATAGCTCAAAATGACACCAATCTAATGCCCACGTTAACCTAGTTCTAGTTTCTATATTGTGGATAAATTTGATGAAGAAATAGATTACGACAAAGTATCCAAGTAACCAAATCTATTACAAATTGCGTGATGCTATGCACTATGCTTCATTTTTATGCCTTTACTCAATCAACATCGATGATCAGTTTAGAATGATCATATTAACTGCCCGATCAACTTAACATGTCCACACTAACACGTCTATAGCTTTTGATTTAGAGCTCTGAATGACACGAATCCAATGCCCATGCTAAGCTAGCTCAAGTCTCTATATTTTGAAAAATTTTGAGATAGAAATAAATACGACAAAGAATCCAAGTAATCCAATCTATTCCAAATTGTGTGATGACATGTATTATGCTTCATTTATAAGCCTTTACTCAATGAGCACCATTTATCAGTTTAGAATAATCATATTAGCTGGCCGATCAACTTGACATGTTCGCACTAAATTGTTTGTAACTTTTGATTTAGAGCTCATAATGACACGAATCCAATGGCCACGTTAAGCTTGCTCAAATTTCTATATTGTAATACAAATTAAAAACTAAAATTGCTTCGACAAATCCTACGAGAAATCAAATCTATCCAAAACTGGGTAATGTCATGCATTATGCTTCATTTATAGGCCTTTACTCAATGAGCACCACTGATCAGTTTAGAATGATCATTTTAACTGGCTGATCAACTTGACATTTCTCCACTAAATCGTCCATAACTTTTGATTTAGAGCTTAGAATGACATGAATCCAATTCCCACGTTAAGCTAGCGCAATTTTCTATATTGTAATAAAATTTTAAACTAAAATTCCTTCGAAAAATCCTCCAAGTAATGATATCTATCCTAGACTGCGTAATGTCATGAATTATGCTTCATTTATAAGCCTTTACTCAATGAGCACCAATGATCAGTTTAGAATGATCATTTTAACTGGCTGATCAACTTGACATGTTTGCACTAAATCGTCCGTAACTTTGGATTTAGAGTTCATAATGACACGAATCAGATGCCCACGTTAACCTAGCTCAATTTTCTATATTGTGACCAAATTTGAGACCGAAATAGATACGACGAAATGTCCAAATAATCCAATCTATCCCAAATTGCGTGAAATCATGCATCATGCTTCATTTATAAGCCTTTACTCAATGAGCAACATTTATCAGTTTATCATGTTCGCACAAAATCGTCCATAATTTTTGATTTAGAGCTCAGAATGACACGAATCTAATAGCCACGTTAAGTTTGCCCAAATTTCTATATTGTAATACAAATAAAAACTAAAATTTCTTCGACAAATCCTCCGAGTAATAAACTCTATCCAAAACTGCGTAATGTCATGAATTATGCTTCATTTATAAGCATTTACTCAATGAGCACCAATGATCAGTTTAGAATGATCATTTTAACTGGCCAATCAACTTTACATTTCTACACTAAATCGTCCAAAACTTTAGATTTCTATCTTTGAATGACACGAATGCAATGCCCCATTTTAATCTAGCTCAATTTTCTATATTGTGACAAAAGTTGAAAGAGAAATGATATGACAAAACATCCAAGTAATCCAATCTATCCTGAACTGCGTGATGTCATACATTATGCTTCATTTATAACCCTTTACTCAATGAGCACCAATGATAAGTTCAGAATGATCATTTTAACTGGCCGATCAACTTGACATGTCTAAACTCAGTTGTTCGTAACTTTTGATTTAGAGCTCAGAATGACACGAATCCAATGCCCACGTCAAGCAAGCTCAATTTTCTATATTGTGACAAAATTAGAGACAGAAATAGATGTGACAACGCATCCGAGAAATCCAATCTATCCTGAACTGCGTGATGCCATGCATTATGCTTTATTTATAAGTCTTTACTCAATGAGCACCATTTATCAGTTTAGAATAATCATATTAACTGGTCGATCAACTTGATATGTCCACACTAAATTGTCCGTAACTTTTGATTTAGAGCTCAAAATGACACGAATCCATTGCCCAAGTTAAGCTACCTTAATTGTCTATATTGTAATAAAATTTAAAACTAAAATTGCATTGAAAAATCCTCCAAGTAATCCAATATATCCTGAACTGCATGATGCCATGCATTATGCTTCGTTTATAAGCCTTTACTCAATGAGCACCATTTATAAGTTTAGAATGATCATATTAACTTGTCCATGAACTTGACATGTATGCACTAAATCATCGGTAACTTTTGATTTAGAGCTCAGAACGACACGAATCCAATGCCCACGTTAAGCTAGCTTAATTTTCTATATTGTAATAAAATTTAAAACTAAAAAAGTCCTCCAAGTAATCAAATATATCCAAAACTGCGTAATGTCATGGATTATACTGCATTTATAAGCCTTTACTCAATGAGCACCAATGATCGGTTTAGAATGATCATTTTAACTAGCCGATTAACTTGACATGTCGGCACTCAATCGTTCGTAACTTTTGAATTATAGCTCAGAATGACACGAATCCAATGCCCACATTAAGGAAGCTCAATAGATAATGTGACAAAATTTGAGACAGAAACAGATATGACACGCGTCAACGAAATCCAATCTATCCTGAACTGCACGATGTCATTAATTATACTTCATTTATAAGCTTTTACCCAATGAGCACCATTTATTAGTTTCGAATAATCATATTAATTGGTCGATCAACTTGACATGTGTACACTAAAACGTTGGTAACTTTTGATTTAGAGCTCACAAAGACACGAATCCAATGCCCACGTTAAACCAGATCAATTTCTTATATTGTAATAAATTTTAAAACTAAAATTGCATCGAAAAATCCTCCAAGTATTTAAATATATCCAAAACCACGTGATGCCATGCATTATGCTTCATTTATAAGCCTTTATTCAATGAGCACCATTTATTAGTTTAGAATAATCATATTAAGTGCTCGATCAACTTGATATGTCCACACTAAATCGTCTGTAACTTTTGATTTAGAGCTCAAAATGACATGAATCCAATGCCCTAGTTAACCTAGCTCAATTTTCTATATTGAAATAAAATTTCAAACTAAAATTGCATCAAAAAATCCTCTAAGTAATCCAATATATCTTGAACTGCATGATGCCATGCATTATGCTTCATTTATGTGCCTTTACTCAATGAGCACAATTTATAAGTTTAAAATAATCATATTAACTTGTCCATGAACTTGACATGTATGAACAAAATCTTCTGTAACTTTTGATTTTGAGCTCAGAACTACACGAATCCAATGCCCACGTTAAGCTAGCTTAAGTTTCTATATTGTAATAAAATTTAAAACTAAAAAAAGGTTCTCCAAGTAATCAAATATATCCAAAGCTGCGTAATGTCATGCATTATGCTTCATTTATAAGCCTTTACTCAAGGAGCACCAATGATCAGTTTAGAATGATCATTTTAACTAGCCGATCAACTTGACATGTCGGCAATCAATCGTTTGTAACTTTTGAATTAGAGCTCAGAATGACACGAATCCAATGCCCACGTTAAGCAAGCTCAATAGATATTGTGACAAAATTTGAGAGAGAAATATATATGACAACGCGTCGAAGAAATCCCATCTATCCTGAACTGCACGATGTCATTCATTATACTTCATTTATAAGCCTTTAGTCAATGATCACCATTTATTAGTTTTGAATAATCATATTAATTGGTCGATCGACTTTACATGTCCACACTAAATCGTTCGTAACTTTTGATTTAGAGCTCAGAATGACACGAATCCAATGCCCACGTTAATCTAGATCAATTTTTATATTGTACTAAAATTTAAAACTAAAATTGCATCAAAAAATCCTCCAAGTTATTAAATATATCCAAAACTACGTGATGTCATGCATTATGCTTCATTTATAAGCCTTTACTCAATGAGCACCATTTAACAGTTTAGAATAATCATATTAACTGGTCGATCAACTTGGCATGTCGGCAATAAATCGTCTGTAACTTTTGATTTAGAGCTCAAAATGATATGAATCCAGTGCCCAAGTTAAGCTAGCTCTATTTTCTATATTGTAATAATAGTTAAAACTAAAATTGCTTCAAAAAATCCTCGAACTAATCAAATATATCCAAAACTGCGTAATGTCATGTATTATGCTTCATTTATAAGCCATTACTATGAGCACCATTTATCAGTTTAGAATAATCATATTAAGTGGTCCATCAACTTGACATGTCTACAGTAAATCGTTTGTAACTTTTGATATAGAGCTCAGAATGACATGAATCCAATTCCCACGTTAAGCTAGCTATATTATCTATATTGTAAAAAAATTTAAAACTAAAAGTGCTTCAAAAAATCTTATAATTAATCAAATATATCCAAAACTGAGTGATGACAATCATTGTGCTTCATTTATAAGCCTTTAATCAATGAGCACAAATGATCAGTTCAGAACGATCATTTTAACTGGCCGATCAACTTCACATGTCTACACTCAATCGTCCGTAACTTTTGATTTAGAGTTAAAAATGACACGAATCCAATCCACCAAGTAATCTAATATATCCAAAACTACGCAATGTCATGCATTATGCTTCAATTATAAGCCATTACTCAATGAACACCAAAGATCAGTTTAGAATGATCATTTTAACAGGTCGATCAACTTGAAATTTCTCCACTAAATTGTCCGTAATTTTTTATTTAGAGCTCAAAATGACACGAATCCAATACCCATGTTATGCTAGTTCAAGTTTCTATATTGTGAAAAAATTTGAGATAGAAATAGATACGACAAAGCGTCCAAGAAATCCAATGGATCCCGAATTGCGTGATGGCATGCATTATGCTTCATTTATAACCCTTTTCACAATGAGCACCATTTATCAATTTTGAATAATCAAATTAACATGTCGATAAATTTGACATGTCCACACCAAATTGTCCGTAACTTTTGATTTAGACCTCCGAATGACACGAATCCAATACCCACGTTAAGCTAGCTCGATTTTCTTTATTGTAATAAAATTCAAAACTAAAATTGCTTTGGAAAATCCTCCAAGTAATCAAATATATCCATAACTGCGTAGTGTCATGCATTATGCTTCATTTATAAGCCTTTAATCAATGAGCACCAATGATCAGTTTAGAATGATTATTTTAACTGGTCTATCAACTTGACATGTCTGTACTAAATTGTCTGTAACTTTTGATTTAGAGCTCAGAATGACACATATCCAATATCCATGTTAAGCTAGCTCAAGTTTCTATATTGTGACAAAATTTGAGACAAAAATACATACTACAAAGCATACAAGTAATCCAATCTATCCCAAGCTGTGTGATGCCATGCATTATGCTTCATTTATAATCCCTTACTCAATGAGCACAATTTATCAGTTTGGAATAATCACAATAACAGGCCGATCAACTTGACATGTGCGCACTAAATCGTCTGTAACATTTGATTTATAGCTCGGAATGACACGAATCCAATGTACACATTAAACTAGTTTAATTTTCTATATTGTAATAAAATTTAAAACAAAAAATGCTTTGAAAAATCCTCCAAGTAATCAACTATATCCAAAACTGCGTAATGTCATGCATTATGCTTCATTTATAAGCATTTACTCAATGAGCACCAATGATCAGTTTAGAATGATCATTTTAACTAGCCGATCAACTTAACATGTCGGCACTCAATCGTTCGTAACTTTTGAATTAGAGCTCAGAATGAGACGAATCCAATGTCCACGTTAAGCAAGCTCAATAGATATTGTGACAAAATTTGAGACAGAAATAGATATGAAAATGCGTCGAAGAAATCCAATCTATCCTGAACTCCGTGATGCCATTCATTATACTTCATTTATAAGACTTTACTTAATGAGCATCATTTATCAGTTTGAATAATCATATTAATTGGTAGATCAACTTGACATGTCCACACGAAATCGTCGGTAACTTTTGATTTAGAGCTCAGAATGACACGAATCCAGTGCCCACGTTAAACTAGATCAATTTTTTATATTGTAATAAATTTTGAAACTAAAATTGCATCAAAAAATCCTCCAATTAATTAAATATATCCAAAACTACGTGATGTCATTCATTATGATTCATTTATATGACTTTACTCAATGAGCACCATATATCAGTTTAGAATAATCATATTAACTGGTCAATCAAGTTGATATGTCCACAATAAATCGTCCGTAACTTTTGATTTAGAGCTCAAAATGACATGATTCCAATGCCCAAGTTAAGCTAGCTCAATTTTCTATATTGTAATAAAATTAAAAAATAAAATTGCGTCGAAAAATCCTCCAAGTAATCCAATATATCCGAACTGCATGATGCCATGCATTATGATTCATTTATAAGTCTTTACTCAATGAGCACCATTTATAAGTTTAGAATAATCATATTAACTTGTCAATCAACTTGACATGTATGCACTAAATCGTCTGTAACTTTTGATTTAGAGATCAGAACGACACGAATCCAATGCCCACGTTAAGCTAGCTTAATTTTCTATATTGTAATAAAATTTAAAACTAAAAAAAGTCATCCAAGTAATGAAATATATCCAAAGCTACGTAATGTCATGCATTATGCTTCATTTATAAGCCTTTACTAAATGATCAACCAATGATCAGTTAAGGATGATCATTTTAACTCGCCGATCAACTTGACATATTGGCACTCAATCGTCCGTAACTTCTGAATTAGAGCTCGGAATGACACGAATCCAATGCCCACGTTAAGCAAGCTCAATAGATATTGTAACAAAATTTCAGATAGAAATAGATATGACAACGCGTCGAAGAAATCCAATCTATCCTTAACTGCGTGATGTCATTCATTATACTTCATTTATAAGCCTTTACTCAAGGAGCACCATTTATTAGTTTAGAATAATCATATTAATTGGTCGATCAACTTCACATGTCCCCACTAAATCGTCCATAACTTTTGATTTAGAGCTCAAAATGACACGAATTCAATACCCACGTATAACTAGATCAATTTTTTATATTGTAATAAAATTTAAAACAAAACTTGCATCGAAAAATCCTCCAAGTAATTAAATATATCCAAAACTACGTGATGCCATGCACTATGCTTCATTTTTAATCCTTTACTCAATGAGCACCATTTATCAGTTTAGAATAATCATATTAACTGGTCGATCAACTTGACATGTCTGCAGTAAATCGTCTGTAACTTTTGATTTAGAGCTCAGAATGACACGAATCCAGTGACCAAGTTAAGCTAGCTCTATTTTCTATATTGTAGTAATATTTAAAATTAAAATTGCTTCGAAAAATCCTCCAAAAAATCAAATATATCCAAAAATGCGTAATGTCATGTATTATGCTTCATTTATAAGCCATTACTATGAACATTATTTATCAGTTTAGAATAATCATATTAAGTGGTCGATAAACTTGATATGTCTGCAATAAATCGTGTCTAACTTTTGATAAAGAGCTCAGAATGACACGAATCCAATGCTCACGTTAAGCTAGCTCTATTTTCTAGATTGTAATAAATTTAACACTAAAATTGCTTCGAAAAATCTTCTAAGTAATCAATATTTCCAAAACTGTGTAATGCCATGCATTATGCTTCATTTATAAGCCTTTAATCAACGAGCACAAATGATCAGTTTAGAATGATAATTTTAACTGGCCGATCAACTTGACATGTCTGCAGTCAATCGTCCGTAACTTTTGATTTAGAGCTCAGAATGACACGAATCCAATCCCCATGGTAAGCAAGTTTAATTATCTATATTGTAATAAAATTTAAAACTAAAATTTCATCAAAAAATCCACCAAGTAATCTAATATATCCAAAACGGCGTAATGTCATGCATTATGCTTCATTTATAAGCCATTACTACATGAGTACCAACGATCAGTTTAGAATGATCATTTTAACTGGTCGATCAACTTGAAATTTCTCCACTCAATTGTCCGTAACTTTTGATTTAGAGCTCAGAATGACACGAATCCAATGTCCAAGTTAATCTAGCTCATACTTATATATTGTGACAAAATTTGAGATAGAAATAGATATGACAAAGCATCCAAGTAATCCAATCGATCCTGAACAGCGTGATGCCATGTATTATGCTTCATTTATAATCTTTACTCAATGAGCATCATTTATCAATTTGGAATAATCAGATAAACAGGTCGATAAACTTGACATGTCCATACTAAATCGTACGTAACTTTTGATTTGGAGCTCAGAATGACACGAATCCAATGCCCACTTTAAGGTAGCTCAATTTTCTATATTGTAATAAAATTTAAAACAAAAATTGCTTCGGAAAATCCTCCAAGTAATCAAATATATCCAAAACTGCATAGTGTCATGCATTATGCTTCATTCATAAGCCTTTACTCAATGAGCACCAATGATAAGTTTAGAATGATCATTTTAACTGGTCGATCAACTTGACATGTCTGCACTAAATTGTCCGTAACTTTTGATTTGGAGCTCCGAATGACACGAATCCTACCCATGTTAAGCTAGCTCAATTTTCTGTATTGTGACAAAATTTGAGACAGAAATAGATACGAAAAATCGTCCAAGTAATCCAATCTATCCCGAACTGTGTGATGCCATGCATTATGCTTTATTTATATTCTTTTACTCAATGAGCACAATTTATCAGTTTAGAATAATCACATTAACAGGCCAATCAACTTGACATGTGCGCACTGAATCTTGTGTAACTTTTGAGTTAGAGCTCGGAATGACACGAATCCAGTGCCCACATCAAGCTAGCTTAATTTTCTATATTGTAATAAAATTTAAAAGTAAAAATGCTTCGAAAAATCCTCCAAGTAATCAACTAAATCCAAAACTGCGTAATGTCATGCATTATGCTTTATTTATAAGCCTTTACTCAATGAGCACCAATGATCAGTCTAGAATGATCATTTTAACTAGCTGATCAACATGACAGGTCGGCACTAAATCGTTCGTAACCTTTGAATTAGAGCTCAGAATGACACGAATCCAATGCCCACGTTATGCAAGCTCAATAGATATTGTGACAAAATTTGAGACAAAAATAGATATGACAACACGTCGAAGAAATCCAATCTATCCTTAACTGCATGATGCCATTCATTATACTTCATTTATAAGCCTTTATTCAATTAGCACCATTTATCAGTTGAGAATAATCATATTAATTGGTCGATCAACTTGACATGTCCACACTAAATCGTCGGTAGAGCTCAGAATGACACAAATCCGATGCCCACGTTAAACTAGATCAATTTTTTATATTGTAATAAAATTTACTCAATGAGCAGCATTTATCAGTTTAGAATAATCATATTAACTAGTCGATCAACTTGAGATGTCTGAAGTAAATCGTATGTAACTTTTGATTTAGAGCTCAGAACGACACGAATCCAGTGCCCAAGTTAAGCTAGCTCTATTTTCTATGTTGTAATAAAATTTAAAACTTAAATTGCTTCGAAAAATCCTCAAAATAATCAAATATATCCAAAATTGCGTAATGTCATGTATTATGCTTTATTTATAAGCCATTACTATGAGCACCACTTATCAGGTTAGAATAATCATATTAAGTGGTCGATCAACTTGAAATGTCTGCAGTAAATCATTTGTAACTTTTGATATAGAGCTCTGAATGACACGAATACAATGCGCACTTTAACGTAGATCTATTTTCTATATTGTAATAAAATTTAAAACTAAAATTGCTTCGAAAAATCTTCTAAGTAATCAATATTTCCAAAACTGCATAATGCCATGCATTATGCTTCATTTATAAGCCTTTAATCAACGAGCACAAATGATCAGTTTAGAATGATAATTTTAACTGGCCGATCAACTTGACATGTCTGCAGTCAATCGTCCGTAACTTTTGATTTAGAGCTCAGAATGACACGAATCCAATCCCCACGGTAAGCAAGCTCAATTTTCTATATTGTAATAAAATTTAAAACTAAAGTTTCATCAAAAAATCCACCAAGTAATCTAATATATCCAAAACGGCGTAATGTCATGCATTATGCTTCATTTATAAGCCATTACTACATGAGTACCAAAGATCAGTTTAGAATGATCATTTTAACTGGTCGATCAACTTGAAATTTCTCCACTAAATTGTACGTAATTTTTGATTTAGAGCTCAGAATGACACGAATCCAATGTCCAAGTTAATCTAGCTCATATTTATATATTGTGACAAAATTTGAGATAGAAATAGATACGACAAAGCATCCAAGTAATCCAATCGATCCCGAACTGCGTGTTGCCATGCATTATGCTTCATTTATAATCCTTTACTCAATGAGCATCATTTATCAATTTGGAATAATCAGATTAACAGGTTGATAAACTTGACATGTCCATACTAAATCGTACCTAACTTTTTATTTAGAGCTTTGAATGACACGAATCCAATGCCCACTTTAAGCTAGCAAAATTTTCTATATTGTAATAAAATTTAAAACTAAAATTGCTTCAGAAAATCCTCCAAGTAATCAAATATATCCAAAACTGCGTAGTGTCATGCATTATGCTTCATTTATAAGCCTTTACTCTATGAGCACCAGAGATCAGTTTAGAATGATCATTTTAACTAGTCGATCAACTTGACATGTCTGCACTAAATTGTCCGTAACTTTTGATTTGGAGCTCCGAATGACACGAATCCTACCCATGTTAAGCTAGCTCAATTTTCTGTATTGTGACAAAATTTGAGACAGAAATAGATACGAAAAATCGTCCAAGTAATCCAATCTATCCCGAACTGTGTGATGCCATGCATTATGCTTTATTTATATTCTTTTACTCAATGAGCAAAATTTATTAGTTTAGAATAATCACATTAACAGGCCGATCAACTTGACATGTGCGCATTGAATCTTCTGTAACTTTTTATTTAGAGCTCGGAATGACACGAATCCAGAGCCCACATCAAGCTAGCTTAATTTTCTATATTGTAATAAAATTTAAAAGTAAAAATGCTTCGAAAAATCCTCCAAGTAATCAACTATATCCAAAACTGCGTAATGTCATGCATTATGCTTTATTTATAAGCCTTTACTCAATGAGCACCAATGATCAGTTTAGATTGATCATTTTAACTAGCTGATCAACATGACATGTTGGCACTAAATCGTTCGTAACCTTTGAATTAGAGCTCAGAATGACACGAATCCAATGCCCACGTTATGCAAGCTCAATAGATATTGTGACTAAAATTTGAGACAAAAATAGATATGACAACGCGTCGAGGAAATCCAATCTATCCTGAACTGCGTGATGCCATTCATTATACTTCATTTATAAGCCTTTATTCAATTAGCACCATTTATCAGTGTAGAATAATCATAATAATTGGTCGATCAACTTGACATGTCCACACTAAATCGTCGGTAACTTTTGATTTAGAGCTCAGAATGACACAAATCCGATGCCCACGTTAAACTAGATCAATTTTTTATATTGTAATAAAATTTACTCAATGAGCAGCATTTATCAGTTTAGAATAATCATATTAACTAGTCGATCAAATAGAGATGTCTGAAGTAAATCGTATGTAACTTTTGATTTAGAGCTCAGAATGACACGAATCCAGTGCCCAAGTTAAGCTAGCTCTATTTTCTATGTTGTAATAAAATTTAAAACTTAAATTGCTTCGAAAAATCCTCAAACTAATCAAATATATCCAAAATTGTGTAATGTCATGTATTATGCTTTATTTATAAGCCATTACTAAGAGCACCACTTATCAGTTTAGAATAATCATATTAAGTGGTCGATCAACTTGAAATGTCTGCAGTAAATCATTTGTAACTTTTGATATAGAGCTCTGAATGACACGAATACAATGCGCACTTTAACATAGATCTATTTTCTATATTGTAATAAAATTTAAAACTAAAATTGCTTCGAAAATTTTTCTAAGTAATCAATATTTCCAAAACTGATTAATGCCATGCATTATGCTTCATTTATAAGCCTTTAATCAACGAGCACAAATGATCATTTTACAATGATAATTTTAACTGGCCGATCAACTTGACATGTCTGCAGTCAATCGTCCGTAACTTTTGATTTAGAGCTCAGAATGACACGAATCCAATCCCCACGGTAAGCAAGCTCAATTTTCTATGTTGTAATAAAATTTAAAACTATAGTTTCATCGAAAAATCCACCAAGTAATCTAATATATCCAAAATGGCGTAATGTCATGCATTATGCTTCATTTATAAGCCATTACTACATGAGTGCCAAAGATCAGTTTAGAATGATCATTTTAACTGGTCGATCAACTTGAAATTTCTCCACTAAATTGTCCGTAATTTTTGATTTAGAGCTCAGAATGACACGAATCCAATGTCCAAGTTAATCTAGCTCATATTTATATATTGTGACAAAATTTGAGATAGAAATAGTTACGACAAAGCATCCAAGTAATCCAATCGATCCCGAACTGCGTGATGCCATGCATTATGCTTCATTTATAATCCTTTACTTAATGAGCATCATTTATCAATTTGGAATAATCAGATTAACAGGTCGATAAACTTGACATGTCCATACTAAATTGTACGTAACTTTTGATTTAGAGCTAAGAATGACACGAATCCAATGCCCACTTTAAGCTAGCTCAATTTTCTATATTGTAATAAAATTTAAAACTAAAATTGCTTCGGATAATCGTCCAAGTAATCAAATATATCGAAAACTGCGTAGTGTCATGCATGATGCTTCATTTATAACCCTTTACTCTATGAGCACCTGAGATTAGTTTAGAATGATCAGTTTAACTGGTCGATCAACTTGACATGTCTGCACTAAATTGTTCGTAACTTTTGATTTGGAGCTGAGAATGACACTAATCCAATGCCTATGTTAAGCTAGCTCAATTTTCTATATTGTGACAAAATTTTAGACCAAAATTGATACGACATGCGTCCAAGTAATCCAATCTATCCCGAACTCTGTGATGCCATGCATTATGTTTCATTTATAATCCTTTTCTCAATGATCACCATTTATCAGTTTGGAATAAACACATTAACAGGCCGATCAACTTGACATGTGCGCGCTAAATCGTTTGTAATTTTTGATTTAGACCTCGGAATGACATGAATCCAATGCCCACATTAAGCTATCTTAATTTTCTATATTGTAATAAAATTTAAAACTAAAAACTCTTTGACAAATCCTCCAAGTAATCAAATCTATCCAAAGCTGCGTAATGTCATGCATTATGCTTCATTTATAATCCTTTACTCAATGAGCACAAATGATCAGTTTAGAATGATCATTTTAACTGGCTGATAAACTCTACAAGTCTACAATAAATCGTTCGTAACTTTTGTATTAGAGCTTAAAATGACACGAATGCAATGCCCATGTTAAACTAGCTCAATTTTCTATATTTTGACAAAATTTGAGAAAGAAATAGAAACGACAAAGTGTCCAAGTAATCCAATCAATCCCGAACTGTGTGATACCATGCATTATGCTTCCTTTATAAGCCTTTACTCAATGAGCACCATTTATTAGTTTATAATAATCATATTATTGGGCTTCTCAACTGGACATGTCTGCACTAAATCTTCTGTAACTTTTGATATAGATGTCAAAATTACACAAATCCAATCCCAATATTGTGACTTAGAGCTCAATTTTCTATATTGTGACAAAATTTGGTTTTGAGCTCAATTTTCTTTATTTTGAAAAATTTCATTATGTTTCATTTATAAGCTTTTACTCAACTAGCACCTTTTATCAATTTAGAATAATCATATTAATTGGTCTATCAACTTGACATATCCACACTAAATCGTCCGTAAATTTTGATTAAGAACTCAAAATGACACGAATCCAATGCACACATTAAACTAGCTGAAGTTTCTTTATTGTAATAAAAATTAAAACTAGAATTGCTTCGAAAAGTCCCCCAAGTAATCAAATATATCCAAAACTGCGTAATGTCACCCATTATGTTTCATTTAGAAGCCTTTACTCAATGGGTACCAATGATAAGTTAAGAATGATCATTTTAACTGATCGATCAACTTCACATGTTTGCACTAAATCATCCGTAACTTTTGATTTAGAGCTCAGAATGACACGAATCCAATGCCCATATTAAGCTAGCTCAATTTTCTATATTGTGGCAAAATTTGAGACAAAAATAGATACGACAAAGCGTCAAAGTAATCCAATCTATCCTGGACTGCGTGACGCCATGCATTATGCTTTATTTACAAGCCTTTACTCAATGAGCACCATTTATCAGTTTAGAATAATCATATTAACTGACCGATCAACTTGACATGTCTACACTAAATTGTCCGTTACTTTTGATTTAGAACTAAGACTTACATGAATCCAATGCCTACATTAATCTAGCTCAATTTTCTATATTGTCTTAAATTGAAAACTAAAATTGCTGTGAAAGATCCTCCAACTAATCAAATATATCCAAAACTACGTAATATCATGCATTATGCTTCATTTAAAAGCTTTTACTCAATGAGCACCAATGACCAGTTTAGAATGATCATTTTAACTGGCCGATAAACTTGACAATTCTGCACTAAATCGTCCGTAACTTTTGATTTAGAGCTCAGAATGACAAGAATCCAATGCCCATGTTAAGCTAGCTCAAATTTCTATATTGAGTTAAAATTTGAGATAGAAATAAATATGACAAAACGTCCAAGTAATCCAATCTAGCCTGAACTACGTGATGCCATCCATTATGCTTCATTTACAAGCCTTTACTCAATGAGCACCATTTATCAGTTTAGAATAATCATATTAACTGGTCTATGAACTTGACATATCCACTCTAATTTTTCCGTAACTTTTGATTTAGAGCTAAGAATGACACGAATCAGATGCCCACGTTAATCTAGCTCAATTTTCTATATTGCAATATAATTAAAGCTAAAATTAAGTCGAAAAATCCTCCAAGTAATCAAATATATCCAAAACTGCGTAATGTCAAGCATTATGCTTCATTTTGAATCCTTTACTCAATCTGCACCAATGATCAGTTTAAAATGATCATTTTAACTGACCGATCAACTTGACATATCTGCACTAAATCGTACCTAACTTTTGATTTAGAGCTCGAAATGACACGAATCAAATGTCTATGTTAAGCTAGCTCAATTTTCTATATTGTGACAAAATTTGAGACAAAATAGAAATGACAAAGCGTCCAAATTATCCAATCAATCCCGAACTGCGTGATATTATGTATTATGCTTCATTTATAGGCCTTTACTCAATGAGCACCATTTATCAGTTTAGAATAATCAAATTAACTGACCGATCAACTTAACATGTCCACACTAAATCGTCCATAACTTTTGATTTAGAGATAAGAATTACACGAATCCAATGTCCACGTTAAAATAGCTCAATTTTCTATATTGTAATAAAATTTAAAAGTAAAATTGCTTTGAAATATCCTCCAAGTAATCAAATATATCCAAAACTGCGTAATGTCATGCATTATGCTTCATTTATAAGCCTTTACACAATGA
>CM032165.1:10924860-11046125 GCA_018901935.1 Pugionium cornutum | reverse complement strand
ATGCTGCATTTATATGCCTTTACTCAATGAGCACCAATGATCAATTTAGAATGATCATATTAACTTGCCGATCAACTTGACATGTCTGCACTAAATCGTCTGTAGCTTTTGATTTATAGCTCATAATGACACAAATCCAATGCCCACATTAAGGTAGCTCAAGTCTCTATATTGTGACAAATTTGAGATTGAAATAGATACGACAAAGCATCAAAGTTATCAAATCAATCCTGAACTGCGTGATGCCATGCATTATGCTTTATTTATAGGCCTCTTCTCAATGAGCACCAATGATCAGTTAAGAATGATCATTTTAACTGGCCGATCAACTTGACATGTCCGCACTAAATCGTTTGTAACATTTGATTTTGATCTCAAAATGATACAAATCGAAAGCCCACATTATGTTAGCTCAATTTTCTTTATTTTGAAAAAATTGGACACATAAATAGATACGACAAAGCGTCCAAGTAATCCAATCAATCCAAAACTGTGTGATGCCATGCATTATGCTTCATTTATACACATTTACACAATGAGCATCAATGATCAGTTTAGGATGGCAATTTTAACTGACTGATCAACTTTACATGTCTGCACAAAATCTTCCATCACTTTTGATTTATAGCTTAAAATGAAACGAATTTAATACCCATGTTAAGCTAGCTCAAGTTTCTATATTGTGAAAAAATTTGAGACAGAAATAGATACAACAAAGTGTCCAACTAATCCAATCTATCCCAAATTGTGTAACGCCTTGCATTATACTTCATTTATAACCGTTTACTTAATGAACACCAATGATCAGTTTAGAATGATCATTTCAACTTGCCAACCAATTTGACATGTCCGCACTAAATCGTCTTTAACTTTTGACTTAGAGCTCAGAATGACACGAAACCAATGCCCACATTAAGCTAGCTTAAGTTTCTATATTGTGACAAAATTTGAGACATAAATAATAATATGACAAAGTGTCCAACTAATCCAATCTATCCAAAAATGTGTGATACCATGATTATACCTCATTTATAAGCATTTACTCAATGAGCAACAATCATCACTTTAGAATGATCATTTTAACTGGCCAATCAACTTGACATGTCTGCACTAAATCGTCCGTAACTTTTGATTTATAGCTTAGAATCACATGATTCCAATGCCCATGGTAATCTAGCTCAAGTTTCTATATTATGACAAAATTTAATACGGAAATTGATACAACAAAGCATCCAAGTAATCCAATCTATCCTAAACTGCGTGATGCCACGCATTATGCTTCATTTATAAGCATCTACTAAATGAGCATCAACGATTAGTTTAAAATGATCATTTTAACTTGCCAATCAATTTGACATGTTTGCATTAAATCCTCCTTAACTTCTTATTTATATCTCAGAATGACACGAATACAATATCCACGTTATGCTAGCTCAAGTTTCTATATTGTGACATAATTTGAGACAGAAATAGATATGACAAATCATCCAAGTAATCCAATCTATCCCAAACTGCGTGATGCCATGAATTATGCTTCATTTATAAGCATTTACTCAATGAGCATCAAAGATTAGTTTGCAATGATCATATTAACTTGCCGATCAACTTGACATGTACTCACTAAATCGTCCGTAACTTTAGATTTAGATCTTAAAATGACACGAATCAAATGCCCACATTAAGCTTGCTCAAGTCTCTATATTGTGACAAAATTTGAGACAGAAATAGATACGACAAAATGTCCAATTTGTCCAATATATACAAAACTGAGTGATCCCATGCATTTTGCTTCATTTATAAGCCTCTTCTCAATGAGCACCAATGATCAGTTAAGAATGATCATTTTACCTGGCCGATCATGTCCACACTAAATTGTCCGTAAATTTTGATTTAGAGATCAAAATGACACAAATCCAAGGCCCACATTAAACTAGCGTAATTTTGTATATTGTGACAAAATTTGTGACAAAAATAGATATGACAAAACATCCATGTAATCCAATCTATCTGAATTTATGTGATGCCATGCACACTACAAGAAAACATCAAATTCCCGACAGCCAGTTTCGTCGGAAAAACATCGGTAATACTGATTCCCGTATACTTTCTAACGAAAATGGTTCGTCGGGACTATTTCATCGGAAATTAATTTCCGTTGGGAAAGTATTGGGAATTTCTGATGGCTTGGCGATAAAACATATCGTCAGAAACTTCCGACGGATATACAATGGTCTGATGCCGTCGGAAAACTCCGACGGATATTCAATGGAACACTTCCATCGGAAATTCCCGACAAATTTATGATGAAAAGTTTTCTGATGACTGTTGCCATCGGGAATTTGAACCGATGATATTTCCCGATGGTTTTTACCTGTCGGGAGGTAGGCGACACGTTTCCGATGGAATCTTCCGTCGGAAGTTACCGACGACAACATCCGTCCGAAATAACTAATTAATTGAAAAAAAAATAAAAAATTTGTTTCTTAAAAATTTTTCATTATATATTTTTAAAATATAAATATCAAAAATATTAATATAATTAATATTAATATTAAATTAAATTAATTTTTAATATTTTTAGAAATAATAATACAATTAATAAAAATAATATTCTAATTATAAATATAACAATTAGATAATTGTTTTAAAATTCAAATTACAACAGAGGGGCAGGAGGAGAAGGACGAGAAAAAAGTCATCAGAAAACTTGTTTCTCATCATTTCTACAATACTTTTGAGATTATTAATCTCTATTTTCATAGACGCCATTTCTTCTTTTAGCTGTTCATTCTCCTTGTTTTTAGCTGCAGATGTTACGCCACCGGTATCTGCAACTCTCCCGAGTCCTGGTTGACGACCCTTAGAAAATGGTACTTCCTGTAAAAACAAAAAAATATTATTAAAAATTATTATAATATTAGTTATATAAAAAATCAAACTTACATCAAGAATGAGACGGTTAATCTCAGAATGAGGCAATTCGGCGATCGAATATGAAGAACCAACTTGAGACTGCTGGGTTAAAATATCACTTCTTTTCTTTTTAATTTTTCGATGATCTCACTAACGAGACCATCTTGGATACGACCAGTCTTTTTGTTCATGTGGATGGCCTCGAGAAGTTGCAAGTGATCTAGAGGCGCTCCAATTTCTTGTGCGTAAAAGTAAAAAAATTCTAAATTAATAATTTAAAAATTTTTCAACTAATAATAAATAAAATTAATATAATAATTAATTTACTAATTGATCGGCTCGTCTCAGAAAACGTTTTTCATACGAAATCTCTCTAAATTTGGTATATGGTTTGTTCAAAAGAGAATGAAACATTTTTAATATAGATTTGCTTATTCCATTGTTTGAAATATCAAAACTACGAAATTTTATTAGAGTAGCGTTTAAATAATTATCTTAAATATAATTATAGAATAGCGATAAAATAATTATTTTAAATATAATTACAGAAAATTTTATTTACCATGTCGAATTTCCTTGATGCCTCAGATCGAGAAAACTAAGAAGTTCACGACTAGGCTGCTGAACCAATTCTTCAATAGTCATTGGTCGGAAAGAATCATTTGCAGATTCTGGAACTTGAGTTGGTATACAACTCGGAGTACCTGACTTACCACGTTTTTGGTACTCCTGATACAACCTATATTTATGACATTTAATCAATCTAATTAAATATAATATTTAGTATTTTCTTTTCGAAATATTCATATTTTAAATACTAAATATAAACCTATAATTTTTAATGTTTATGATATTTTTGTAAAAACGTAATTTGTATTGCTAAAATCATTATTAAAATACTGCTTAAAGTCCGCAAGAGGACAATGTGACAATTACCAAATCGAACACGAATCAAAAATTTTAAATATCCAAACATATCACATATTTTTATAATACCAAAATAACCAAAACTATCCAAAATCGAAAAAGATACGTCCAAACCTATAATATTTATTAAATTTATAATTTATAGTTTTTAGTGATTTAAAAACAATTCATGACCGAACATATATGATGGTATATTAGTATCTACCACTATTATTGCTATAAAAACACTCATCCAACTATCAATACTACTGGACTAATTTGCGACACAACTTTTGTTCAAGAACCATATTTCAAAAGAACTATTTACTAATATATTCTTCTTAAAATCATATGTAAAAATTCTAAGTCACTAATGTCTCATATTTTTAAATCAGCCTTTAACTTATCTTATCCTAATTGAACACACTACAATGAACATTACTTTGCTTCATTGTTGTTATCAATAGAACATGTTTCCTAACTCCACCTATCTCTTCTATATCTACACAACCATTGTACCAACATATTCGAACTGTCAGTTCCTTCAAAGATATCTTACATCCAGAAACATGTGACTTGTCTGAGACACCAACTTATAACATTTAGCATTTCACTATAGAACCGTTGAAATTACTGAAACCGATTCTACTTCTCCCCGTAAACGCCTAAAATCGATCGAAATAATTGTTCAAAAAACTTACATGTTGACGATGAGAAACGGCGACGACGAGAAATGGCGAGGAGGAGAAACGGCGACAAGCAGAAACGGCGATCGACAGATATATCAGAAGAGTAACGCGAAACGGCGAGAGAGAGAGGAGAAGAAAAAGTCGTAGGTTATATTCGATATTTCCGATGGCAATTTTCATCGGGAATTTATCAGTAATTCAATAAATTTTTGCGAAACCCTGCATTGTTAATTATGTTTCCCACGTAAATCCATCGGATATCCGTCGGAAATCCGTCGGACTCCTTAAATACCATGCATGATCGACAAATAGTCTGCCCATATTGCAAATACGTTTGGACGGGTTTCCGACGGATTTCCGACAGAGTTACCAAGGCCGTCGTAAAACCGTCGGATCCCAGAGTCAATATTTCAAAAAAATATTTATATATAATTAAAGTATAAAAATCAATGTCTATATATTTAAATTTTTTAACTCAACGTGTAGATATGATTCACTACACAAACTATAATCGTCTATATATGATCCAATAAAATATAAATAAAATGGTATAATTATTTTGGATCTAATCGATTATTTATTATCGATTATTTATTATCGATTATTTATAATTATTTTATAATTTATTGTAATTATAATAATCTGAAATGAAGTATTATCAGAGAAAGATAATTTATATATAACTATAGTATGCAAAAAAATAAAACATTATTATCATAAATTTAATCTGAATCTGATGAACACTCCGAATTAGCTGAATTTTGGTCGTCAAACTCACTAATCTCTTCTTCTGAATCTTGAAACATGTTGTAATCTTCGTTCGTGGTGTCATCAACAAGTTTAACTTCAAGAGAAGTGTCTATGGAAACTAAGTTACCAATTGTGCTTTGTTGCATAGGGTCTTGTTCAGTAATACCACATACCATTCCTCTAGGATGTATTGAGGTCACTGTAATCCAAGGATCTTGCTTGTTCCTCACACGAGTATATCAAATAGAACAAACCAAGTTCGCTTGTGATGCAAGTATAAAAGGATCATATTTTCGATGTCGTTTACGAGAGTGGACAGATGTAACACCGAATTCGTCTTCACGTTGACCCATGACAGGGTCATACCAGTCACAATAGAACACAATACACCTCAAATCAATCATTCCTGGATAGTGAACTTCTAATATTTCACGAAGAACACCGTTGTATACAATTTCTTCCGATTGAGATGATACACCATAATTACAAGTTGTTTGTGAGTTTACTTCGCGATGACTCTTAAAAGCATATCCACGAGTGCAGTACATTGGATAAGATTTTGCTGTAAATGTAGGACCACTCACCAACTCAACTAACCATGTGGGAAACGTTATCCCCCTAGAAGGACCTGTAGTAACCTACAAAATAATTGAATGTAGTCAATTATAAATGTATATATATATATATATATATATATATAAATAGTAAACTATTATTGAAAATTACATAATTATGGTAACACTAACATAAAAATGCAACCATCTTGCAAATTCGCATTTTTTAAGTTCGACCAACTCATTCTCGCTGTAATCTCAATAATGAACATGTATTTGTTCCATGTATATCCTGTTAATTATGAAAAAATAATTAACAATAAATTATAATAACAACTAAAAACAAAATTTAATTGAATGTAACTTTCATATTCCAAACCGTCATCGCAATTTGTCAAAATATACAAATGCAAGTCTTCCCTTTTCCACTTAAACGTCCAATTTGTGCAAATATTTCTGGCACATACACTGGATAGCTTGGTTTTTTCCTCCATCATCATGTCGTACAGGTCGTCTATTTTTTGTTTGGACTTATGATGGAAAATAGTAGCTAGCAAAGTTAGATGTTTCATCACTAATACTTTGTGCGATGTCTGAATCTTCAACCCTGGCAAGATTTTTAACTTTTTTCTTTAGGTGGAACATATATCTCTCAAAAGGATACATCCATCGGTACTGAACAGGTCCTCCAAGTGCTGCTTCTCTAAGGACGTGAATAGGAAGATGCTCCATAACATCAAAAAATGCTGGTGGAAAATTTTTCTCCAGGTTACAAATGAGAACCTGTATTTTTTCTCCAAATTTCAGGTATCGTCTACAGTAAGTGATCTTGTACATAAATCTCGGAAAAAGCACCAATCCCTACATAAAAGTTTTTTTAATATCATATAATATATGAAATTATGATTATTTATATATAAAATAATGTAAATGTACCTGCAATTGCTTCGTGGACGTTTTAAGGCAGCAGATCGCTTAAGGCAAATGGGAATAGTATTTGCATCACAACATGATAATCATGACTTTTCATCCCTGAAAATTTGTCTTCAATAGTATCGACACAATTACGAAGATTAGATGCGTATCCATCTGGAAATTTGACACTATGCTTAATCCAGTCCAAGAATTCATCTTTTTGCATGCGCATCCAACCGGAATGCAGGAGACAATGATTTTCCATTTGACATTACATGTAGTTCCTTCTGGAAACAAATACCTGGCAAATCCAATCTAGCTTTCAAATTATCTTTTGTTTTTCCTTGCACATTTTGAATGGTATTCATTATGTTGTCGAAAAAATTATTCTCAATGTGCATAACATCTAGATTATTGCGCAACAAATGGTCCTTCCAATATGGTAAATCCCAAAAAATGCTTTTCTTGTGCCAATTATGGTATTTGCCACAACCATCAACAGGGTGATTTCCGTTACCTCCACATGAAGCCGTTCTCTCAGCACCAAAATCTCTAAGTTGAGTCATCATATAATTCCTGTCAAGAATAAGAGGTGGACCATCAAAATTTTTTTTCCTAAAAATTGTTGTGCTCCGGCGATATGGATGATCTTGTGGTAGAAATCAACGATGACAATCGAACCAACTAGTCTTTTCGTTCGTGGTTCAGTTGGAACGCATTAGTCTTATCTTGACAATATGGGCATGCTAATCTTCCATGCGTCGACCATCCTGATAACATAACATATGCTGGAAAATCACTTATGGTCCACATAAGTACTGCTCGCATCAAGAAGTTTTGTTGGTTGGAAACATCGAATGCTTCAACACCATTTTCCCACAATATTTTTAACTCATGAATTAGTGGTTGCAAGAAAATATCAAACGATCGCTTAGGAAGCTCTGGGCCGGGGACGAGAATCGTTAGAAACAAAAACTCTCGTTTCATGCACAAAGAAGGAGGCAAATTATACGGTGTAACGATAACTGGCCACAACGAGTATTGCCTAACATGCTTCCCAAAAGGGTTGAATCCATCTGAGATAACCCAAGGTATATGTTTCTAGGCTCATATGCAAAACTAGGATAAACCTGTTGAAAATGTTTCCATGCTTCTGCATCTGAGGGATGCACAATTTCTCCATTCGAATTATATTCTACATGCCATCTCATAGGTTTTGCCGTGTTTTCAGATTGATATAACCTCTTTAACCTCTCTGTTAATGGCAAATACTACATCCGTTTATGCGGAATAGGTACTCTGCCACTTGTCTCTTGAAATCGAGGTTTGTGACAAAATCGGCACTTCATGCGGTTTTTATCATTTCTCCAATAGATCATGTAGTTGTCAATACATACATCGATCATCTGATATGGCAATCCAAGACCAGCTATAAGTTTTTGAACCTCGTAATATGAAGCAGGTGCAATATTATCTTCAGATAATATATCTCTAACAAAATCAACTATCGCATTCACACAATCTTCAGCCAAGTTGAAATCCATCTTTATCGTCATCAAGCTGCTTCCAGCAGATAAAGGCGATAATCCATCTCTACATCCTTTATACAAAGGCTGCTTGGATGCATTGAACATATCAAAAAATTTCTGGGCTTCCAAATTAGATTCCTCTATTCTGCTAATATCTTCAATGTACGATGCTCTTTATTCACGAAATGCATCATTCACAATCTCAACAGTACCTCCGTTTATATCAACTTGTGATGCCGGTTCCTCTGGCCTAACATTATTATTATCTAACCTTTTTGAAGTACTACCATAATATTGCATCGTTTCATCAGTTTCTCCATGTGAATACAAAATTTTGTAACCTGGCATAAATCCAGTCCTATACAAATGATTACGTACTTCTCTAACAAAGATTAATCTATGATTTCTTCATTTAATACACGGACAATACATTTTACCTTATTCTGATGTCATGATATTGTTTGATGCAAATGTCATGTACTCTTCAACACCTTGCGCAAATTCATCAGTCAATTCACCCGTTGTTGAATCATAACAAGGTTTATCCATCCACGATTGAAAATAATCATAAGAACCCAAAGAACACATTTTTTTTTAAGAATTTTTGTTCTGAAGAAATTGTGAATGATCATAGCGTATTTATATTGAAAATTAGAGATTATCATGAATTTTTAAGAGATTATTACGAATTTTTAACACATTATTACGAATTTTTAACACATTATTACGAATTTTTAACAGATTATTACGAATTTTTAACAGATTATTACGAATTTTTAACAGATTATTACGAATTTTTAACAGATTATTACGAATTTTTAACAGATTATTACGAATTTTTAACAGATATTCACAAATTTTTAAACAGATTATTCCTAAGAATATTCTCTTTTCCGACGGATTTCCGATGGTTTCCGACCACAACTGGATAATCACAAATTGTGAATAGATTTTTCTTACTTTTCCGATGGATTTCCGATGGTTTCTGACCACCACCGGATAATCAGAAACTTTAATTGATTATTCTTCCATTTCCGATGGATTGCCGACGGATTCCGACCACCGACAGATAATCACAAACTTTAACTGATTATTCTTCAGTTTCCAACGGATTCCCGATGGATTCCGGCCAATGTCAGATATTTCCGACGGCTATCCGATGACACTCGACGTCATCAAATCGGTATATTTCCGACGGGTTCCCGATGGATAGTAAAACAACATGCCATCGGGAAATCATCGGAAAAACCAACGGTCTTAGTTTCGTTAGTAATTTGTGACGGTTTCAAGAGGATATCCTGATGGCAACACGTTCGTCGGAAAACCAACGGTTTACCATCAGGTTTTACCATCGATTTCCTAGCGGTGGTGCCGGCGTCGGGAATTACCAACGGATCCCCGACAGAAGACTTTCCCTCTGCATTCCGTCAGAAAACCATTGCCATTTCGTTGGAAAATTCTGACGGTTTTGTTTCCACTGGAAATACCATCAGAAATGTTAATGTTTTCTTGTAGTGGCATTATTCTTCGTTTATAAGCCTTTACTCAATGAACACCAATGATCAGTTTAAAATGATCATATTAACTTGCTGATCAACTTGACGTGTCCGCACTACATCGTCTGTAAGTTTTGATTTAGAGTTTAGAATGACATGAATCCAATGCCCACGTAAAGCTAGCTCAAGTCTCTATATTGTGACAAATTTTGAAACAAAAATAGATATGACAATGTGTCCAAAATATCCAATCTATCCCAAACTGCATGATGCCACGCATTATGCTGAATTTATAAGCCTCTACTCAGTGAGCACCAATGACCAATTCAAAATGATCATTTTAACTGGATGATCAACTTGACATGTCTGTACAAAATCGTCTGTAAGTTTTGATTTAGAGCTCAGAATGACACGAATCCAATGACCAAGTTAAGCTAGCTCAATGCTCTATATTGTGACAAAATTTGAGACCGAAACAGATACGAAAAAGTGTCCAAGTAATCCAATCTACCCGAACTGCGTGATGCTATGTATTATGCTTTATTTATAGGCCTCTTCTCAATTGCACAAATGATCAGTTAAGAATGATCATTTTAACTGACTGATCAACTTGACATGTCAGCACTAAATCGTCCGTAACCTTTAATTTAGAGCTCAGAATGACAGAAATCGAAAGCTCACGTTCGGGTAGCTCAATTTTCTATATTTTGACAAAATTGAGATTACGACAAAGCGTCGAAAGAATCATATCTATCCAAAACTGCGTAGTGGCATTCATTATGCTTCATTTATAAACATTTACTCAATGAGTATCAATAATCAATTTAGAATGATTATTTTAGCTGGCTGATCAAATTCTCATATATGCACTAAATCTTCCATCACTTTTGATTTATAGCTCAGAATGACAAGATTCCAATGCCCACGTTAAGCTAGCTCTAGTCTCTATATTGTGACAAAATTTGAGACAAAAATTGATACGACAAAGCGTCAATGTTATCCAATATATCCGAACTGCGTGATGCCATGTATTATGTTTTATTCAAAGGCCATTTCTCAATGAGCACAAATGATCAGTTAAAAATGATCATTTGTACTGGCTGATCAATTTGACATGTCTGCACTAAATCGTCCGTAACTTTTTATTTAAAGCTCAAAATGATACAAATTGAAAGCCCACGTTATGGTAGCTCAATTTTCTATATTTTTTCAAAATTTGAGATTACGACAAAGCAACGAAAGTATCCTATCTATCCAAAACTGCGTAATGCCAGTCATTATGCTTCATTTATAGACATTTACTGATTGAGTATTAATAATCAGTTTAGAATGATTATTTTAGCTGGCTGATCAACTTCACATGTATGCACTAAATCTTCCGCAGCTTTTTGTTTATAGCTCAGAATGACACGATTCTATATTGTGACAAAATTTACGACCAAAATAGATACGACAAAGTGTCCAAGTAATCCAATCTATCCAAATATGCGTGATGCCATGCATTATGCTTGACTTATATCCCTTTACCCAATGGGCACCAATGATCAATTTAGAATGATCATACTAACTTGCTGATCAACTTGACATGTACGCACTAAATCATCTGTAACTTTTGATTTACAGCTCAGAATTATACGAATCCAATGCCCACGTTAAGCAGCTCAAGTCTCTCTATTGTGACAAAATTTGAGACAGAAATAGATACGGCAAAGCGTCCAAGTTATCCAATCTATCTCGAACTGCGTGATGCCATGAATGATGCTTCATTTATAAGCATTTACTCAATGAGCATCAACGATCAGTTTAGAATGATTATTTTAACTAGCTGGTCAACTAGACATGTGTACGTTAAATCTTCCATAACTTTTGATTTATAGCTCAGAATGACAAGGATGCAATGCCCACATTATGTTAGCTTGTATATTGTGACAAAATTTGAGACAAAAATAGATATGACAAAGCATCCAAGTAATCCAATCTATCCCGACTACGTGATGCCATGCATTATGCTTCATTTATAAGCCTTTACTCAATGAGCACCAATGATTAGTTTAGAATTATCATATTAACTTGAAGACTAACTTGACATGTCCACACTAACTCGTCTATAATTTTTGATTTAGAGATCATAATGACACGAATACAATACCCACATTAAGCTAGCTCAAGTTTATATATTTTGAAAAAATTTGAGACAGAAATAGATACGAAAAAGTGTCCAAGTTATCTAATCTATCCCGAACTGTGTGACACCATGCATTATGCTTCATTTATAAGGCTCTAGTCAATGAGCACCAATGATCAGTTAATAATGATCATTAACTGGCTGATGAACTTGACATATCTGCACTAAATCGTCCTAAACATCTGATTTAGAGCTCAGAATAACACAAATCCAAAGCCCACGTTAAGCTAGCGTAATTTTCTATATTGTGACAAAATTTGAGACAGAAATAGATACGACAAAGCATCCAAGTAATTCAATCTATCCCAAACTATGTGATGCCATGCATTATGCTTCATTTATAAGCCTTTAGTGAATGAGAACCAATGCTCAGCTTAGAATGATCATATTAACATGCCGATCAACTTGACATGTCCGCACTAAATCGTTTGTAACTTTTGATTTAGAGTTCAGAATGACACGAATCCAATGCCCATGTTAATTTAGCGTAATTTTCTATATTGTGATAAAATTTGAGATAGAAATAGGTACGACAAAGCATCCATGTAATCTAATTTATCCCAAACAGCGTGATGCCATGCATTATGCTTCATTTATAAGGTCTACTCAATGGCCACCAATGATCAGTTTAGAATGATCATTTTCACTGGCCGATGAACTTGACATGTCCGCACTAAATCATCCGTAACTTTTGATTTAGAGCTTAGAATGACACAAATACAAAGCCCACATTGTGACAAAATTTGAGACCGAAATAAATACGACAAAGCGTCCAAGTGATCCAATCTATTCCAAACTGCGTGATGCCATGCATTATGCTTCATTTATAAGCCTTTACTCAATGAGCATCAACGATCATTTTAGAATGATTATTTTAACTAGCTGGTCAACTAGACATGTGTACGTTAAATCTTCCATAACTTTTGATTTATAGCTCAGAATGACAAGGATGCAATGCCCACATTATGTTAGCTTGTATATTGTGACAAAATTTGAGACAAAAATAGATATGACAAAGCATCCAAGTAATCCAATCTATCCCGACTACGTGATGCCATGCATTATGCTTCATTTATAAGCCTTTACTCAATGAGCACCAATGATTAGTTTAGAATTATCATATTAACTTGAAGACTAACTTGACATGTCCACACTAACTCGTCTATAATTTTTGATTTAGAGATCATAATGACATGAATCCAATACCCACATTAAGCTTGCTCAAGTCTATATATTTTGAAAAAATTTGAGACAGAAATAGATACGAAAAAGTTTCCAAGTTATCTAATCTATCCATAACTGTGTGACACCATGCATTACGCTTCATTTATAAGGCTCTAGTCAATGAGCACCAATGATCAGTTAATAATGATCATTAACTGGCTGATGAACTTGACATATCTGCACTAAATCGTCCTAAACATCTGATTTAGAGCTCAGAATAACACAAATCCAAAGCCCACGTTAAGCTAGCGTAATTTTCTATATTGTGACAAAATTTGAGACAGAAATAGATACGACAAAGCATCCAAGTAATTCAATCTATCCCAAACTATGTGATGCCATGCATTATGCTTCATTTATAAGCCTTTACTCAATGAGAACCAATGCTCAGCTTAGAATGATCATATTAACATGCCGATCAACTTGACATGTCCGCACTAAATCGTTTGTAACTTTTGATTTAGAGTTCAGAATGACACGAATCCAATGCCCATGTTAATTTAGCGTAATTTTCTATATTGTGATAAAATTTGAGATAGAAATAGGTACGACAAAGCATCCATGTAATCTAATTTATCCCAAACAGCGTGAAGCCATGCATTATGCTTCATTTATAAGGTCTACTCAATGGCCACCAATGATCAGTTTAGAATGATCATTTTCACTGGCCGATGAACTTGACATTTCCGCACTAAATCATCCGTAACTTTTGATTTAGAGCTTAGAATGACACAAATACAAAGCCCACATTGTGACAAAATTTGAAACCGAAATAGATACGACAAAGCGTCCAAGTGATCCAATCTATTCCAAACTGCGTGATGCCATGCATTATGCTTCATTTATAAGCCTTTACTCAATGAGCAGCAATGATCAATTTAGAATGATCATATTAACTTGCCCAACAACTTGACATGTCTGAACTAAATCGTTAGTAACTTTTAATTTAGAGCTCAAAATGACACGAAACCGATGCCCACGTTTAGCTAGCTCAATTCCCTATATTGTGACATAATTTGAGACAGAAATAGATACGGCAAAGCGTCCAAGTTATCAATCTATCCCGAACTGTGTGATGCCATGCATTATGCTTCATTTATAAGCCTCTACTCAATGAGCTTCAATGATGAGTTAAGAATGATCATTTTAATAGGCTGATCAACTTGACATGTCCGCACTAAATCATTTGTAACTGTAGATTTAGAGCTCAAAATGACACAAATCCAAAGCCCACTTTAAACTAGCTCAGTTTTCTATATTGTGACTTAATTTTAGACAAAAATAGATACGAACAAGTTTCCAAATAATCCAAAATTGTGTGATGGCATGCATTATGCTTCATTTATAAACATTTACTTAATGAGCATCAATGATCAGCTTAGAATGATCAGTTTAACTAGTCGATCAGCTTGAAATATCTGCACTAAATTGTCTGTAACTTTTTATTTATAGCTAAGAATGACACGAGTACAATGCCCACGTTAAGCTAGCTAAAGTTTCTATATTGTGACAAAATCTGCATACAGATACCACAAATCATCCAAGTAATCAAATCTATCCCAAACTGCCTGATGTCATGTATTATGCTTCATATGTATGCCTTTAAAATTGGCACCAATGATCAGTTTAGAATGATTATATTAACTTAGTGATCAACTTGACATGTTCGCATTAAATCGTTTGTAACTTTTGGTTTAGAGCTCAGAATGACACGAATCTGATGCCCACATTAAGCTAGCTCAAGTTTCTATATTGTGACAAAATTTGAGACAAAAATAGATACGACAAAGTATCCAAGTAATCAAATCTTTCCCAAACTATGTGATGTCATGCGGTATGCTTCATTTATTACTCAACGAGCACAATTGATCACTTTAAAATGATCATATTAACTTGCCAATCAACTTCACATGTACGCACTAAATCGTCTGTAACTCTTGAATTAGAGCTCAGAATGACACAAATCCAGTGCCCACGTTAATCTAGCTCAAGTCTCTATATTGTGACAAAATTTGAGACAAAAACCGATACGACAAAGTGTCCAAGTTATCCAATCTATCCCAAACTGCATGATTCCATGCCTTACGTGTCATTTATAAGCCCCTACTCAATGAGCACCAATGATCAGTTAAAAATGATCATTTTAATTGGCTGATGAACTTGACATTTATGCACTAGATTCTCCTTAACTTTTGATTTAGAGGTCAGAATGACACAAATCCAAAGCCTACATTAAGCTACCTCGATCTTCTATTTTGTGACAAAATTCAAGACAGAAATAGATACGAGAAAGAATCCAAGTAATCCAATATATCCAAAACTGCGTGATGCCATGCAATACGCTTCATTAATAAGCATTTACTCAATGAGCATCAATGATGAGTTAAGAATGATCATTTTAAATGGCCTATCAAGTTGACATGTCCACACTAAATCGTTCCTAACTTTTCATTTGGACCTCATAATTAAACAAATCCAAAGCCCACGTTATGGTAGCTCAATTTTCTATATTACGACAAAATTTGAGACAAAAATAGATACGACAAAGCTTTCAAGTATTCCAATATATCCAAAACTGCTTGATGCCATGCATTATGCTTCATTTATAATCCTTTACTCAATGAACATCAATGATCAGTTTAGGATGGTCATTGTAACAGGCCGATCAACTTGATAATTCTTCACTAAATCGTCTGTAACTTTTGATTTATAGCTCAGAATGACACGAATCCAACGCCTACATTAAGCTAGTTCAATTTCCTATATTGTGAAAAAATTTCAGATAGAAATAGATATGAAAGACTGTGCAAGTAATCCCATCTATCACAAACTGCATGATGTCATGATTATTCTTCATTTATAATCATTTACCCAACTAGCATCAATGATCAGTTTAGAATAATTATTTTAACTGGCCGATCATCCGTAAACTTTTGATTTAGAGCTCAAAATTGACAAAAATCCAAATCCCACGTTAAGCTCGCTCAAGTTTCTAGATTGTGACAAAATTTGGGATAGAAATAGATACGACAAAACGTCCAAGTAATCCACTCTATCCAAAACTGTGTGATATCATGAATTATGCTTCATTTATAAGCCTTTACATAATGAGCATCAATGATCAGTTTAGAATGATCATTTTAACTGGTCGGTCAATTTGACATGTCTGCACTAAATCGTCCTTAACTTTTGATTAATAGCTCAAAATGACACTAATCTAATGCCCACGTTAACCTAGCTCAAGTTTCTATATTGTAACAACATTTGAGACAGACATAGATAGTGCAAAGCATCCAAGTAATCAAATATATCCCAGACTGTGTGATTCCATGCATTCTGATTCATTTATAAGTCTTTACTCAATGAGCCCAATTGGTCACTTTAGAGTGATTCTATTAACTTGCCGATCAACTTGACATGTCCGCACTAAATCATCTGTAACTTTTGATTTATAGCTCAGAATAACACGAACATGTTAAGCTAGCTAAAGTCTCTATATAGTGACAAATTTTGAGATAGAAATAGATACAACAAAGAGTCCAATTTATTCAATCTATCCTGAACTGCGTGATGCCATGCATTATTCTTCATTTATATGCCTCTACTCAATGAGCACCAATGATCAGTTAAGAATGATCAATTTAACTGGCCAATCAACTTGACATTTCCGCACTAAATCATCCGTAACTTTTTATTGATCTCAGAATGATATAAATCCAAAGCACACGTTAAGCTATCTCAATATTTTATATTGTGACAAAATTTGAGATGAAAATAGATACGAAAAGCTTTCCAAGTCAACCAAAACTGTGTGATGGCCTGCATTATGCTTCATTTATAAACATTTACTCAATGAGCATCAATGATCAGTTTAATATGATTATTTTAACTGGCCGATCAACTTGACATGTCTGCACTAAATTGTCCGTAACTTTTGATTTATAGCTAAGAATGACACCAATAAAATGCTCACGTTAAGCTAGCTCAAGTTTCTATATTGTGACAAAATTTGAGACAGAAATAGATACGAAAAAGCGTCCAAGTTATTCAATCCATCCCGAACAGCGTGATGCCATGCATTATGCTTCATTTATAAGCATTTACTCAATGAGCATCAACGATCATTTTAGAATGATCATTTTAACAGGCCGATCAACTTGACATGTCTCCACTAAATCGTCCGTAAATTTGGATTTATAGCTAAGAATGACACGAGTCCAATGCCCACGTTAAGCTAGCTCAAGTCTCTATATTTTGAAAAAAATTTGAGACAAAAATGGATATGACAAAACGTCCAAGTTATCCCAATCTACCCCAAACTGCGTAATGCCATGAATTATGGTTCATATATAAGCCTTTACTCAATGAGCACAAATGATCACTTAAAAACGATCATTTTAACAGGCCGATAAAACTTGCATATCCACACTAAATCGTCCGTAACTTTTGATTTAGATCTCAGAATGACATTAATCCAAAGCCCACATAAATCTACCTTAATTTTATATATTGTGACAAAATTTGAGACACAAATAGATATGACAAGGCATCCAAGTAATCCACTCTATTCCAAACTGCGTAATGCCATGCATTATGTTTCATTTATAAACATTTACTCAATGAGCACCAATGATCAGCTTAGAATGATCATTTTAACTAGCCGATCAACTTGACATGTGTGCACTAAATCGTCCGTAACTAATATTTATAGCTCAAAATGACACGCATCTAATGTCCACGTTAAGCTCGCTCAAGTTTCTATATTGTGACAAAATTTGAAACCGACATAGATACGACAAAGTGTCCAAGTAATCCAATCTATCCAAAACTGTGTGATGCCAAGCATTTTGCTTCATTTATAAGTATTTACTCAATGAGCACCAATGATTAGTTTAGAATGATTTTTTTAATTGGCCGATCAACTTGACATGTCTACACTAACTTGTGCATAAACTTTGATTTATTGCTCAGGATGTTAGGAATCCAATGACCACGTTAAGCTAGCTCAAGTTTCTATATTTTGAAAAAATTTGACACTGAAATAGATACGACAAAGCATCCAAGTTATCAAATATATCTCACACTGCGTGATGCCATGCATTATGCTTCATTTATATGCCTTCACTCAATCAGCAACAGTGATCAGTTTAGAGTGATAATATTCACTTGCCGATCAACTTGACATGTCCGCACTAAATCCTCCGTAACTTTTGATTTACCGCTCTAAATGACTCAAATCCAAAGCATACGTTAAACTAGCTAAATTTTCTATATTGAGAAAAAATTTGAGACAATAATAGATAGGAAAAGGCATCCAAGTAATCCAATCTAGCCAAAATTGCGTGATGTCATGCATTACGCTTCATTTATAAGCATTTACTCAATGAGCATCAATGATCAGTTTAGAATGAACATTGTAACTAGCCAATCAACTTGATATGTCGTCACTAAATCATCCATAACTTTGGCTTTATAGCTCGGAATGACATGAATTCAATGCCCACGTTAAACTAGCTCAAGTTTCTTTATAGTGACAAAATATGAGACAGAAATAGATACAACATAGCGTCCAACTAATCCAATCTATCCAAAAACGCATGATGCCACACATTATGCTTTATTTATAAGCATTTACTCAATGAGCATCAATGATTAATTTAGAATTATCATTTTAACTAGCCAATCAAGTTGACATGTCTGCACTAAATCGTCCATAACTTTTTGATTTAGTGCAAAAAACGAAACAAATCCAAAGCTCACGTTAAGCTAACTCAAGTTCCGAGGTTGTGACAAAATTTGAGACAAAAATAGATATGACAAAGCGACCAAGTAATCCAATCTATCCAAAACTACGTGATGCCATGCATTATGGTTCATTTAAAAACATTTACTCAATGAGCATCAATGATGAGTTTAGAATGATCATTTTAACTGGCCCATAAACTTGACATGTCTGCACTAAATCGTCCATAACTTTTGATTTATTGCACATCATGACATGAATCCAATGCCCACGTTAAGGCAGCTCAAGTTTCTATACTGTGACAAAATTTGACACAGAAATAGATACGAAAAAGCATCCAAGTAATCAAATCTATGCAAAACTACGTGATGCCATGCACTATGCTTCATTTAGATTCCTTTAGTCAAAAAGCACCAATGATCGGTTTAGAATGATCATACTAACTTGCCGATGAACTTGACATGTATGCACTAAATTGTCTGAAACGTTTGATTTAGAGCTCATAATGACACAAATCCAATGCCCACGTAACACTAGATCAAATCTCTATATTGTGAAAAATTTTGAGACATAAATAGATACGACAAAGCTTCCAAGTTATCCAATCCATCCCGAACTACGTGATGCCATGCATTATGCTTCATTTATAAACCATTACTCAATGAGAATCAGTGTTCAGTTTATATTTATCATTGTAACTGGCCGATCAACTTTACATGTCTACACTAAATCATCCGTAACTTTTGATTTAGAGCTCAGAATGACACGAATCCAGTGCCCACGTTAAGCTAGCTCAAGTCTCTATATTGTGATAAAATTTGAGACAGAAATAGATTTGACAAAGCATCCAAGTAATCCAATCTATACAAAACCGTGTGATGCCATGCATTATGTTTCATTTATAAGCATTTACTCAATGAGCACCAATGATCAGCTTAGGATGATCATTTTAACTGGCCGATCTACTTGACATGTCTGCACTAAATCGTCCATAACTAATAATTATAGCTCAAAATGACACGCATCTAATGCCCACATTAAACTAGCTCAACTTTCTATATTGTGACAAAATTTGAAACAGACATTGATACGACAAAGTGTCAAGGTAATCCAATCTATCCAAAACTATGTGATGCCATGCATTTTGCTTCATTTATAATCATTTACTCAATGAGCACCAATGATCAGTTTAGAATGATCTTTTTAATTGGCCGATCAATTTGACATGTCTGCACTAAATTGTGCATACTTTTGATTTATAGCTCAGGATGTTAGAAATCCAATGACCACGTTAACCTAGCTCAAGTTTCTATATTGTTAAAAAATTTGACACTGAAATAGTTACGACAAAGCATCCAAGTTATCAAATATATCTCACACTGCGTGATGCCATGCATTATGCTTCATTTATATGCCTTTACTCAATCAGCAACAGTGATCAGTTTAGAGTGATAATATTCACTTGCCGATCAACTTGACATGTCCGCACTAAATCCTTGTAACTTTTGATTTAGTGCTAAGAATGACTCAAATCCAAAGCACATGTTAAACTAGCTAAATTTTCTATATTAACAATAGATACGAAAAGGCATCCAAGTAATCCAATCTAGCCAAAATTTCGTGATGCCATGCATTATGCTTCATTTCTAAGCATTTACTCAATGAGCATCAATGATTAGATTAGAATGAACATTGTAACTAGCCAATCAACTTGACATGTCTGCTAAATCATCCGTAACTTTAGATTTATAGCTCAGAATGACATGAATTCAATGCCCATGTTAAACTAGCTCAAGTTTCTATATAGTGACAAAATTTGAGACAGAAATTGATATGACAAAGCGTCCAAGTAATCCAATCTATCCAAAAACGGGTGATGCCCTGCATTATGCTTTATTTATAAGCATTTACTCAATGAGCATCAATGATCAATTTAGAATTATCATTTTAACTAGCTGATCAAGTTGATATGTCTGCACTAAATCGTCCATAACGCTTTTATTTAGAGCACAAAATGACACAAATCAAAAGCCCACGTTAAACTACCTCAAGTCTCTAGGTTGTGACAAAATTTGAGACAGAAATAGATATGACAAAGCGACCATGTAATCCAATCTATCCAAAACTATGTGATGCCTTGTATTATGCTTCATTTATAAACATTTACTCAATGAACATCAATGATGAGTTGAGAATGATCATATTAACTGGCCCATAAATTTGACATGTCTGCACTAAATCGTCCGTCATTTCTATTTATTGCTCATGATGACATGAATCCAATGTCCACGTTAAGGTAACTTATGTTTCTATACTGTGACAAAATTTGACACATAAATAGATACGACAAAGCATCCAAGTAATCAAATCTATCCCAAACTACGTGATGCCATGCATTATGCTTCATTTAGATGCCTTTACTCAATCAGCACCAATGATCGGTTTGGAATGATCATACTAGCTTGCCGATGAACTTGACCGGTCTGCACTAAATCGTATGTAACTTTTGATTTAGAGCTCAGAATGAAACAAATCCAATGTCCACGTAACGTTAGATCAAATCTCTATATTGTGACAAATTTTGAGACATAAATAGATACGACAAAGCTTCCAAGTTATCCAATCCATCCGAACTACGTGATGCCATGCATTATGATTCATTTATAAGCCATTACTCAATGAGCATCAATGATCAGTTTAGAATTATCATTGTAACTGGCCGATCAACTTGACATGTTTACGCTAAATCATCCGTAACTTTTGATTTAGAGCTCAAAATGAAACAAATCCAAAGCCCACGTTAAACTAGCTCAATTTTCTATATTCTGACAAAATTTGAGACAATAATAGATATGACTAAGCATCCATGTAATCCAATCCATCCAAAACTATGTGATGCCATGCATTATGATTCATTTATAAGAATTTACTCAATGACATCAGTCATCAGTTTAGAATGAACATTGTAACTGGCCAATCAACTTGACATGTCTACATTAAATCGTCCGTAATTTCGGATTTATAGCTCAAAATGACATGAATACAATGCCCATGTTAAGCTAGCTCAAGTTTCTATATTGTGACAAAATTTAAGGCAAAAATAGATACGATAAAGCGTCCAAGTAATCCAATCTATCCAAAACTGCGTGATGCCATGCATTACGCTTCATTTGTAAGCATTTACTCAATGATCAACAATGATCAGTTTAGAATTGTTATTTTAACAGATCCATCAAGTTGACATGTCTTCACTAAATTGTCCATATTTTTTTGATTTAGAGCTTAGAATAACACAAATCCAAAGCCCACGTTAAGGTAGCTCAAGTTTCTAGGTTGTGACAAAATTTGAGACAGAAATAGATATGACAAAGCGACCAAGTAATCCAATCTATCCAAAACTGCGTGATGTCAGGCATTATGCTTCATTTAGAAATATTTACTAATCGAGCATCAATGATAAGTTTAGAATGATCATTTTATCTAGCCTATAAACTTGACATGTATGCACTAAATCGTCCATAACTTTTGATTTATTGCTCATAATGACATGAATCCAATGCCCACGTTAAGGCAGCTCAAGTTTCTATACTGTGGCAAAATTTGACACAGAAATAGATACGAAAAAGCATCCTAGTAATCAAATCTATGCAAAACTACGTGATGCCATGCATTATGCTTCATTTAGATTCCTTTACTCAAATAACACCAATGATCGGTTTAGAATGATCATACTAACTTGCCGATGAACTTGACATGTATGCACTAAATCGTCTGTAACTTTTGATTTAGAGCTCAGAATGACACAAATCCAATGCCCACGTAACGCTAGATCAAATCTCTATATTAGGATAAATTTTGAGACATAAATAGATTTGACAAAGCTTCGAAGTTATCCAATCCATCCCGAACTACGCGATGCCATGCATTATGCTTCATTTATAAGATATTACTCAATGAGCATTAATGATCAGTTTATATTTATCATTGTAACTGGCCGATCAACTTTACATGTCTACACTAAATCATCCGTAACTTTTGATTTAGACCTCAGAATGACATGAATCCAATGCCCACGTTAAGCTAGCTCAAGTCTCTATATTGTGACCAAATTTGAGACAGAAATAGATTTGACAAAGCGGCCAAGTAATCCAATCTATACAAAACTGTGTGATGCCATGCATTATGTTTCATTTATAAGCATTTACTCAATGAGCACCAATGATAAGTTTAGGATGGTCATTTTAACTGGCCGCTCTACTAGACATGTCTACACTAAATCGTCCATAACTAATAATTATAGCTCAAAATGACACGCATCTAATGCCCACGTTAAACTAGCTCAACTTTCTATATTGTGATAAAATTTGAAACAGACATTGATACGACCAAGTGTCAAGGTAATCCAATTTATCCAAAACTGTGTGATGCCACACATTTTGCTTCATTTATAATCATTTACTCAATGAGCACCAATGATCAGTTTAGAATGATCTTTTTAATTGGCCAATCAATTTGATATATCTGCACTAAATTGTGCATAACTTTTGATTAATAGCTCAGGATGTTAGGAATCCAATGACCACGTTAACCTAGCTCAAGTTTTTATATTGTGATAAAATTTGACAATGAAATAGATACGACAAACATTCCAAGTTATCAAATATATCTCACACTGCGTGATGCCATGCATTATGCTTCATTTATATGCCTTTACTCAATCAGGAACAGTGATCAGTTTAGAATGATAATATTAACTTGTCAATCAACTTGACATGTCCGCACTAAATCCTTGTTACTTTTGATTTAGCGCTTAGAATTACTCCAATCCAAAGCACACGTTAAACTAGCTAAATTTTCTATATTGAGACAAAATTTGAGACAACAATAGATACGAAAAGGCATCCAAGTAATCCAATCTAGCCAAAATTTCGTGATGCCATGCATTATGCTTCATTTATAAGCATTTACTCAATGAGCATCAATGATCAGTTTAGAATGAACATTGTAACTAGCCAATCAACTTGACATGTCTGCACTAAATCATCCGTAACTTTGGATTTATAGCTCAGAATAACATGAATTCAATGACCACGTTAAACTAGCTCAAGTTTCTATATAGTGACAAAATTTGAGACAAAAATTGATACGACAAAGCGTCCAAGTAATCCAATCTATCCAAAAACGGGTGATGCCATGCATTATGCTTTATTTATAAGTATTTACTCAATGAGCATCAATGATCAATTTAGAATTATCATTTTAACTAGCCGATCAAGTTGATATGTCTGCACTAAATCGTCCATAACTTTTTTATTTAGAGCACAAAATGACACAAATCAAAAGCCCACATTAAGCTAGCTCAAGTCTCTAGGTTGTGACAAAATTTGAGAACGAAATAGATATGACGAAGCGACCAAGTAATCCAATCTATCCAAAACTACGTGATGCCATGTATTATGCTTCATTTATAAACATTTACTCAATGAGCATCAATGATGAGTTTAGAATGATCATTTTAACTGGCCCATAAACTTGACATGTCTGCACTAAATCGTCCGTAACTTTGATTTATTACTCATGATGACATGAATCCAATGCCCACGTTAAGGCAGCTTAAGTTTCTATACTGTGACAAAATTTGACACATAAATAGATATGACAAAGCATCCAAGTAATCAAATCTATCCCAAACTACGTGATGTCATGCATTATGCTTCATTTAGATGCCTTTACTCAATCAGCACCAATGATCGGTTTATAATGATCATACTAGCTTGATGATGAACTTGACATGTCTACACTAAATCGTATGTAACTTTTGATTTAGAGCTCAGAATGACACAAATCCAATGCTCACGTAACGCTAGATTAAATCTCTATATTGTGACAAATTTTGAGACATAAATAGATACGACAAAGCTTCCAGTTATCCAATCCATCCGAACTGCGTGATGCCATGCATTATGATTCATTTATAAGTCATTACTCAATGGGCATCAATGATCAGTTTAGAATTATCATTGTAACTGGCCGATCAACTTGACATGTTTACGCTAAATCATCCATAACTTTTGATTTAGAGCTCAAAATGACACAAATCCGAAGCCCATGTTAAACTAGCTCAATTTTCTATATTGTGACAAAATTTGAGACAATAATAGATATGACAAAGCATCCATGTAATCCAATCTATCCAAAACTATGTGATGCCATGCATTATACTTCATTTATAAGAATTTACTCAATGACATCATTCATCAGTTTACAATGAACATTGTAACTGGCCAATCAGCTTGACATGTCTACTTTAAATCGTCCGTAACTTCGGATTTATATCTCAAAATGACATGAATACAATGCCCACGTTAAGCTAGTTCAAGTTTCTATATTGTGACAAAATTTAAGGCAAAAACAGATACGATAAAGCGTCCAAATAATCCAATCTATCCAAAACTGCGTGATGCTATGCATTACGCTTCATTTATAAGCATTTACTCAATGATCATCAATGATCAGTTTAGAATTGTTATTTTAAAAGATCCATCAAGTTGATATGTCTGCACTAAATCGTCCATATTTTTTTGATTTAGAACTCAGAATAACACATATCCAAAGCCCACGTTAAGGTAGCTCAAATTTCTAGGTTGTGACAAAATTTGAGACAGAAATAGATATGACAAAGCGACCAAGTAATCCAATCTATCCAAAACTGCGTGATGCCATGCATTATGCTTCGTTTAGATTCCGTTACTCAAACAGCACCAATGATCGGTTTAGAATGATCATACTAACTTGCTGATGAACTTGACATGTATGCACTAAATCGTCTGTAACTTTTGATTTAAAGCTCAGAATGACCCAAATCCAATGCCCACGTAACGCAAGATCAAATCTCTATATTGTGACAAATTTTTAGACATAAATAGATACGACAAAGCTTCCAAGTTATCCAATCCATACCGACCTACGTGATGCCATGCATTATGCTTCATTTATAAGCCATTACTCAATGAGCATCAATGATCAGTTTATATTTATCATTGTAACTGGCCGATCAACTTTACATGTCTACACTAAATCATCCGTAACTTTTGATTTAGAGCTCAGAATGACACGAATCCAATACCCACGTTAAGCTAGCTCAAGTCTCTATGTTGTGACAAAATTCGAGACAGAAATAGATTTCACAAAGAGTCCAAGTAATCCAATCTATACAAAAATGTGTGATGCCATGCATTATGTTTCATTTATATGCAATTACTGAATGAGCACCAATGATCAGCTTAGGATGATCATTTTAACTGGCCAATCTACTTGACATGTCTGCACTAAATCGTCCATAACTAATAATTATATCTCAAAATGACATGCATCTAATGCCCACGTTAAACTAGCTCAACTTTCTATATTGTGACAAAATTTGACACAGACATTGATACGACAAAGTGTCAAGGTAATCCAATCTATCCAAAACTGTGTGATGCCACGCATTTTGCTTCATTTATAACCATTTACTCAATGAGCATCAATGATCAGTTTAGAATGATCTTTTTAATTGGCCGATCAATTTAACATGTCTGCACTAAATTGTGCATAACTTTTGATTTATAGCTCAGGATGTTAGGAATTAAATGACCACGTTAACCAAGCTCAAGTTTCTATATTGTAACAAAATTTGACACTGAAATAGATACGACAAAGCATCCAAGTTATCAAATATATCTCACACTGCGTGATGCCATGCATTATGCTTCATTTATATGACTATACTCAATCAGCAACAGTGATCAGTTTAGAAAGATAATATTAACTTGCCAATTAACTTGACATGTCCGCACTAAATCCTTGTAACTTTTGATTCAGCACTCGGAATGACTCAAATCCAAAACACACGTTAAACTAGCTAATTTTTCTATATTGAGACAAAATTTGAGACAACAATAGATACAAAAAGGCATCCAAGTAATCCAATCTAGCCAAAATTTTGTGATGCCATGCATTATGCTTCATTTATAAGCATTTACTCAATGAGCATCAATGATCAGTTCAGAATGAACATTGTAACTAGCCAATCAACTTTGACATGTCTGCACTAAATCATCTGTAACTTTGGATTTATAGCTCAGAATGACATGAATTCAATGACCACGTTAAACTAGCTCAAGTTTCTATATAGTGACAAAATTTGAGACAGAAATTGATACGACAAACCGTCCAAGTAATCCAGTCTATCCAAAAACGGGTGATGCCATGCATTCTGCTTTATTTATAAGCATTTACTCAATGAGCATCAATGATCAATTTAGAATTATCATTTTAACTAGCCGATCAAGTTGATATGTTTGCACTAAATCGTCCATAACTTTTTGATTTAGACCACAAAATGACACAAATCAAAAGCCCACGTTAAGCTAGCTCAAGTCTCTAGGTTGTGACAAAATTTGAGACAGAAATAGATATGACAAAGCGACCAAGTAACCAATCTATCCAAAACTACGTGATGCCATGTATTATGCTTCATTTATAAACATTTACTCAATGAGCATCAATGATGAGTTTAGAATGATCATTTTAACTGGCCCATAAACTTGACATATCTGCACTAAATTGTCCGTAACTTTGATTTATTGCTCATGATGACATGAATCCAATGCCCACGTTAAGGCAGCTTAAGTTTCTATACTGTGACAAAATTTGACACATAAATAGATACGAAAAAGCATCCAAGTAATCAAATCTATCACAAACTACGTGATGCCATGCATTATGCTTCATTTAGATGCCTTTACTCAATCAGCACCAATGATCAGTATAGAATGATCATACTAGCTTGCCGATGAACTTGACATGTCTGCACTAAATCGTATATATCTTTTGATTTAGAGCTCAGAATGACAAAAATCCAATGCCCACGTAACGCTAGATCAAATCTCTATATTGTGACAAATTTTGAGACATAAATAGATACGACAAAGCTTCCAAGTTATCCATTCTATCCGAACTGCGTGATGCCATGCATTATGATTCATTTATATGCCATTACTCAATGAGCATCAATGATCAGTTTAGAATTATCATTGTAACTGGCCGATCAACTTGACATGTTTACGCTAAATCATATATAACTTTTGATTTAAAGCTCAAAATGACACAAATCCAAAGCCCACGTTAAAGTAGCTCAATTTTCTATATTGTGACAAAATTTGAGACAATAATAGATATGACAAAGCATCCATGTAATCCAATCTATCCAAAACTATGTGATGCCATGCATTATGCTTCATTTATAAGAATTTACTCAATGACATCATTCATCAGTTTAGAATGAACATTGTAACTGGCCAATCAACTAGACATGTCTACATTAAATCGTCCGTAACTTCGGATTTATAGCTCAGAAAGACATGAATACAATGCCCATGTTAAGCTAGCTCATGTTTCTATATTGTGACAAAATTTAAGGCAAAAATAGATATGACAAAGCGTCCAAGTAATCCAATCTATCCAAAAACTGCGTGATGCCACGCATTACGCTTCATTTATAAGCATTTACTCAATGATCATCAATGATCAGTTTAGAATTGTTATTTTAACAGATCCATCAAGTTGACATGTCTGCACTAAATCGTCCATATTTTTTTGATTTAGAGCTCAGAATAACAGAAATCCAAAGCCCACGTTAAGGTAGCTCAAGTTTCTAGGTTGTGACAAAATTTGAGACAGAAATAGATATGACATAACGACCAAGTAATCCAATCTACCCAAAACTGCATGATGCCATGCATTATGCTTCATTTATAATATTTACTAAATGAGCATCAATGATAAGTTTAGAATGATCATTTTAACTAGCCTACAAACTTGACATGTCTGCACTAAATCGTCAATAACTTTTGATTTATAGCTCATAATGACATGAATCCAATGTTAAGGTAGCTCATGTTTCTATATTGTGACAAAATTTGACATAGAAATAGAAACGATAAAGCATCCAAGTAATCAAATCTATCCCAAACTACGTGATGCCATGCATTATGCTTCATTTAGATGCCTTTACTCAATCATCACCAATGATAGGTTTAGAATGATCATATTAACTTGCCGATGAACTTGAATGACATGAATCCAATGCCCACGTTAAGCTAGCTCAATTTTCTGTGTTGTGAATATATTTGAGACAGAAATAGATACGACAAATCGTTCAAGTTATCCAATTTATCCCAAACTGTGTGATGCTGGGCATTATGCTTCATTTATAAGCCTCTACTCAATGAACATCAATGTCAGTTAAAAATGATCATTTAAACTGGTCGATAAACTTGACATGTGCACACTAAATTGTCCGTCACTTTTGATTTAGAGCTCAGAATGACATAAATCCAACGCCCAGGTTAAACTAGCTTAATTTTATATATTGTGACTAAATTTGAGACAATAATAGATACGACAAAGCATCTAAATAATCCAATTTATCCAAAACAGCGTGATGCCATGCATTATAATTCATTTATAAGCATTTACTGAATGAGCGTTATTGATCAATTTAGAATGAACAATGTAATTAGCCAATCAACTTGACATGTCTTCACTAAATAGTTCGTAACTTTGGATTTATTGCTCAGAATGACACGAATCCAATGCCCACGTTAAGCTAGCTCAAGTTTATACATTGTAAAGAAATTTGAGACAGAAATAGATACGACAAAGCTTCCAAGATATCTAATTTATCCCAAACTGTGTGATGCCATGTATTATGATTTATTTATAAGCCTCTACTCAATGAGCATCAGTGTCAGTTAAAAAAAATGATCATTTAAACTAGTCGATAAACTTGACATGTGCACACTAAATTGTCCGTCACTTTTGATATAGAGCTCAGAATGACACAAATCCAAATCTCACGTTAAACTAGCTCAATTTTCTTTATTGTTACAAAATTTGTGACAATAGTAGATACGACAAAGCATCCAAGTAATCCAATCAATCCAAAACTGCATGATGCCATGCATTATGCTTCATTTATAAACATTTACTAAATGAGCGTCAATTGATCAGTTTCGAGTGAACATTGTAACTGGCCAATCAACTTGACATGTTTGCACATCGTCCGTAACATTGGATTTGTAGCTTAGAATGGCATGAATCAAATGCGCACGTTAATCTAGCTCAAGTTTCTATATTGTTACAAAACTTGAGACAGAAATAGATACGACAAAGTGTCCAAGTAATCCAATCTATCCAAAACTGCATGATGCCATGCATTATGCTTCATTTAGAAAAATTTACTCATTGAGCATCAATGATCAGTTTAGAATGATCATTTTAACTGGCCTATCAACTTTATTTTTATGCCTTTACTCAATCAGCACCAATGATAGGTTTAGAATGATCATATTAACTTGCCGATGAACTTGACATGTCCGCAGTGTATCGTCTGTAACTTTTGATTTAGAGCTCCGAATGACACGAATCCAATGCCCACGTAAAGCTAGCTCAAGTCTCTATATTATGACACATTTTGAGGCATAAATAGTTACGACAAAGCTTACAAGTTATCCAGTCTATCCCGAACTGCGTGATGCCATGCATTATGCTCATTTGAAGCCTTTACTCACTGATCATCAATGATTAGTTTAGAATGATCATTGTAACTGGCCGATCAACTTGACCTATCTGCACTAAATCATTTGTAACTTTTGATTTAGAGCTCAAAATGACACGAATCCAATGCCCACGTTAAGCTAGCTCAAGTCTCTACATTGGGACAAAATTTGAGATAGAAATAGATACAACAAAGCGTCCAAGTAATCCAATCTATCCCAAACTGCGTAATGCCATGCATTATGCTTCATTTATAAGCATTTTCTCAATGTGCACAATTGATCACTTTAGAATGATCATATTACCTTGCCGATCAACTTGAAATGTCCGCACTAAATTGTCCGTTCCTTTTGATTTAGATCTCAGAATGACAAAAATGCAAAGCCCACGTTAAGCTAGCTCAAGTTTCTATATTGTAACAAAATTTGAGACAGAAATAGATATGACAAATCGTTCAGGTAATCCAATCTAATACCCACGTTAACATAGCTTAAGTTTCTAGACTGTGACAAAATTTGAGACAAAAATTAATAGACTTTACTCAATGAGCACAAGTGATCACTTTAGAATTATCGTATTAACTGGTCGATCAACTTAACATATCCACACTAAATCGTCTGTAGCTTTTGATTTAGAGCTCAGAATGACACAAATCCAATGCCCACATTAAGCTAGCTAAAGTTTCTATATTGTGTCAAAGTTTAAGACAGAAATAGATACAACAAAGCGTCCAAATAATCCAATCTATCCCAAAATGCGTGATGCCATGCATTATTATTCATTTATAAGCATTTTCTCAGTGTGCACAATTGATCACTTTAGAATGATTATATTACCTTGCCGATCAACTTGACATGTCCGCACTAAATCGTCCGTACCTTTTGATTTAAAGCTCAGAATGACACAAATGCAAAGCCCACGTTAAGCTAGCTCAAGTTTCTATATTGTAATAAAATTTGAGACAGAAATAGATATGACAAAGCATCCAAGTAATCCAATCTAGTGCCGACGTTTACATAGCTTAAGTTTCTAGATTGTGACAAAATTTGGACCAAAATTGATACGACAAAGCGTCCAGGCGATGAAATCTAACCCAAACTGTGTGACGCCATCCATTATGCTTCATTTATAAGCCTTTAATCAATAATCAATGGATCTGTTTAGAATGATCATATTAACTTGCCGATCAACTTGCCATGTCCGCACTAAATCATCCGTAACTTTTGATTTAGAGCTCGGAATTACACAAATCCAATGCCCACGGTAAGCTAGCTCAAGTTTCTATATTGCAAGAATTTTTTTGATAGAAATAGATACGGTAAAGCGTCCAAGTAATCCAATCTATCCAAATCTGTGTGACGTCATGCATTATGCTTGATTTATAAGCATTTACTCAATGAGCATGAGTAATCAGTTTAGAATGATCATTTTAACTGGCCGATCAGGTTGACTTGTCTGCACTACATCGTCCGTAACTTTTGATTTAGAGCTTAGAATGACACTAATCCAAAGCCCACATTAAGCTAGCTCAAGTTTCTAGGTTGTGACAAAATTTGAGACAGAAATATATATGAAAAAGCATCTAAGTAATTCAATCAATTTAAAACTGTGTGATGTCATGCATTATGCTTCATTTGTAAGCCTTTACACAATGAGCATCAATGATTAGACTGATCATTTTACTTGGCAGATCAACTTGACATGTCTCCACTAAGTCATCCGTAACTTTTTATTTATAGCCCAAAATGATACGAATCTAATGCCTATGTTAACCTAGCTCATGTTTCTAAATTGTGACTAAATTTAAGTCAGAAATAGATAGGACAAAGTATCCAAGTAATCAAATCTATCCCAAACTGCGTGATACCATGAATTATGCTTCATTCAAAAGCTTTTACTCAATGAGCACAATTGATCACTTTAGAATGATCATATTAACTGGTCGAGCAACTTGGACATGTCCGCGCTAAATCGGTTGTAGCTTTTGATTTAGAGCTCAGAATAACACAAATCCAATGCCCATGTTAAGCTAACTCTAATTTTTATATTGTGACAAAATTTGAGACAGAAATAAATAGGGCAAACCGTCCAAGTAATTCAATCTATCTAAAACTGCGTGATGACATGCATTATGCTTCATTTATAAGGATTTACTCAATGAGCATCAATGATCATTTTTACTAGCTGTTAAACTTGACATGTCTACACTAAATCGTCCTTAACTTTAGATTTAGAGCTCAAAATGAAACAAATCCAAAGCCCACGTTAAGCTAGGTCAAGTTTCTATAGTTTAACAAAATTTGAAATAGAAATAGATATGACAAAACAACCAAGTAATCCAATCTATCCAAAACTGCGTGATAATATGCATTATGCTTCATTGATAAGCCTTTACTCAATGAGCATCAATTATAAGTTTAGAATGATCATTTTAACTGGCCGATGAACTTGACATATCTACACTAAATCGTCCATCACGTTTGATTTATAGCTCAAAATGACGCGAATCTAATGCCCACATTAAGCTAGCTCAAGTTTCTATATAGTGAAAAAATTTGAATCAGAAATAGATATGACAAAGTATCCAAGTAATCAAATCTATCCAAGTCATCATTTTAGAATCAGAAGCCTATACTCAATGAGCACAAGTGATCATTTTAGAATGATCATATTAACTGGTCGATCAACTTGATATATCCGCACTAAATTGTCTGTAACTTTTGATATAGAGCTCATAATAACACAAATCTAATTCCCACGTTAAGCTAGCTCAATTTTCTATGTTGTGACAAAATTTGAGACAAAATAGATACGACAAAGCATCCAAGTAATCAAATCTATCCCAAACTGCTTGAATTCATGCATTATGCTTCATTTATGAACCTTTACTCAATGAGCATCAGTGATCAGTTTAGAATGATCATTTTAACTGGCCGATCAACTTGACATGTCTGCACTAAATTGTAAAAAGGTTTTGATTTACAACTCGAAACGACATGAATCTAATGCACACGTTAAGGTAGCTCAATTTCCTATGTTGTGACAAAATTTGAGACATAAATAGATACAACAGAGAATCCAAGTAATCCAATATAACCCAAACTCTGTGATGCCATGCATTATGCTTCATTTTTAATCCCTTACTCATTGAACACCAATGATAAGTTTAGAATGGTCACATTAACTGGTCGATCAACTTGACATATCCGGACTAAATCTTTTGTAACTTTTTATTTAGAGCTCAGAATGACACAAATCCAATGCCCACGTTAAGCTAGCTCAAGTTTCTATATTGTCACAAAATTTGAGATAGAAGTAGATACAACAAAGCATCCAAGTAATCCAATCTATCCGAAACTGGGTGACGCAATGCATTATGCTTCATTTATTAGCATTTACTCAACGAGCACTAGTGATCAGTTAGAATTATCATTTTGACAGTCTGATCAAGTTGACTTGTCTGCACTAAATCGTGTGTAACTTTTGATTTAGAGCTCTGAATGGTAGTAATCCAAAGCCCACATTAAACTTGCTCAAGTTTCTAGTTTGTGACAAAATTTGAGACAAAAATAGATACGACAAAGCGTCCAAGTAATAGAATCTATCCATAACTGTGTAATGCCATGCATTATGCAACATTTACTCAAGGAGCATCAACAATCAGTTTAGAATGATCATTTTAACTGGCCGATCAACTTGACATGTCTGCACTAAATTGTGCATAACTTTTTATTTATAACTTAGAATGACATAAATCCAATGCCCACGTTAAGCTAGCACGAGATTCTATATTGCGACAAATTTTGAGATAGAAATAGATACGACAAAAAATCCAAGTTATCCAATCTATCCAAAACTGTGTGATGCCATGCATTATGCTTCATTTTTAAGCCTCTACTCAATGAGTATCAATGTCAGTTAAAAATGATCATTTTAACTCGTCGATAAACTTGACATGTCCACACTAAATCGTCTGTAAATTTTGATTTAGAGCTTAGAATGACACAAATCCAAAGCCTACGTTAAACTAGCTCAATTTTCTATATTGCGACAAAATTTGAGACAATAATAGAAACGAAAAAGCATCCAAGTAATCCAATCTATCCAAAACTGCGTGATGCCATGCATTATGCTTCAATTATAATCATTTTCTCAATGAGCATCAATGATCAGTTTAGAATGAACATTGTAACTGGCTAATCAACTTGACATGTCTGCACTAAATCATCCGTAAGTTTGGATTTATAGCTCAGAATTACATGAATCAAATGCCCGCGTTAAGCTAGCTCATGTTTCTATATTGTGACAAAACTTGAGACAGAAATAGATATGACAAAGCTTCCAAGTAATCCAATCTATCCAAAACTGCGTGATGGCATGCATTATACTTCATTTATAAGTATTTACTCAATGACCATCAATGATCAGTTTAGAATTATCATTTTAACTGGCCGATCAAGTTAACATGCCTACACTAAATCGTCCGTAACTTTTTGATTTAGAGCTCAGAATGACACAAATTCGAAAGCCCACGTTAAGTTGGCTCAAATTTCTAGGCTGTGACAAAATTTAGGACATAAATAGATATGGCAAAGCGTCCAAGTAATCACATCTATGTCAAACTACGTGATGCCATGCATTATACTTCATTTATATGGCTTTACTCAATGAAAATCAATGATAGGTTTAGAATGATCAGTTTAGAATGATCATTTTTGCTGGCCGATCAACTTGCCATGTTTGCATTAAATCATCTGTACCTTTTGATTTATAGCTCAGAATGACACGAATTTAATGCCCACGTAAACCTAGCTACATGATCCCATGCATTATGCTTTATTCATAAGCATTTACTCAATATGCACAATTGTTCACTTTAGAATGATCATATTAACTGCTCGATCAACTTGACATGTCCGCATTAAATCATTAATAGCTTTTGATTTAGAGCTCAGAATGATACCAATCTGATGCACACTAAATCATACGACAAAGTAATCTTATTTGCATGATGCAATGTACTATGCTTCATTTATAAGCATTTACTCAATCATCATCAATGATCAGTTTAGAATGATAATTTTAACCAGCCGTTAAACTTGACATCTCTGCATTAAATCGTACATAACATTTGATTTAGAGCTCAAAACGACACAAATCCAAAGCCCACGTTACGCTAGCTCAAGTTTTTAGAATGTGACAAAATTTGAGACCGAAATAGATACGACAAAGCCTCCAAGTAATCCAATATATCCAAAATTCCGTGATGTCATGCATTATGCTTCATTTATAAGCCTTTACTCAATGAGCATCAATGATCAGTTTAGAATGATCATTTTAACTGGCCGATCAACTTGGGACATCGGCACTATATCGTCTGTAACTTTTAATTTATAGCTCAAAATGACACCAATTTAATGCCCACGATAACCTAGCTCAAGTTTCTATATTGTGAAAAATTTGATACACAAATAGATTATGACAAAGTGTCCAAGTAATCAAATCTATCCCGAACTGTGTGATGCGGTGCATTATGCTTCATTTATAAGACTTTACTCAATGAGCACAAGTGATCACTTTAGGATGATTGTATTAACTGGTCGATCAACTTGACATGTCCAAATAAATCGTCTGTAGCTCTTGATTTAGAGCTCAGAATGACAGAAATCCAATTCCCACATTAAGCTAGCTCAATTTTCTATATTGTGAAAAAATTTGAGACAGAAATAGATACAATCCAAGTTCCAATCTATCCCAAACTGCGTGATGCCATGCATTATGCTTCATTTATAAGCATTTTCTCAATGTGCACAATTGATCACTTTAGAATGATCATATATTACCTTGCCGATCAACTTGACATGTTGTACCTCGAATACATAACTAACTTTTCTATTTAGAGACATAAATAGATATGACAAAGCGTCTAAGTAATCAAATCTATCCCAAACTGTGTGATGCTATGCATTATGCTTCATTTATAAGCTTTTACTCAATGAGCATCCAGTTTTGAATGATAATAACTAGCTAAACTTGACTCAAAATCTTTAACTATTTAGAGCTTGACACAACTCCAAAATTAAGCTAGCGCAAACCGAAATAGCATCGACAAAGCCTCCAAGTAATCCAATATATCTTGAACTCATGATGTCATGCATTATGCTTCATTTATATGCCTTTACTCAATGATGCATCATGCTTATCAGTTTAGAATCAATGACATATTAACTGTCCGTCAACTTGACATCGGCACTATATCGTCTGTAACTTTTACTTTTAGCTCAGAAATGACACCAATTTAATGCCCACGATAAGCTAGCTTAAGTTTCTATATTGTAATGATCATTAATTTATACACAAATAAATCACAAAGTGTCCAAGTAATCAAATATAATCCAAACTGTGTAATGCATGCATTGATGCTTCATTTATAAGACTTTACTCAATGAGATCACAATGATCACTTTAGAATGATCATATTAACCTGCCGATCAACTTGACATGTCCAAATAATCGTCGTAACTCTTGAATTAGAGCTAAGAATGACAGAAATCCAATTCCCACATGATAAGCTAGCTCAATTTTCTATATTGAATGACAAAAATTTGAGATACAGAAATAGATATAAGAACAACTGCATCCAAGTAATCCAATCTATCCTGCAAGCTGCGTGATGTCCAATTCAATCTATAACTTCATTTATAAAATCCTCTATAGTCATATTATGATGAATTAATCATATTTGTAATTAATCCATTGAACTGTCATATAATATACCTTTTGATTTAGAGCTCAGAACTTGACACTAGAATTCAGCCCACTGCGTTAAGCTAACTCAATTTCTATATTGTAACAAAATTTTCAGAAATAGCCGATTAACTCAATACAAAGCCAGATGACACGAAGTGTGAATGTCATTGCATTGATGTCTAATCATATTATTAAGAACTCACCAATTATCCAGTTTTGAAATAATATATTAACTGGTCTGATTAACTTGACATTTAGTCTGATCATTGATAATCTATTCCATGAATCCTTTTGAATTTAGAGCTCAAAATGACACTTGAACTCCAAAGCTTCCTTACGTTTATAAGCTAGCTCTATGTTGTAAACTAGATTGCTTAATCCAATTACGTTAATAACTATAAATTAAAAACATGCGGCTCTAACTGAATCAAACTAAATCCAAAACTGTAACTTTTGAATAGATAAGAATCACAAATCCAATGCATTATGCTTCAATGATATATAAGCCAATTTACTGAACTGACGATGTCATTTATCAGTTGATAGAATAATCATATTAATCATGTCCATAACTTTTGACATGTCCAATACAGATCAATATCATCTGTAACTTTTGATTGATAGCCTCTAGAATGACATTGAATCCAATAAATCCCACATGTATAAAGCTAGCTGTATATTTTAATCTATTAATGGTAAAAAATTTATAAGCTTAAATTATAAAAACATCCATATTTATCAAATATATCCAAAACTGAGTGATGACAATCATTGTGCTTCATTTATAAGCCTTTAATCAATGAGCACAAATGATCAGTTCAGAACAATCATTTTAACTGGCCGATCAACTTGACATGTCTGCACTCAATCGTCCGTAACTTTTGATTTAGAGTTAAAAATGACACGAATCCAATCCACCAAGTAATCTAATATATCCAAAACTACGCAATGTCATGCATTATGCTTCAATTATAAGCCATTACTCAATGAACACCAAAGATCAGTTTAGAATGATCATTTTAACAGGTCGATCAACTTGAAATTTCTCCACTAAATTGTCCATAATTTTTGATTTAGGGCTCAAAATGACACGAATCCAATACCCATGTTATGCTAGCTCAAATTTCTATAATGTGACAAAATTTGAGATAGAAATAGATACGACAAAGCGTCCAAGAAATCCAATGGATCCCGAATTGCGTGATGCCATGCATTATGCTTCATTTATAACCACTTTCACAATGAGCACCATTTATCAATTTTGAATAATCAGATTAACAGGTCGATAAACTTGACATGTCCACACTAAATTGTCCGTAACTTTTGATTTAGACCTCCGAATGACACGAATCCAATACCCATGTTAAGCTAGCTCGATTTTCTATATTGTAATAAAATTCAAAACTAAAATTGCTTTGGAAAATCCTCCAAGTAATCAAATATATCCATAACTGCGTAGTGTCATGCATTATGCTTCATTTATAAGCCTTTAATCAATGAGCACCAATGATCAGTTTAGAATGATTATTTTAACTGGTCTATCAACTTGACATGTCTGCACTAAATTGTCTGTAACTTTTGACTTAGAGCTCAGAATGACACGAATCCAATATCCATGTTAAGCTAGCTCAAGTTTCTATATTGTAACAAAATTTGAGACAAAAATAGATACTACAAAGCATAAAAGTAATCCAATCAATCCCAAGCTGTGTGATGCCATGCGTTATGCTTCATTTATAATCCCTTACTCAATGAGCACAATTTATCAGTTTGGAATAATCACAATAACAGGCCGATCAACTTGACATGTGCGCACTAAATCGTCTGTAACATTTGATTTATAGCTCGGAATGACACGAATCCAATGCACACATTAAGCTAGTTTAATTTTCTATATTGTAATAAAATTTAAAACTAAAAATGCTTTGAAAAATCCTCCAAGTAATCAACTATATCCAAAACTGCGTAATGTCATGCATTATGCTTCATTTATAAGCATTTACTCAATGAGCACCAATGATCAGTTTAGAATGATCATTTTAACTAGCCGATCAACTTGACATGTCGGCACTCAATCGTTCGTAACTTTTGAATTAGAGCTCAGAATGAGACGAATCCAATGCCCACATTATGCAAGCTCAATAGATATTGTGACAAAATTTGAGACAAAAATAGATATGACAACGAGTCGAAGAAATCCAATCTATCCTGAACTGCGTGATGCCATTCATTATACTTCATTTATAAGCCTTTATTCAATTAGCACCATTTATCAGTTTAGAATAATCATATTAATTGGTCTATCAACTTGACATGTCCACACTAAATCGTCGGTAACTTTTGATTTAGAGCTCAAAATGACACAAATCCGATGCCCACGTTAAACTAGATCAATTTTTTATATTGTAATAAAATTTACTCAATGAGCAGCATTTATCAGTTTAGAATAATCATATTAACTAGTCGATCAACTTGAGATGTCTGAAGTAAATCGTATGTAACTTTTGATTTAGAGCTCAGAATGACACGAATCCAGTACCCAAGTTAAGCTAGCTCTATTTTTTATGTTGTAATAAAATTTAAAACTTAAATTGCTTCGAAAAATCCTCAAACTAATCAAATATATCCAAAATTGCGTAATGTCATGTATTATGCTTTATTTATAAGCCATTACTATGAGCACCACTTATCAGGTTAGAATAATCATATTAAGTGGTCGATCAACTTGAAATGTCTGCAGTAAATCATTTGTAACTTTTGATATAGAGCTCTGAATGACACGAATACAATGCACACTTTACCGTAGATCTATTTTCTATATTGTAATAAAATTTAAAACTAAAATTGCTTCGAAAAATCTTCTAAGTAATCAATATTTCCAAAACTGATTAATGCCATGCATTATGCTTCATTTATAAGCCTTTAATCAACGAGCACAAATGATCAGTTTAGAATGATAATTTTAACAGGCCGTTCAACTTGACATGTCTGCAGTCAATCGTCCGTAACTTTTGATTTAGAGCTCAGAATGACACGAATCCAATCCCCACGGTAAGCAAGCTCAATTTTCTATATTGTAATAAAATTTAAAACTATAGTTTCATCGAAAAATCCACCAAGTAATCTAATATATCCAAAATGGCGTAATGTCATGCATTATGCTTCATTTATAAGCCATTACTACATGAGTACCAAAGATCAGTTTAGAATGATCATTTTAACTGGTCGATCAACTTGAAATTTCTCCACTAAATTGTCCGTAATTTTTGATTTAGAGCTAAGAATGACACGAATCCAATGTCCAAGTTAATCTAGCTCATATTTATATATTGTGACAAAATTTGAGATAGAAATAGATACGACAAAGCATCCAAGTAATCCAATCGATCCCGAACTGCGTGATGCCATGCATTATGCTTCATTTATAATCCTTTACTCAATGAGCATCATTTATCAATTTGGAATAATCAGATTAACAGGTCGATAAACTTGACATGTCCATACTAAATCGTACGTAACTTTTGATTTAGAGCTCAGAATGACACGAATCCAATGCCCACTTTAAGCTAGCTCAATTTTCTATATTGTAATAAAATTTAAAACTAAAATTGCATCGGAAAATCCTCCAAGTAATCAAATATATCCAAAACTGCCTAGTGTCATGCATTATGCTTCATTTATAACCCTTTACTCTATGAGCACCAGATATCAGTTTAGAATGATCAGTTTAACTAGTCGATCAACTTGACATGTCTGCACTAAATTGTTCGTAACTTTTGATTTGGAGCTCAGAATGACACTAATCCAATGCCTATGTTAAGCTAGCTCAATTTTCTATATTGTGACAAAATTTGAGACAGAAATTGATACGACATGCGTCCAAGTAATCCAATCTATCCCGAACTCTGTGATGCCAAGCAATATGTTTCATTTATAATCCTTTACTCAATGATCACCATTTATCAGTTTGGAATAATCACATTAACAGGCCGATCAACTTGACATGTGCGCGTGAAATCGTTTGTAATTTTTGATTTAGACCTCGGAATGACATGAATCCAATGCCCATATTAAGCTATCTTAATTTTCTATATTGTAATAAAATTTAAAACTAAAAATTCTTTGACAAATCCTCTAAGTAATCAAATCTATCCAAAGCTGCGTAATGTCATGCATTATGCTTCATTTATAATCCTTTACTCAATGAGCACAAATGATCAGTTTAGAATGATCATTTTAACTGGCTGATAAACTCTACAAGTCTACAATAAATCGTTCGTAACTTTTGTATTAGAGCTTAAAATGACACGAATCCAATGCCCATGTTAAACTAGCTCAATTTTCTATATTCTGACAAAATTTGAGAAAGAAATAGATACGACAAAGTGTCCAAGTAATCCAATCAATCCCGAATTGTGTGATACCATGTATTATGCTTCCTTTATAAGCCTTTACTCAATGAGCACCATTTATTAGTTTATAATAATCAATATTATTGGGCTTCTCAACTGGACATGTCATGCACTAAATCGTCTGACATAACTTTGTGATATAATGATGTCCAAAATGACTTACAAATCCAATCCTCAATAATTGCTGACATTTATGAGCTCAAGAATTTTCTATATTGTGAACATTAGAAAAATTTGGTTTTGAGCTCCAAGTTCCAATTCTATATTTATGATACAAATTTGTTTAGAACTAGAAGTAGATATAGACAAAGCGCTCAGTAATCCAATCTATCATGAACTCCTTGATGTCATGCATTATGTTTCATTTATAAGCTTTTACTCAACGAGCACCTTTTATCAGTTTAGAATAATCATATTAAGTGGTCTATCAACTTGACATATCCACACTAAATCGTCCGTAAATTTTGATTAAGAACTCTAAATGACACGAATCCAATGCACACATTAAACTAGCTGAAGTTTCTTTATTGTAATAAAAATTAAAACTAGAATTGCTTCCAAAAGTCCCCCAAGTAATCAAATATATCCAAAACTGCGTAATGTCATGCATTATGCTTCATTTTGAAGCCTTTACTCAATGAGTACCAATTATAAGTTAAGAATGATCATTTTAACTGATCGATCAACTTCACATGTTTGCACTAAATCATCCATAACTTTTGATTTAGAGCTCAGAATGACACGAATCCAATGCCCATATTAAGCTAGCTCAATTTTCTATATTGTGGCAAAATTTGAGACAAAAATAGATACAACAAAGCGTCAAAGTAATCCAATCTATCCTAGACTGCGTGACGCCACGCATTATGCTTTATTTACAAGCCTTTACTCAATGAGCACCATTTATCAGTTTAGAATAATCATATTAACTGACCGATCAACTTGACATGTCTACACTAAATTGTCCGTAACTTTTGATTTAGAACTAAGACTTACATGAATCCAATGCCTACATTAATCTAGCTCAATTTTCTATATTTTCATAAAATTGAAAACTAAAATTGCTGTGAAAGATCCTCCAACTAATCAAATATATCCAAAACTCCGTAATGTCATGCATTATGCTTCATTTAAAAGCTTTTACTCAATGAGCACCAATGACCAGTTTAGAATGATCATTTTAACTGGCCGATAAACTTGACAATTCTGCACTAAATCGTCCGTAACTTTTGATTTAGAGCTCAGAATGACAAGAATCCAATGCCCATGTTAAGCTAGCTCAATTTTCTATATTGAGATAAAATTTGAGATAGAAATAAATATGACAAAACGTCCAAGTAATCCAATCTATCCTGAACTACGTGATGCCATCCATTATGCTTCATTTACAAGCCTTTACTCAATGAGCACCATTTATCAGTTTAGAATAATCATATTAACTGGTCTATCAACTTGACATATCCACTCTAATTTTTCCGTAACTTTTGATTTAGAGCTAAGAATGACACGATTCAGATGCCCACGTTAATCTAGCTCAATTTTCTATATTGCAATATAATTAAAGCTAAAATTAATTCGAAAAATCCTCCAAGTAATCAAATATATCCAAAACTGAGTAATGTCAAGCATTATGCTTCATTTAGAATCCTTTACTCAATGTGCACCAATGATCAGTTTAAAATGATCATTTTAACTGACCGATCAACTTGACATATCTGCACTAAATCGTACCTAACTTTTGATTTAGAGCTCGAAATGACACGAATAAAATGTCTATGTTAAGCTAGCTCAATTTTCTATATTGTGACAAAATTTGAGACAAAAATAGATACGACAAAGTGTCCAAATTATCCAATCAATCCCGGACTGCATGATACCATGTATTATGCTTCATTTATAGGCCTTTACTCAATGAGCACCATTTATCAGTTTAGAATAATCAAATTAACTGACCTATCAACTTAACATGTCCACACTAAATCGTCCATAACTTTTGATTTAGAGATAAGAATTACACGAATCCAATGTCCACGTTAAAATAGCTCAATTTTCTATATTGTAATAAAATTTAAAACTAAAATTGCTTTGAAAAATCCTCCAAGTAATCAAATATATCCAAAACTGCGTAATGTCATGCATTATGCTTCATTTATAAGCCTTTACACAATGAGCACCAATGATCAGTTTTGAATGATTATTTTAACTGGTCGATAAACTTTACAAGTTTGCATGTAAAGGCTTATAATTGGAATAAAGTCTTATAAAGGCTTATAAACTTTACAAGTCTGTATGCCCATGTTAGACCAGCTCAAATTTCTATAGTTTAACAAAATTTGAGATAGAAATAGATATTACAAAGCGTACAAGTAATCCAATCTATCCTGAACAGCGTGATGCCATGCATTATGCTTCATTTATAAGCCTTTACTCAACGAGCACCTTTTATCAGTTTAGAATAATAATATTAACTGGTCTATCAACTTGACATATCCACACTAAATCGTCCATAACTTTTGATTTAGAGCTCGGAATTACACGAATCTAATGTCCACGTTAAGCTAGCTCAATTTTCTATATTGTAATAAAATTTAAAACTGAAATTGCTTTGATAAATCCCCCAAGTAATCAAATATATCGAAAACAGCGTAATGTAATTCATTATGCTTCATTTAGAAGCCTTTTCTCAATGAGCACCAATTATCAGCTTTGAATGATCATTTTAACTAACCGATCAACTTGACTGTCTGCACTAAATCATCCATAAATCATCCATATGAAACTTGCTCAATTTTCTATATTGTGACAAAATTTGAGATAGAAATAGATACGAAAAAGCATCCAAGTAATCCAATCTATACTGAACTGCGTGATGCCATGCATAATGCTTCATTTATAAGCCTTTTACTCAATGAGCACCATTTATCACTTTAGAATAATCATATTAACTGGTCGATCAACTTGACATGTCCACACGAAATTGTCCGTAACTTTTGATTTAGAGCTCGGAATTTGACGAATCCAAAACCCATGTTAAGCTAGCTCAATTTTCTATACTGTAATAAAATTTAAAACTAAAATTGCTTCGAAAAGTCCTCCAAGTAATCAAATCTATCCAAAACTGTGTAATGTCATGCATTATGCTGCATTTATAAGCCTTAAATCAATGAGCACCAATGATCAACTTAGAATGATCATTTTAACTGGCCGATAAACTTGAAAAGTCAGTACTAAGTCGTTCGTAACTTTTGATTTAGAGCTTAGAATGACAAAAATCCAATGCCCATGTTAATCTAGCTCAATTTTCTATATTCTGGAGACACAAATAGATACGTCAAGGTCTCCAAGGAATCCAATCAATCGTGAACTCCTTGATGTCATGCATTATGCTTCATTTATAAGCCTTTACTCAATGAGCACCATTTAATAGTTTAGAATACTCATATTAACTTGCCGATCAACTTGACATGTCCACACTAAATCGTCTCTAACTTTTGATTTAGAGCTCAAAATGACACGAATCCAATGCCCATGTTAATCAGGCTCAATTTTCTAGGTTGTGGCAAAATTTGAGACAAAAATAGATATGACAACGCGTCCAAGTAATCCAATCAATCCTCAACTGTGTGATGTCATGCATTATGTTTCATTTATAAGGCTTTACTCAATGAGAACCATTTATCAGTTTAGAATAATCATATTAACTGGTCGATAAACTTGACATGTGCACACTAAATCGACCGTAGCTTTTGATTTGGAGCTCGGAATGATACGAATCCAATGCCCACGTTAAGCTAGCTCAATTTTCAATATTGTAATAAAATGTATAACTAAACTTGGTTCAAAAAATCCTGCAAGTAATCAAATATATACAAAACTGCGTAGTGTCATGCATTATGCTTCATTTATAAGCCTTTACTCTACGAGCACCAAAGATCAGTTTTGAATGATCATATTAACTCGTCGATCAACTTGTTATATCTGCACTAAATTGTCCGTAGCTTTTGATTTAGAGCTCAGAATGACACAAATCCAATGCACATGTTAAGCTAGCTCAATTTTCTATATTGTGACAAAATTTGAGACAGAAATAGATACGACAAAGCGTCGGAGTAATCCAATCTATTCTGAACTGTGTGATGCCATGCACTATGCTTCATTTATAATCCTTTACTCAATGAGCCCCATTTATCAGTTTAGAATGATCACATTAACAGGCCAATGAACTTGACATGTGCGCACTAAATCGTCTGTAATTTTTGATTTAGAGCTCGGAATGACACGAATCCAATACCCACATTAAGCTAGCTAAATTTTCTATATTGTAATAAAATTAAAAACTAAAAATGCTTTGACAAATCCTCCAAGTAATCAAATCTATCCAAAGCTGCGTAATGTCATGCATTATGCTTCATTTATAATCCTTTACTCAATGAGCACCAATGATTAGTTTAGAATGATCATTTTAACTGGCTGATAAACTCTACAAGTCTACAATAAATCGTCCGTAACTTTTGTATTAGAGCTGAGAATGACAAGAATCCAATGCCCATGTTAAGCTAGCTCATTCTCTATATTCTGACAAAATTTGAGAAAGAAATAGACAAGTTGCCCAAGTAATCCAATCAATCCGGAACTATGTGATACCATGCATTTTGCTTCATTTAAAAGCCTTTACTCAATGAGCACCATTTATTAGTTAAGAATAATCATATTATTGGGCTGATCAACTTGACATGTCCGCACTAAATCGTCTGTAACTTTTGATTTAGAGGTCAGAATGACACGAATCCAATCCCAATATTGTGACTTAAAGCTCAATTTTCTATATTGTGACAAAATTTGGTTTTGAGCTCAATTTTCTATATTTTGACAAAATTTGAGACCGAAATAGATACGAAAATGCGTCCAAGTAATCCAATCTATCCTAACACCGTGATGCCATGCACAATGGTTCATTTATAAGCCATTAATCAACGAGCACCTTTTATCAGTTTAGAATAATCATATTAATTGGTCTATCAACTTGACATATCCACACTAAATCGTCCGTATATTTTGATTTAGAACTCAAAATGACACGAATACAGTGCCGGTAAATCTAGCTGAATTTTCTATATTGTAATAAAAATTAAAACAAAAATTGCTTCGAAAAATTCCCCAAGTAATCAAATATATCCAAAACTGCGTAATGTCATGCATTATGCTTCATTTATAAGCCTTTTCTCAACGAGCACCTTTTATCAATTTAGAATAATCATATTAACTAGTCTATCAACTTGACATATCCACACTAAATCGTCCGTAACTTTTGATTTAGACCTCAGAATTACACGAATCCAATGCCCACGTTAAGTTAGCTCAATTTTCTATATTGTAATAAAATTTAAAACAAAAATTGCTTTGATAAATTACCCAAGTAATCAAATGTATCGAAAACTGCGTAATGTCATTCATTATGCTTCATTTAGAAGCCTTTACTCAATGAGCACCAATGATTAGCTTTTAATGATCATTTTAACTAACCGATCAACTTGACAGTCTGCACTAAATCATCCATAAATTTTGATTTAGAGCTCATAATGACACGAATCCAATGCCCATATGATACTTGCTCAATTTTCTATATTGTGACAAAATTTGAGATAGAAATAGATACGAAAAAGTGTCCAAGTAATCCAATCTATACTGAACTGCGTGATGCCATGCCTAATGCTTCATTTATAAGCCTTTTACTCAATGAGCACCATTTATCAGTTTAGAATAATCATATTAACTGGTCGATCAACTTGACATGTCCACACGAAATTGTCCGTAAGTTTTGATTTAAAGCTCAAAATTAGAAGAATCCAAAACCCATGTTAAGCTAGCTCAATTTTCTATACTGTAATAAAATTTAAAACTAAAATTGCTTCGAAAAGTCTTCCAAGTAATCAAATCTATCCAAAACTACGTAATGTCATGCATTATGCTTCATTTATAAGCCTTTAATCAATGAGCACCAATGATCAACTTAGAATGATCATTTTAACTGGCCGATAAACTTGACAAGTCAGTACTAAATCGTTCGTAACTTTTGATTTAGAGCTTAGAATGAAAAAAATCCAATGTCCATGTTAAGCTAGCTCAATTTTCTATATTCTGACAAAATTTGAGACACAAATAGATACGTCAAGGTGTCCAAGTAATCCAATCTATCCCGAACTCCTTGATATCATGCATTATGCTTCATTTATAAGCCTTTACTCAATGAGCACCATTTATTAGTTTAGAATACTCATATTAACTTGCTGATCAACTTGACATGTCCACACTAAATCGTCCCTAACTTTTGATTTAGAGCTCAAAATGACACGAATCCAATGCCCATCTTAACCAAGCTCAGTTTTCATAGACTGTGGTAAAATTGGAGACAAAAATAGATATGACAACGCGTCCAAGTAATCCAATCTATCCTCAACTTGCGTGATGTCAACTGCATTATGCTTCATTTATAAGGCTTTACTCAATGAGAACCATTTATCAGTTTAGAATAATCATATTAACATGGTCGATAAACTTGACTCATGTGCACACTACTATCGACCGTAACTTTTGATTTGGAGCTCGAGAATGATACGAATCCAACTGCCCACGTTAAGCTAGCTCAATTTTCAATATTGTAATAAGTAATAAATAAAACTGTAATGTCATGCATTATGCTTCATTTATAAGCCTTTAATCAATGAGCACCAATGATCAACTTAGAATGATCATTTTAACTGGCCGGTAAACTTGACAAGTCAGTACTAAATCGTTCGTAACTTTTGATTTAGAGCTTAGAATGAAAAAAATCCAATGCCCATGTTAAGCTAGCTCAATTTTCTATATTCTGACAAAATTTGAGACACAAATAGATACGTCAAGGTGTCCAAGTAATCCAATCTATCCCGAACTCCTTGATATCATGCATTATGCTTCATTTATAAGCCTTTACTCAATGAGCACCATTTATTAGTTTAGAATACTCATATTAACTTGCTGATCAACTTGACATGTCCACACTAAATCGTCCCTAACTTTTGATTTAGAGCTCAAAATGACACGAATCCAATGCCCATCTTAACCAAGCTCAGTTTTCTAGACTGTGGTAAAATTGGAGACAAAAATAGATATGACAACGCGTCCAAGTAATCCAATCTATCCTCAACTGCGTGATGTCATGCATTATGCTTCATTTATAAGGCTTTACTCAATGAGAACCATTTATCAGTTTAGAATAATCATATTAACTGGTCGATAAACTTGACATGTGCACACTACATCGACCGTAACTTTTGATTTGGAGCTCGGAATGATACGAATCCATTGCCCACGTTAAGCTAGCTCAATTTTCAATATTGTAATATAATATAAAACTAAAATTGCTTCGAAAAATCCTGCAAGTAATCAAATATATTGAAAGCTGCGTAGTGTCATGCATTATGCTTCATTTATAAGCCTTTACTCTATGAGCACCAAAGATCAGTTTTGAATGATCATATTAACTAGTCGATCAACTTGTTATATCTGCACTAAATTGTCCGTAGCTTTTGATTTAGAGCTCAGAATGACACGAATCCAATGCACATGTTACGCTAGCTCAATTTTCTATATTGTGACAAAATCTGAAATAGAAATAGATACGACAAAGCGTCGAAATAATCTAATCTATCCTGAACTGTGTGATGCCATGAACTATGCTTCATTTATAATCCTTTACTCAATGAGCCCCATTTATCAGTTTAGAATGATCACATTAACAGGCCGATCAACTTGACATGTGTGCACTAAATCGTCTGTAATTTTGATTTAGAGCTCGGAATGACACGAATCCAATGCCCACATTAAGCTAGCATAATTTTCTATATTGTAATAAATTTTAAACTAAAAATGCTTTGACAAATCCTCCAAGTAATCAAATCAATCCAAAGCTGCGTAATGTCATGCATTATGCTTCATTTATAATCCTTTACTCAATGAGCACCAATGATCAGTTTAGACTGATCATTTTAACTGGCTGATAAACTTTACAAGTCTACAATAAATCGTCTGTTACTTTTGTATTAGAGCTGAGAATGACAAGAATCCAATGCCCATGTTAAGCTAGCTCAATTTTCTATATTCAAAAAAAATTTGAGAAAGAAATAGATACGACAAGGTGTCCAAGTAATCCAATCAATCCGTACTGCGTGATACCATGCATTATGCTTCATTTATAAGCCATTACTCAATGAGCACCATTTATTAGTTTAGAAAAATCATATTATTGGGCTGATCAACTTGACCTATCCGCACTAAATCGTTTGTAATTTTTGATTTAGAGGTCAGAATGACACGAATCCAATCCCAAAATTGTTACTTAGAGCTCAATTTTCTATATTGTGACAAAATTTGGTTTTAAGCTCAATTTTCTATATTTTGAGTAAATTTGAGACGGAAATAGATACGACAACACGTCCAAGTAATCCAATCTATCCTAAACTGTGTGATGCCATGCACTATGCTTCATTAATAAGCCTTTACTCAATAAGCCCCATTTATAAGTTTTGAAGAATCGTATTAATTGGTCGATCAACTTGACATTCCACACTAAATCGTCTGTAACTTTTGATTTATAGCTCAGAATGAAACGAATCCAATGCCCACGTTAAGCTAGCTCAATGTTTTATATTGTAATAAAATTTTAAACTAAAATTGCTTCGACAAATCCTCCAAGTATTCAAATCTATCCAAAATTGCGTAATGTCATGCATTATGCTTCATTTAGAAGCCTTTACTCATTGAAAACCAATGATTAGTTTAGAACGATCATTTTAACTGTCCGATCAACTTGAAATTTCTACACTAAATCGTCCGTAACTTTTTATTTAAAGCTTAGAATGACACGAATCTAATGCCCACGTTAATCAAGCTCAATTTTTTATTGTGACAAAATTTGAGACATAAATAAATATAATAGAGCATCCAAGAAATCCAATCTATCCGGAACTGCGTAATGCCATGCATTATTGTTCATTTATAAGCATTTACTCAATAAGCACCATTTATCAGTTCAGAATAATCATATTAATTGGTTGATCACCTTGACAGAATAATCATATTAACTGGTAGATTAACATGGGCATTGGATTTGTACTATTCAAAGCTCTAAATCATCTGTAACTTTTTATTTAGAGCTTTGAATAGTACAAATCCAATGCCCATGTTAATCTAGCTCAATTTTTTACATTTTAATAAAATTTAAAACTAAAATTGCTTCTAAAAATCCTCCAAGAATAAAATATAACCAAAACTAAGTAATGTCATGCATTATGCTTCATTTATAATTAGTCTTTACTCAATGAGCACCAATGATCAGTTCAGAATGATCATTTTAACTGGCAGATCAACTTCACGTGTCTACACTAAATCGTCCGTAACTTTTGGTTTTGAGCTCATAAGGACACAAATCCAAAGCCCACGTTAGGTTAGCCCAATTTTCTATATTGTGACATAATTTAAGACCGAAATACATACGACAAAGCATCCAACTAATCCAATCTAATCCGAACAGCGTGATGCCATGCATTATGCTTCATTTATAAGCCTTTACTCAATGAGCACAATTTATCAGTTTAGAATAATAATATAAACTGGTCGATCAACTTCGCATGTCCGCACTAAATCGTCCGTAACTTTTGATTTAGAGCCAAGAATGACACGAATCCAACGCCCACGTTAAGCTAGCTCAATTCTCTATATTTTGACAAAATTTGAGACAGAAATAGATATGACAAAGCATCCAAGTAATCCAATCTATCCTGAACTGCGATATGCCATGCATTATGCTTTGTTTATAAGCTTTTACTCAATGAACACTAGTTATCAGTTTAGAATAATCATATTAACTGGTCGATCAACTTGGCATGTCCGCACTAAATCGTTTGTAACTTTTGATTTATAGCTAAGAATGATACGAATCCAACGCCCAAGCTAAGCTAGTTCAATTCTCTATATTGTGACAAAATTTGAGACAGAAATAGATATGCCAAAGCTTCCAAGTAATCCAATCTATCTTGACCTTCGTGATGCCATGCATTATACTTCATTTATAAGCCTTTACTCAATGAGTACCATTTATCAGTTTAGAATAATCATATTAACTGGTCGATCAATTTGACATGTCACCATTAAATCGTCCGTAACTTTTGATTTAGAGGTCAAAATGACACTAATCCATTTCCCAGATTAAGCTAGCTGAATTTTCTATATTGTAATAAAATTTGAGACAAAAATAGATACGAGAAAGCATCCAAGTAATACATTCTATCCCAAACTGCGTGATGCCATGCATTATGCTTCGTTTATAAGCCTTTAATCAATGAGTACCATTTTTCAGTTTGGAATAATGATATTAACTAATCGATCAACTTGATATGTATGCACAAAATCGTATGTAACTTTTGATTTAGAGCTCAAATGACACGAATCCAATGCCCACGTTAAGCTACATCAATTTTCTATATTCTAATAAAAATTAAAACTAAAATTGCTTCGACAAATCCTCCAAGTAATCAAATCTTTCTAAAATTGCGTAATGTCATGAATTATGATTCATTTATAAGCCTTTACTCAATGAGCACCAATAATCAGTTTAGAATGATCAGTTTAACTGCCCCGTAAACTTGACATGTCTACACTAAATCGTCTGAAACTTTTGATTTATAGCTCAGAATGACACAAATCTAATGCCCATGTTAAGAAAGCTCAATTTTCTATATTGTGTCAAAATTTGAGATAGAAATGGATACGACAAAAAGCCCAAGTAATCCAATCTATCCCGAACTAAGTGATGCTATGCATTATGCTTCATTTATATGCCTTTACTCAATGAGCACCATTTATCAGTTTAGAATAACCATATTAACTGGCCGATCAACTTGACATGTCCGCACTAAATTATCCGTAACTTTTGATTTTAAGCTTAGAATGAAACAAATCCAATGGCCAAGTTACGCTAGCTCAATTTTCTATATTGTGAAAAAATTGGATAAAAAAATAGATACGACAAAGCGTCCAAGTAATCAAATATATCCTGAAATGAGTGATGCCATGCATTATGCTTCATTTATAAACCTTTACTCAATGAGCACCATTTATTAGTTTAGAATAATCATATTAACTAGCATATCAACTTGACATGTCCGCATTAAATCATCCATAACTTTTGATTTAGAGCTTTGAATGACACGAATCCAATGCCCACGTTAAGCTTCCTCAATTTAATGTATTGTGACAAAATTTGAGATAGAAATAGATATGACAAAACGTCCAAATAATCGAATCTATCCTGAACTTCGTGATGCCATGCATTATGATTCATTTATAAACCTTTACTCAATGAACACCAGTGATCAGTTAGAATGATCATTTTAACTAGCTGATACACTTTACATGTATGCACTAAATCGTCCATAACTTTTGATTTAGAGCTTAGAATGACACGAATCAATTGCCCATGTTAAGCTACCTCAACTTTCTATATTCTGATAAAATTTGAGACAGAAATAGATACGACACAAAGTCCAAGTAATCCAATCTATCCTGAACTGCGTGATGCCCATGCATTATGCTTCCTTTATAAGCCTTCACTCAATGAGCATCATTTATCAGTGTAGAATAATCATATTAACTGGTCGATCAACATGACATGTCTGCACTAAATCCTCCGTAACTTTTGAGTTAGAGCTCAAAATGACACGTATCCAATGGCCATGTTAAGCTAGCTCATTTTTCTTATTCTGACAAAATTTGAGATAGAAATTGATACGACGAGGTTTCCAAGTAATTCAATCTATCCAAAACTGCGTCATGCCAAGCATTATGCTTCATTTATAAGCCTTTACTCAATGAGCACTATTTATCAGTTAGAATAATCATATTAACTGGCCGAGAAACTTGACATGTTCGCACTAAATCGTTCATAACTTTTGATTTTGAGCTCAGAATGATACGGATCCAATACCCACGTTAAGATAGCTCAATATTCTATATTGTGACAAAATTTGAGAAAGAAATAGATACGAGAAGACGTGCAAGTAATCCATTCTATCCCGAACTGCGTGATGCCATGCATTATGCTTCATTTATAAGCCTTTACTCAATGAGCACCATTTATCAGTTTAGAGTAATCATATTAACTAGCCGATCAACTTGACATCTCCACACAAAATCGTTTGTAACTTTTGATTTAGAGCTCAGAATGTCACGAATCCAACGGCCACGTTAAGCTAGCTCAATTTTCTATATTGTGACCAAATTTGAGACAAAATAATATATGACAAAGCATCCAAGTAATCCAATATATTCCGAACTGTGTGATGTCATTCATTATGATTCATTATAAGCGTTTACTCAATGAGCACCACTTAACAGTTTAGAATAATCATATTAACTGGCCGATCAACTTGACATATCCACAATTAATCGTTTGTAACTTTTGATTGAGAGCTCAGAATTACACGAATCCAGTGCCCACGTTAAGCTAGCTCAATTTTCTATATTGTGACAAAATTTGAGAAAGAAATAGATACAGAAAAACATCCAAGTAATTTAATTTATCCCGAACTGCATGATGCCATGCGTTATGTTTCATTTATAAGGCTTTACTCAATGAGCACCACTTATCAGTTTAGAATAATCATATTTACTGGCCGATCAACTTGACATGTCCACACTAAATCGTCCGTAACTTTTGATTTATAGCTCAGAATGACACGAATCTAGTGTCCACGTTAAGCTAGCTCAATTTCTATATCGTGACAAAATTAGATAAAGAAATTGATACGACAAAGCATCCAATTAATCCAATTTATCCCGTTCTGCATGATGCCATGCATTATGCTTCATTTATAAGCCTTTACTTAATGAGAACCATTTATCAGTTTAGAATAATCATATTAACTGGCCGATCAACTTGTCATGTCCTCACTAAATAGTCCGTAAATTTTTATTTTGAGCTGAGAGTGAAACGAATCCATTGCCCACGTTAAGCTAGCTCAATTTTCTATATTGTAATACAATTTAAAACTAAAACTGTTCCGACAAATCCTCCAAGAAATCAAATTAATCCAAAACTGTGTAATGTAATGCATTATACTTCATTTATAAGCCTACTCAATGGGCACCAATGATCAGTTTAAAATGATCATTTTAATTAGGCGATCAACTTGACATGTCCCACTAAATCGTCCGTAACTTTTTATTTATAGATTTGAATGACACGAATCCAATGCCCACGTTAAGCTAGCTCAATTTTCTATATTGTAATAAAATTTAAAACTAAAATTGCTTCGAAAAATCCTCCAAGTAATCATATATATCCAAAATTGCGTAATATCATCCATTTTGCTTCATTTATAAGCGTTTACTCAATGATCACCAATGTTCAGTTTAGAGTGATCATTTTAACTGGCCGATCAACTTGACATGTTTGCACTAAATCGTCCATAACTTTTGATTTTGAGCTCAGAATGACACGAATCCAATGCCTATATTAAGCTAGCTCAATTTTCTATATTGTAATAAAATTTAAAACCAAAATTGCTTCGAGAAATTCTCCAAGTAATCAAATAAATCCAAAACTGCATAATGTCATGCATTTTGCTTCATTTATAAGCCTTTCCTCAATGACCACCAATGTTCAGTTTAGAGTGATCATTTTAACTGGCCGATCAGGTTGACATATCTGCACTAAATCGTCCGTAACTTTTGATTTCGAGCTCATAATGACACGAATCCAATGCCCATGTTAAGCTAGCTCAATTTTCTATATTGTGATAAAATTTGATAAAGAAATAGATATGTCAAAACGTCCATGTAATCCAATCTATTAGTTTAGAATAATCCTATTTACTGGCCGATCAAATTGACGTGTTTACACTAAATCGTCCGTAACTTTTGATTTAGAGCTCAAAATGACACGAATCTAGTGCCCACATTAATCTAGTTTAATTTCTATAATGTGACAAAATTAGAGAAAGAAATTGATACGACAAATCCTCCAAGTAATCCAATTTATCCCATTCTGCATGATGCCATGCATTATGCTTCATTTATATGCCTTTACTCAATGAGAACCATTAATCAGTTTAGAATAATCATATTAACTGGGAGATCAACTTGACATGTCCTAACAAAATAGTACGTAACTTTTTATTTTGAGCTCAGAATGACACGAATCCAATGCCCACGTTAAGCTAGCTCAATTTTCTATATTGTAATACAATTTAAAACTAAAACTGTTTCGACAAATGCTCCAAGAAATCAAATCAATCCAAAACTGCATAATGTCATGCATTATACTTCATTTATAAGCCTTTACTCAATGGGCACCAATGATCAGTTTAAAATGATCATTTTAATTAGCCAATCAACTTGACATGTCCCACTAAATCGTCCGTAACTTTTTATTTAGAGCTCAGAATAACACGAATCCAATGCCCACGTTAATCTAGATCAAATTTCTATATTGTAATAAAATTTAAAACTAAAATTCTTCGAAAAATCCTCCAAGTAATCAAATATATCCAAAACTGCGTAATATCAAGCATTTTGCTTCATTTATAAGCCTTTACTTAATGTCCACCAATGTTCAGTTCAGTGTTATCATTTTAACTGGTCGATCAACTTGACATGTCTGCACTAAATCGTCGGTAACTATTGATTTTGAGCTCAGAATGAGACAAATCCAATGCTCATGTTAAGCTAGCTCAATTTTCTATATTGTTATAAAATTTAAAACTAAAACTGCTTCGAAAACTCCTTCAAGCAATCAAATATATCCAAAACTGTGTAATTTCATGCATTTTGCTTCATTTATAAGCCTTTACTCAATGACCACCAATGTTCAGTTTAGAGTGATCATTTTAACTGGCCGATCAACTTGATATGTTTGCACTAAATCGTCCGTAACTTTTGATTTTGAGCTTAGAATGACATGTGTCCAATGCCCATGTTAAGCTACCTGAATTTTCTATGTTGTGATTAAATTTGATAAGGAAATAGATATGACAAAACGTTCAACTAATCCAATGTATCCCAAACTGCGTGATGCCATGTATTATGCTTCAATTATAAGCCTTTACTCAATGAGCACCATTTATCAATTTAGAATAATCATATTAACTGGCCGATCAACTTGACATGTCCTCACTAAGTCCTCCATTACTTTTGATTCAGAGCTCCGAATGACACGAATCGAATGCCCACGTTAATCTAGCTCAATTTCCTCTATTGTGACAAAGTTTTAGAAAGAACTAGATACGAGAAAACTTCCAAGTAATCCATTCTATCCCGAACTGCGTGATGCCATGCACTATGCTTCATTTATAAGCCTTTACTCAATGAGCACCATTTATCAGTTTAGAATAATCATATTAACTAGCCGATCAACTTGATATATCTGCACTAAATCATCCGTAACTTTTGATTTAGAGCTCGGAATGTCATGAATCCAACATCCATGTTAAGCTACCTCAAATTTCTATATTGTGACCAAATTCGAGGCAGAAAGGATACGACAAAGCGTCCAAGTAATCCAATATATTCTGAACTATGTGATGTCATGCATTATGCTTCATTTATAAGCTTTTACTCAATGAGCACCACTTATCAGTTTAGAATGATCATTTTAATTGGTCGATCAACTTGACATGTCTGCACTAAATCGTATGTAACTTTTGATTTAGAGCTCAAAATGACACGAATCCAATGCCCACGTTAAGCTAGCTTTTTTCTATATTGTGACAAAATTTGAGACATAAATAGATACGACATAGTGTCCAAGTAATCCAATCTATCCCAATCTGCGTGATGCCATGCATTATGCTTCATTTATAAGCGTTTACTCAATGGGCACCATTTATCAGTTTAGAATATTCATATCAACTAGCTGATCAACTTGACATGTTCGCACTAAATCGTCCGTAACCTTTGATTTAAAGCTCACAATGACATGAATCCAATGCCCACGTTATTCTGGCTCAATTTTCTATATTGTGACAAAATTTGAGAAAGAAAAATACGACAAAGCGTCCAAGTAATCCAATCTATGCCGAACTGCGTGATGCATGCATTATGCTTCATTTATAAGGCTTTACTCAATGAGCACCATTTATAAGTTTAGAATACTCATATTAACTAGCCGATCCACTTATCATGTCTACACTAAATCATCCGTAAATTTTGATACAGAGCTTAGAATGACACGAATCCAATGGCCGCGTTAAGCTAGCTCAAGTTTTTATGTTGTAATACAATTTTTAAACCTAAATTTGCTTTGACAAATCCTCCGAGTAATCAAAATCTATCCAAAACTGTGTAATGTCAGGCATTATGCTTCATTTATAAGCCTTTACTCAATGAGAACCAATGATCAGTTTAGAATGATCGTTTTAACTGGTTGATTAACTTGACATGTCTGCAGCAAATCATTTGTAAGTTTTGATTTAGAGCTCCGAATGATACGAATCCAATGCCCCCGTTAAGTTAGCTCAATTTTCTATATTGTGATCAAATTTGAGATAGAAATAGATACAACGAAGCGTCCAAGTAATCCAATCTATCCCGAACTACGTGATGCCATGCATTATGCTTCATTTATAAAGGTTTACTCAATGAGCACCATTTATCAGTTTAGAATTATCATATTGACTGGCTGATCAACTTGACATGTCCTCACTAAATCTTCCGTTAGTTTTTATTTAGAGCTCCGAATGACACGAATCCAAACCAACATTAATCTAGCTCAATTTTCTGTATTTGAGACAGAATTAGATCCAAAAAGCACCCAAGTAATCCTATCTATCCCAAACTGTGTGATACCATGTATTATGCTTCATTTATAACCATTTACTTAATGAGCACCATTTATCAGTTTAGAATAATCATATTAACTGCCAATCAACTTGACATGTCCGCACTAAATCGTCCGTAACTTTTGATTTAGAGCTCATAATGACATGAATCCAATGCCCACATTAAGCTAGCTACATATTTATTTATTGTGACAAAATTTGAGAGAGAAATAGATATGACAAAGCGATCAAGTAATCCAATCTATTCTGAACTGCGTGATGCCATGCATTATGTTTCAGTTATAAGCCTTTACCTAATGAGCACCATTTATCAGTTTAGAATAATCATATTAACTGGTCGTCAACTTGACATGTACGCATCAAATCGTCTGTAACTTTATTTAGAGCTCAGAATGACATGAATCCAATTCTGACGTTAGGCAAGCTCAATTTACTATATTGTGTCCAAGATATCCAATCTGTCTTGAACTGCGAATAATCATATTTACTGGCCGATCAACTTGACATGGTTGCACTAAATCGTTTTTAACTTTTGATTTAGAGATCAGAATGACACGAATCCAATGGCCACGTTAAGCTAGCTCAACTTTCTATATTGTAATACAATATAATACTAAAATTGCTTCGACAAATCGTCCAAGTGATCAAATATATCCAAAACTGCCTAATGTTATGCATTATGCTTCATTTATAAGCCTTTACTCAATGAGTACCAATGGTAAGTTTAGAATGATCATTTATAAGCTTTTACGGAATGAGCACCAATGATGAACTTAGAATAATCATTTTAACTAGCCGATCAAATTGACATGTCTGGACTAAATCGTCTGTAGCTTTTTATTTATAGTTCAGAATTATACGAATCGAATGCCCACATTAAGTTATCTCAATTTTCTATATTGTAATCAAATTTAAAACTAAAATTGCTTTGAAAAATCCTCGAAGTAATCAAATATATCCAAAACTGCGTAATGTCATGCATTATGCTTCATTTATAAGCCTTTACTCAATGAGCACCAATGGTCAGTTTAGAATGATCATTTTAACTGGCCGATCAATGACATGTCTACACCAAATCATCTTTAACTTTTGATTTACAGCTCAGAATGACACGAATCCAATGCCCACGTAAAGCTACCTCAATTTTCTATATTGTAACAAAATTTGAGACAAAACTAGATACGACAAAGCGTCCAAGTAATCCGATATATCCCAAACTGAGTGATGCCACGCATTATGCTTCATTTATAAGCCTTTACTCAATTAGCACCATTTATCAGTTTAGAATAATCATATTAACTGGCCAATCAACTTGACATGTTCCCACTAAATCGTCCGTAACTTTTAATTTAGAGCTCAGATTGACACGAATCTAATGGTCACGTTAAGCTTGCTCAATTTTCTATATCGTAATACAAAATAAAACTAAAATTGCTTCAACAAATCCTATGAGTAATCAAATTTATCCAAAATAATGTCATGCAATATGCTTCATTTATAAGCATTTACTCAATGAGCACCAATGATCAGTTTAGAATGATCATTTTAACAAGCCGATCAGCTTGACATGTCTACACTAAATCGTGCATAACTTTTGAGTTAGAGATCAGAATGACATGAATCCAATGCCCACGTTAACTAGCACAATTTCCTATATTGTGAAAAAATTTGAGTAAAGAAATAGATACGACAAACCGTCCAAGTAGTCCAATCTATCCCGAACTGCTTGATGCCATTAATTATGCTTCATTTATAAGCTTTTACTCATTGAGCACTATTTATCAGTTTAGAATAATCATATTAACTAGCCGATCAACTTGACATGTTCGCACTAAATTGTCCATAACTTTTGATTTAGAGCTCCGAATGACACGAATCCAATGACCTCGTTAAGCTTGCTCAATTTTCTAAATTTGACAAAGTTGGAGAAAGAAATCGATGCGAAAAATCCTCTATGTAATCAAATCTATCCAAAACTGCGTAATGTCTTGCATGATGCTTCATTTATAAGTCTTTACATAATGAGCACCAATGTCCGTACTAAATCGTTCATAAGATTTGATTTAGAGCTCAGAATGACACGAATCGAATGCCCAGGTTAAGCTAGGTCAATTTTCTAAATTGAGACCAAATTTGAGACCAAAATTGATACGAAAAACGTCCAATTAATCCAATCTATTCCGAGCTGCATGATGCCATGCATTATGCTTCATTTATAGGCCGTTACACAATGATCACAATTTATCAGTTTAGAATGATTTTTATAACTGGCCAATCAACTTGACATGTACGCACTTAATCGTCCGTAACTTTTGATTTAGAGCTCAGAATGACACGAATCCAATGCCCTAGTTAAGCTAGCTCAATTTTCTATATTGTGACACAATTTGAGACAAAAATAGATACGACAAGGCATCCAAGTAATCCAATCTATCCCGAACTTCGTGATGCCATGTATTATGTTTCATTTATAAGCCTTGACTCAATGAGCACCATTTATTAGTTTAGAATGATCATTTTATCTGGCTGATCAACTTGACATGTCGGCACTAAATCGTTGGTAACTTTTAATTTACAGCTCTGAATGACACGAATCCAATGCCCACGTTAAGCTAGCTCAATTTTGTATATTGTGAAAAAATGTTAGAAAGAAATAGATACGATAAAGCGTCCAAGTAATCCAATCTATCCCAAAGTGCGTGATTTCATGCATTATGCTTCATTTATAAGCATTTACTCAATGAGCACCATTTATCAGTTTAAAATGATTATTTTATCTGGCCGATCAACTGGACATGTCTGCACTAATTCGTTCATAACTTTTAATTTAGAGCTAAGAATGACACGAATCCAATACCCACGTTAAGCTAGCTCAATTTTCTATATTGTGACAAAATTTGAGATAGAAATAGATAAAACTGAGCGTCCAAGTAATCCAATCTATCCCGAACTGCGTGATACCGTGCATTATGTTTCGTTTATAAGCCTTTACTCAATGAGCACCATTTATCACTTTAGCATAATCATATTAACTGGCCGATGAACATGACATGTCCGCATTAAATCGTCCGTAACTTTTGATTTAGAGCTAAAAATAACACGAATCCAATGTCCATGTTAAGCTAGCTAACCTTTCTATATTGTAATACAATTTAATACTAAAATTGCTTCGACAAATCCTCCGAGTAATCAAATCTATCCAAAATTGCGTAATGTCATGCATTATGCTTCATTTATAAGCCTTTACTCAATGAGCACCAATGATCAGTTTAGGATGATCATTTTAACTTGCCGATCAAGTTGACATGTCTGCAACAAATCGTCTGTAAATTTTCTATGTTATAATACAATTTTTAAAACTAAATTTTCTTAGACAAATCCTCCAAGTACTGAAATCTATCCAAAATTGCATAATGTCATGCATTATGTTTCATTTATAATCCTTTAGTCAATGAGCTCCAATGATCAGTTTAAAATGATCATTTTAACTGGCTGATCAACTTGACATGTCTGCACTAAATCGTTTGTAACTTTTGATTTAGAGCTCAGAATAAAACGAATCCAATGTCCACGCTAAGCTAGCTCAATTTTCTATCTTCTGAGCAAATTTGAGACAAAAATAGAAATGACAACGTCCAAGTAATCCAATCTATCCCGAACTGCATGATGTCATGCATTCTTCTTTATTTATAAGCCTTTACTCAATGAGCACTATTTATCAGTTTAGAATGATCATTTTAACTTGCCGATCAACTAGACCTGTCCGCACTAAATTGTCTGTAACTTTTAATTTAGAGCTTAGAATGACACAAATCCAATGCACACAATAAGCTAGCTCAATTTTCTATATTGTGCGAAATTTTGAGACAGAAATAGATAAAATAGAGCATCCAAGTATTCCAATCTATCCCGAACTGCGTGATGCATTGCATTATGTTCATTTATAATCCTTTACTCAATGAGCACCATTTATCATTTTAGAAAAATCATATTAACTAGTCGTTGAACCTGACATCTGCGCACTAAATCGTCCATAACTTTTGATTTAGAGCTAAAAATAACATGAATCCAATGCCCACGTTAAGCTAGCTCAACTTTCTATATTGTAATACAATTCAAATCTAAAATTGCTTTGACAAATCCTCTGAGTAATCAAATCCATACAAAACTGCGTAATGTCATGCATTATGCTTCATTTTTAAGCCTTTACTCAATGAGCAGCAATGATTAGTTTAGAACGATCGTTTTTACTTGCCGATCAAGTTGACATGTCTGCAATAAATCGTTCGCAACTTTTGATTAAGAGATCTGAATAACACGATCCAATGCCCACGTTAAGCCAGCTCAATCTTCTATATTAATATAAACTTTGAGACTGAACTAGATACGAAAAAGTGTCCAAGTAATCCAATCTATCACGAACTGCGTGATGTCGTGCATTAGGCTTCTTTTACTCAATGAGCACCATTTATCAGTTTAGAATAATCATATTAACTGGCCGATCAACTTGACATATCCGCACTAAATCGTCCGTAAATTTTCATTGAGAGCTCAAAATTACAAAAATCCAATAACCACGTTAAATTGGGTCAATTTTCTATGTTGTAATACAATTTTAAAACAAAATTTTCTTTGACAAATTCTCCAAGTAATCAAATCAATCTAAAATTGCGTGATGTCATGCATTATGCTTCATTTATAAGCATTTACTCAATGAGCAGTAATGATCAGTTTACAATGATCATTTTAACTGGCTGATCAACTTGACATGTCTGCAATAAATCAGTTGTAACTTTTGATTTAGAGCACAGAATAACACGAATCCATTGCCCACGTCAAGCTAGCTCAATTTTCTATCTTGTGACCAAACTTGAGACACAAATAGATACGACAAAGTGTCCAAGTAATCCAATCTATCACGAACTGCGTGATGTCGTGCATTATGCTTCTTTTATAAGCCTTTACTCAATGAGCACCATTTCTCGGTTTAGAATAATCATATTAACTGGCCGATCAACTTGACATATCCGCACAATCGCCCATAAACCTTCATTGAGAGCTCAGAATGACACGAATCCAATGGCCACGTTAAGCTAGATCAATTTTCTATGTTGTAATACAATTTTTAAAACTAAATTTTCTTAGACAAATCCTCCAAGTAATCAAATCAATCTAAAATTGCGTAATGTCATACATTATACTTCATTTATAAGCCTTTACTCAATAAGCAGCAATGATCAGTTTACTCAATGATCATTTTGATCACTGGCTGATCAACTTGACATGTCTGCACTAAATCGTTTGTAACTTTTGATTTAGAGATTAGAATGACACGAATCCAATGCCCACATTAAGCTAACTCAATTGTCTATATTGTGAAAAAATTTGAGAAAGAAATAAATACCACAAAGCATCCAACTAATTCAATCTATCCTGAACTGCGTGATGCCTTGGATTATGCTTCATTCATAAGCTTTTACTCATTGAGCACCATTTATCAGTTGAGAATGATCATTTTATATAGCCGATCAACTTGACATTTCTACACTAAATCGTCCGTAGATTTTGATTTTGAGCTCAGAATGACACAAATCCAATGCCCACATTAATCTAGCTCAATTTTCTATATTGTAATACAAATAAAATTGCGTAAAATCATAAATAAAATTGCATGATCAGCAGAATGATATTTACTCAATCACAATGTCACTAAATTGTCATTTTAATAGAATGATCCAAAACTAGCTGTAATGTCCAATCCTGCATATATGCTTGCATTATATAAAGCCTTTACTCAATGAGCACCAATGTTCAGTTTAGAATGATTATTTTAACTGACCGATAAACTTGAGATGTCTGCAATAAATTGTACGTAACTTTTGATTTACAGCTCTGAATGACACGAATCGAATGCCTACATTAAGCTAGCTCAATTTTCTATATAGTGACAAAATTTGAGACCGAAATAGATACGACAAAATATCCAAGTAATCCAATCTATCCCAAATTGGATGATGTCATGCAGTATGCTTCATTTTTAAGCCTTTACTCAATGAGCACCATTTATGAGTTTAGAATAATCATATTAAGTGGCCAATCAACTTGACATGAGCGAACTAAATCGTGTGTAACTTTTGATTTTGAGCTTAGAATGACACGAATATAATGGCCACGTTAATCTAGCTCAATTTTCTATGTTGAAATAGAATTTTTAAAACTAAATTTGCTACGAAAAATCCTCCAAGTAATCAAATCTATTCAAATTCATAATGTCATGCATTATGCTTCATTTAAAAGCCTTTACCCAATGAGCACTAATGATCAGTTTACAATGATCATATGAACTAGCCGATCAACTTGACATGTCTGCACTAAATCGTGTGTAGCTTTTGGTTTAGAGCTCAGAACGACACGAATCCAATGCCCACGTTAAGCTAGCTCAGTTTTCTATATTTTGACCAAATTTGAGACAGAAATAGATACGACAAAACGTCCAAGTAATCCAATCCATGCCGAACTACGTGATGCCATGCATTATGCTTCATTTCTAAGCCTTTACTCAATGAGCACCATTTATCAGTTTAGAATAATCATATAAAATGGCCGATCAACTTGACATGTACGCACTAAATCGTCCGTAACTTTTGATTTAGAGCTCAGAATGACACGAATCCAATGCCCTAGTTAAGCTAGCTCAATTTTCTATATTGTGACAAAATTTGGGACAGAAATAGATACGACAAGGCATCCAAGTAATCCAATCTATCCTGAACTGCGTGATGCCATGATGTTTCATTTATAAGCCTTGACTCAATGAGCACCATTTGTCAGTTTAGAATGAACTTTTTATCTGGCTGATCAACTTAACATGTCCGCACTAAATCATTTGTAACTTTTAATTTACAGCTCAGAATAACACGAATCCAATGCCATCGTTAAGCTAGCTCAATTTTCTATATTGTTAAAAATATTTAGAAAGAAATAGATACGACAAAGCGTCCAAGTAATCCAATCTATCTCGAAGTGCGTGATGCCATGCATTATGCTTCATTTATAAGCATTTACTCAATAAGCACCATTTATCATTTTAGAATGATCATTTTATCTGGCCGATCAACTTGACATGTCCGCACTAAATCGTCCGTAACTTTTAATTTAGAGCTCAGAATGACACGAATTCAATGCCCACATTAAACTAGCTCAATTATCTATATTGTAATACAATTTAAAACTAAAATTGATTAGACAAATCCTCCTAGTAATCAAATCTATCCAGAACTGCATAATGTCATGCATTATACTTCATTTATAAGCCTTTACTCAATGAGCACCAATGGCCAATTTAGAATGATCATTTTAACTGGCCGATCAATGACATGTGTGTACTAAATCGTCAGTAACTTTTGATTTAGAGCTCAGAATGACACGAATGATATGCCCACGTTAAGCTTGCTCAATTCTCTATATTGTAACAAAATTTTAGAAAGAAATAAATACAACAAAGGGTCCAAGTAATCCAATCTATCCCGAACTGCGTGATGCCATGCATTATGCTTCATTTATAAGCCTTTACTCGATGAGCACCATTTAAAAATTTAGAATAATCATATTAACTATATTGTAACAAAATTTGAGAAAGAAATAAATACAACAAAGGGTCCAAGTAATCCAATCTATCCTGAACTGCGTGATGCCATGCATTATGCTTCATTTATAAGCCTTTACTCGATGAGCACCATTTAAAAATTTAGAATAATCATATTAACTGGCCGATCAACGTGACATGTTTGCACTAAATTGTGCATTACTTTTGATTTTGAGCTCAAAACAACACAAATCCAATGGCCACATTTAGCTAGCTCAATTTTCTATATTGTAATACAATTTAAAACTAAAATTGCTTCGAGAAATCCTCCGAGTAATCAAGTACATCCAAAATAATGTCATGCATTATGCTTCATTTATAAGAATTTACTGAATGATCACCAATGATGAGTTTAGAATGATCATTTTAACTAGTCGATCAACGTGACATGTACGCACTAAATCTTCCGTAGCTTTCTATTTATAGTTCATAATGACACGAATCGAATGCCCACATTAGGTTATCTCAATTTTCTATATTGTAATAAAATTTAAAACAAAATTGCTTCGAAAAATCCTCCAAGTAATGAAATATATCCAAAACTATGTAATGTCATTCATTTATAAGCCTTTACTCAATGAGCACCGCTTATCATATTAGAATGATCATATTTTCTGGCTGATCAACTTGACATGTACGCACTAAATCGTCCGTAACTTTTAATTAAGAGTTCAGAATGACACAAATCCAGTTCCCATGTAAAGCTAGCTCAATTTTCTATTTTGTGATAAAGTTTTGAGAAAGAAATATATAGGACACAGATTCCAAGTAATCCAATCTATCCCGAAGTGTGTGATGCCATGCATTATGCTTCATTTATAAGCCTTTAGTCAATGAGCACGATTTATCAGTTTAGAATGATCATTTTATATGGCCGATCAACTTGACATGTCCGCACTAAATCATCCGTAACTTTTAATTTAGAGCTCCGAATGCAACGAATCCAATGCCCATGATAAGCTAGCTCAATTTTTTGTATTGTGACAAAGTTGGAAAAAGAAATAGATACGACAAAGCGTCCAAGTATACCAAACTATCCCGAATTGCATCATGCCATGCATTATGCTTCATTTATAAGCTTGTACTCAATGAGCTCCATTTATCAGTTTACAATAATGATATTAATTGGCTGATCAACTTGAAATGTCCGCACTAAATCATCTGTAACTTTTGATTTTCAGCTCATAATGACACGAATCCAATGGCCACGTTAAGCTAGCTCAATATTCTATATTGTAATACAATTGAAAACTAAAATTGCTTCAACAAATCCTCAATACTCAAATCTATCGAAAACAGTGTAATGTCATGCATTATGCTTCATTTATAAGCGTTTTCTCTATGAGCATCAATGATCAATTTAGAATGATCATTTGAACTAGCCGATCAACTTGACATGTCGGCACTAAATCGTCCATAAATTTTTTTTTAGAGCTCAGAATGACACAAATCCAATGCCCACGTTAAGTTAGCTCAGTTCTTTATATTGTAATAAAATTTAAAACTAAAATTGCTTTGAAAAATCCTCCGAGTAATCAAATATATCCAAAACTGCGTAATGTCAAGCATTATGATTCATTTACTCAATGAGCACCAATGATAAGTTTAGACTGATCATTTTAACAAGCCGATCAGCTCGACATGTCTGCACTAAATCGTGCGTAATGTTTAAGTTAGAGATCAGAATGACACGAATCCATTGCCCACGTTAACCTAGCACAATTTCCTATATTGTGTCAAAATTTGAGAAAGAAATAGATAAGAAAAAGCATCCAAGTAGTCCAATCAATCCCGAACTGCGTGATGCCATGAATTATGCTTCATTTATAAGCTTTTACTCATTGAGCACCATTTATCAGTTTAGAATAATCATATTAACTGGCCGATCAACTTGACATGTTCGCACTAAATCGTCCGTTACTTTTGATTTAGAGCTCAGATTGACACGAATCCAATGGTCACGTTAAGCTTGCTCAATTTTCTGTATTATGACAAAATTTGAGACAGAGTTAGATCCTACAAACCAACCAAGTAATCCAATCTATCCCGAACTGTGAGATGCTATGCTTTATACTTCATTTATAAGCCTTTGCTCAATGAGCAATATTTATCAGTTTATAATAATCATATTAACTGGCCAATCAACTTCACATGTTTGCACTAAATCGTCGGTTACTTTTGATTTAAGCTCAGAATGATATGAATCCAATGGTCACGTTAAGCTTGCTCAATTTTCTATATTGTAATACAAAATAAAACTAAAATTGCTTCGACAAATCCTCCGATTAATTAAATCTATCTAAAACTGCGTAATGTCATGCATTATGTTTCATTTATAAGCCTTTACTCAATGAGCACCAATGTTCAGTTTAGAATAATTATTTTAACTGGCCGATAAACTTCATTTATAAGCCTTTACTCAAGGAGCACCAATGGAAGTTTAGATGATCATATTAACCGATGACATGTCCGTTATGACACCAATGATTAAGCTAGCTGAGAAAGAAAAGATACGACAAGGATCCAAGTAATCCGTATCCCGAACTGTGCACGTGCTAGCTCCACTATATTATGAAAAAATTTCAGAAAGAAATAGATACGACAAAGCGTCCAAGTAATCCAATCTATCCCGAACTGCGTGATACCATGCATTATGATTCATTTATATGCCTTTACTCAATGAGTACCATTTATCAGTTTAGAATAATCATATTGATTGGCCGATGAACTTCACATGTCCGGACTAAATCGTCTGTAACTTTCGATTTAGGGCTCAGAATGACACGAATCCAGTGGCCACATCTAGCTCAATTGTCAATATTGTAATAAAATTTTAAACTAAAATTGCTTCTAAAAATCCTCCAAGTAATCAAATATATCCACAACTACGTAATGTCATGCGTTATGCTTCATTTAAGCCTTTACTCAATGAGCACCAATGATCAGTTTAGAATGATCATTTTAACTGGTCGATCAACTTGACATGTCTGCACTAAATCGTCTGTAACTTTTGATTTAGAGGTGAGAATGACAAGAATCCAATGCCCACGTTAAGCTAGCTCAATTTTCTATATTGTGACAAAATTTGAGATAGAAATAAATACGACAAAGCATCGAAGTAGTCCAATCTATCCCAAACTATGTGATGCCATGCATTATACTTCATTTATATGCCTTTACTCAATGAGTACCATTTATCAGTTTATAATAATCATAGTAACTAGCCAATCAACTTGACATGTCCGCACTAAATCATCCGTAACTTTTGATTTAGAGCTCATAATGACACGAACCCAATGCCCACGTTAAGCAAGCTAGATTTAGAGCTCGGACTGACACGAATCCAATGCCCACGTTAAGCTTTCTCAATTTTCTATATTGTGATAAAATTTGAGAATGAAATAGATATAACAAAGCGTCCAAGTAATCCAAACTATCACGAACTGTGTGATGCCATGAATGATGCTTAATTTATAAACCTTTACTCAATGAGCACCATTTATCAGTTTAGAATAATCATATTAACTGGTCGATCAACTTGACATGTATGCACTAAGTTGTCCATAAGTTTTGACTTACAACTCTGAATGACACGAATACAATACCCATGTTAAACTTGCTCAATTTTCTATATTGTGACAAAATTTTGAGATAGAAATAGATACGACAAAGCATCCAAGTAATGCAATTTATCCTGAACTGCGTGATGCCATTCATTGTCCTTCATTTATTAGCCTTAACTGAATGAGCACCCTTTATCAGTTTAGAATAAACACATTAACGGGCCAATGAACTTGACATGTCCGCACTAAATTGTCCGTCACTTTTGATTTAGAGCTCAGAATGACACAAATGCAATGTCCACGTTAATCTAACTCAATTTTCTATATTGTAATAAAATTTAAAACTAAAATTGCTTTGATAAATCCGCCAAGAAATCAAATCTATCCAAAACTGCATAATGGCATGCCATATGCTACATTTATAATTCTTTACTGAAGGAGAACCAATGATCAGTTTAAAATGATCATTTTAACTGGGCGATCAACTTGAATTATCTGCACTAAATTGTCTGTAACTTTTGATTTAGAGCTTCGAATGAAACGAATCCAATGAACATTTTAAGCTTGCTTAATTTTCTATATTGTGACAAAATTTGAGATAGAAATAGATACGACAAAGCGTCCAAGTAATCCAATTTATCCCAAACTACGTGATGCCGTGCATTATCCTTCACTTATAAGCTTTTACTCAATGAGTACCAGTGATCAGTTAAGAATAATCACTTTAACAAGGCGATCAACTTGACATGTTCGCACTAAACCATGCGTAACTTTTGATTTAGAGCTCAGAATGACACGAATCAAACGGTCACGTTAAGCTAGCTCAATTTTTAATAATGTAAAAAAATTTGAGACAAAATTAGATCCGACAAAGCATCCAAGTAATCCTATTTATCCCGAACTGTGTGGTGCCATGCATTATAATTCAATTATAAGCCTTGACTCAATGAGCACCATTTATTAGTTTGGAATGATTTTTATAACTGGCCGATCAACTTGACATGTACGCACTTAATCGTCCGTAACTTTTGATTTAGAGCTCAGAATGACACGAATCCAATGCCCTAGTTAAGCTAGCTCAATTTTCTATATTGTGACACAATTTGAGACAAAAATAGATACGACAAGGCATCCAAGTAATCCAATCTATCCCGAACTTCGTGATGCCATGTATTATGTTTCATTTATAAGCCTTGACTCAATGAGCACCATTTATTAGTTTAGAATGATCATTTTATCTGGCTGATCAACTTGACATGTCGGCACTAAATCGTTGGTAACTTTTAATTTACAGTTCTGAATGACACAAATCCAATGCCCACGTTAAGCTAGCTCAATTTTGTATATTGTGAAAAAAAATTAGAAAGAAATAGATACGATAAAGCGTCCAAGTAATCCAATCTATCCCAAAGTGCCTGATGTCATGCATTATGCTTCATTTATAAGCATTTACAATGATTTATCAGTTTATCATGGACATGTCCGCACTAATTCGTTTGTAACTTTTAATTTAGAGCTAAGAATGACACGAATCCAATACCCACGTTAAGCTAGCTCAATTTTATATATTGTGACAAATTTGAAATAGAAATATATAAAGTAGCCAATCTATCTATGATATGATGCCGTTTATAATTTTCTCAATGAGCATAATCATATATGAGCGTCCGAACATTAATAACCACAATAATATATTGTAATACAATGCTTCGAGTGCTCAGTCTATCCGAAATTGCGTAATGTCATGCATTATGCTTCATTTATAAGCCTTTACTCAATGAGCACCAATGATCAGTTTAGGATGATCATTTTAACTTGCCGATCAAGTTGACATGTCTGCAACAAATCGTCTGTAAATTTTCTATGTTATAATACAATTTTTATAACTAAATTTTCTTAGACAAATCCTCCAAGTACTGAAATCTATCCAAAATTGCATAATATCATGCATTATGTTTCATTTATAATCCTTTAGTCAATGAGCTCCAATGATCAGTTTAAAATGATCATTTTAACTGGCTGATCAACTTGACATGTCTGCACTAAATCGTTTGTAACTTTTGATTTAGAGCTCAGAATAAAACAAATCCAATGTCCACGCTAAGCTAGCTCAATTTTCTATCTTCTGACCAAATTTGAGACAAAAATAGATATGACAACGTCCAAGTAATCCAATCTATCCCGAACTGCATGATGTCATGCATTCTGCTTTATTTATAAGTCTTTACTCAATGAGCACTATTTATAAGTTTAGAATGATCATTTTAACTTGCCGATCAACTAGACGTGTCCGCACTAAATTGTCTGTAAATTTTAATTTAGAACTTAGAATGACACAAATCCAATGCACACGATAAGCTAGCTCAATTTTCTATATTGTGCAAAATTTTGAGACAGAAATAGATAAAATAGAGCATCCAAGTATTCCAATCTATCCCGAACTGCGTGATGCCGTGCATTATGTTCATTTATAAGCCTTTACTCAATGAGCACCATTTATCATTTTAGCAAAATCATATTAACTGGTCGTTGAACCTGACATCTCCGCACTAAATCGTCCATAACTTTTGATTTAGAGCTAAAAATAACATGAATCCAATGCCCACGTTAAGCTAGCTCAACTTTCTATATTGTAATACAATTCAAAACTAAAATTGCTTTGACAAATCCTCTGAGTAATCAAATCCATACAAAACTGCGTAATGTCATGCATTATGCTTCATTTTTAAGCCTTTACTCAATGAGCAGCAATTATTAGTTTAGAACGATCATTTTGACTTGCCGATCAAGTTGACATGTCTGCAATAAATCGTTCGTAACTTTTGATTAAGAGATCTGAATAACACAAATCCAATGCCCACGTTAAGCCAGCTCAATCTTCTATATTAAGAGAAAATTTGAGACTGAACTAGATACGAAAAAGTGTCCAAGTAATCCAATCTATCACGAACTGCGTGATGTCGTGCATTAGGCTTCTTTTACTCAATGAGCACCATTTATCAGTTTAGAATAATCATATTAACTGGCCGATCAACTTGACATATCCGCACTAAATCGTCCATAAATTTTCATTGAGAGCTCAAAATGACACGAATCCAATAACCACGTTAAATTTGGTCAATTTTCTATGTTGTAATACAATTTTTAAAACTAAATTTTCTTTGACAAATTCTCCAAGTAATCAAATCAATCTAAAATTGCGTGATGTCATGCATTATGCTTCATTTATAAGCCTTTACTCAATGAGCAGTAATGATCAGTTTACAATGATCATTTTAACTTGCTGATCAACTTGACATGTCTGCAATAAATCAGTTGTAACTTTTGATTTAGAGCACAGAATAACACGAATCCATTGCCCACGTCAAGCTAGCTAAATTTTCTATCTTGTGACCAAACTTGAGACACAAATAGATATGACAAAGTGTCCAAGTAATCCAATCTATCACGAACTGCGTGATGTCGTGCATTATGCTTCTTTTATAAGCCTTTACTCAATGAGCACCATTTCTCGGTTTAGAATAATCATATTAACTGGCCGATCAACTTGACATATCCGCACAATCGCCCATAAACCTTCATTGAGAGCTCAGAATGACACGAATCCAATGGCCACGTTAGCTAGATCAATTTTCTATGTTGTAATACAATTTTTAAAACTAAATTTTCTTAGACAAATCCTCCAAGTAATCAAATCAATTTAAAATTGCGTAATGTCATACATTATACTTCATTTATAAGCCTTTACTCAATAAGCAGCAATGATCAGTTTACAATGATCATTTTAACTGGCTGATCAACTTGACATGTTTGCACTAAATCGTTTGTAACTTTTGATTTACAGATTAGAATGACACGAATCCAATGCCCACATTAAGCTAACTCAATTGTCTATATTGTGACAAAATTTGAGAAAGAAATAAATACCACAAAGCATCCAACTAATCCAATCTATCCTGAACTGCGTGATGCCTTGGATTATGCTTCATTCATAAGCTTTTACTCATTGAGCACCATTTATCAGTTTAGAATGATCATTTTATATAGCCGATCAACTTGACATTTCTACACTAAATCGTCCGTAGCTTTTGATTTTGAGCTCAGAATGACACAAATCCAATGCCCACGTTAATCTAGCTCAATTTTCTATATTGTTATACAATTTAAAACTAAAATTGCTTCGACAAATCATCCGAGTAATAAAATCTATCCAAAACTGCGTAATGTCATGCATTATGCTTCATTTATAAGCTTTTACTCAATGAGCACCAATGATCAGCTTAGAGTGATCATTTTAACTAGCCGATCAACTTGACATGTCTGGACTAAATTGTCCGTAGCTTTTTATTTAGAGTTCAGAATGACATGAATCCAATGCCCACTTTAAGCTATCTCAATTTTCTATATTGTAATAAAATATAAAACTAAAATTGCTTCCAAAAATCCTCCGAGTAATCAAATATATCCAAAACTGTGTAATGTCATGCATTATGCTTCATTTATAAGCCTTTACTCAATGAGCACCAATGTTCAGTTTAGAATGATTATTTTAACTGACTGATAAACTTGAGATGTCTGCAATAAATCGTACGTAACTTTTGATTTACAGCTCTGAATGACACGAATCGAATGCCTACATTAAGCTAGCTCAATTTTCTATATAGTGACAAAATTTGAGACCGAAATAGATACGACAAAATATCTAAGTAATCCAAACTATCCCAAATTGGATGATGTCATGCAGTATGCTTCATTTTTAAGCCTTTACTCAATGAGCACCATTTATGAGTTTAGAATAATCATATTAAGTGGCCAATCAACTTGACATGAGCGCACTAAATCGTGTGTAACTTTTGCTTTTGAGCTTAGAATGACACGAATATAATGGCCACGTTAATCTAGCACAATTTTCTATGTTGTAATACAATTTTTAAAACTAAATTTGCTACGAAAAATCCTCCAAGTAATCAAATCTATCCAAATTCATAATGTCATGCATTATGCTTCATTTAAAAGCCTTTACCCAATGAGAACTAATGATCAGTTTACAATGATCATATGAACTAGCCGATCAACTTGACATGTCTGCACTAAATCGTGTGTAGCTTTTGGTTTAGAGCTCAAAACGACACGAATCCAATGCCCACGTTAAGCTAGCTCAGTTTTCTATATTTTGACCAAATTTGAGACAGAAATAGATACGACAAACGTCCAAGTAATCCAATCCATGCCGAACTACGTGATGCCATGCATTATGCTTCATTTCTAAGCCTTTACTCAATGAGCACCATTTATCAGTTTAGAATAATCATATAAAATGGCCGATCAACTTGACATGTATGCACTAAATCGTTCGTAACTTTTGATTTAGAGCTCAGAATGACACGAATCCAATGCCCCAGTTAAGCTAGCTCAATTTTCTATATTGTGACAAAATTTGAGACAGAAATAGATACGACAAGGCATCCAAGTAATCCAATCTATCCTGAACTTCGTGATGCCATGCATTATGCTTCATTTATAAGCATTTACTCAATAAGCACCATTTATCATTTTAGAATGATCATTTTATCTGGCCGATCAACTTGACATGTCTGCACTAAGTCGTCCGTAACTTTTAATTTAGAGCTCAGAATGACACGAATTCAATGCCCACGTTAAACTAGCTCAATTATCTATATTGTAATACAATTTAAAACTAAAATTGATTAGACAAATCCTCCTAGTAATCAAATCTATCCAAAACTGCATAATGTCATGCATTATACTTCATTTAAAAGCCTTTACTCAATGAGCACCAATGGCTAATTTAGAATGATCATTTTAACTGGCCGATCAATGACATGTGTGCACTAAATCGTCCATAACTTTTGATTTAGAGCTTAGAATGACACGAATGATATGCCCACGTTAAACTTGCTCAATTCTCTATATTGTGACAAAATTTGAGAAAGAAATAAATACCACAAAGGGTTCAAGTAATCCAATCTATCCCGAACTGCGTGATGCCATGCATTATGCTTCATTTATAAGCCTTTACTCGATGAGCACCATTTAAAAATTTAGAATAATCATATTAACTGGCCGATCAACGTGACATGTCTGCACTAAATTGTGCGTTACTTTTGATTTTGAGCTCAAAATAACACAAATCCAATGGCCACATTTAGCTAGCTCAATTTTCTATATTGTAATACAATTTTAAACTAAAATTGCTTCGAGAAATCCTCTGAGTAATCAAGTACATCCAAAATAATGTCATGCATTATGCCCATTTATAAGCATTTACTGAATGATCACCAATGATGAGTTTAGAATGATCATTTTAACTAGTCGATCAACATGACATGTACGCACCCAATCTTCCGTAGCTTTTTATTTATAGTTCATAATGACACGAATCGAATGCCCACATTAAGTTATCTCAATTTTCTATATTGTAATAAAATTTAAAACAAAATTGCTTCGAAAAATCCTCCAAGTAATGAAATATATCCAAAACTACGTAATGTCATTCATTTATAAGCGTTTACTCAATGAGCACCGCTTATCTTATTAGAATGATCATATTATCTGGCTGATCAACTTGACATGTACGCACTAAATCGTCTGTAACTTTTAATTAAGAGTTCAGAATGACACGAATCCAGTTCCCATGTAAAGCTAGCTCAATTTTCTATTTTGTGATAAAGTTTTGAGAAAGAAATATATAGGACACAGCTTCCAAGTAATCCAATCTATCCCGAAGTGCTTGATGCCATGTATTATGCTTCATTTATAAGCCTTTATTCAATGAGCACGATTTATCAGTTTAGAATGATCATTTTATATGGCCGATCAACTTGACATGTCCGCACTAAATCATCCGTAACTTTTAATTTAGAGCTCCGAATGCAACGAATCCAATGCCCATGATAAGCTAGCTCAATTTTTTGTATTGTGACAAAGTTGGAAAAAGAAATAGATACGACAAAGCGTCCAAGTATACCAAACTATCCCGAATTGCATCATGCCATGCATTATGCTTCATTTATAAGCTTGTACTCAATGAGCTCCATTTATCAGTTTACAATAATGATATTAATTGGCTGATCAACTTGAAATGTCCGCACTAAATCATCTGTAACTTTTGATTTTCAGCTCATAATGACACGAATCCAATGGCCACGTTAAGCTAGCTCAATATTCTATATTGTAATACAATTGAAAACTAAATTGCTTCAACAAATCCTCAATACTCAAATCTATCGAAAACAGTGTAATGTCATGCATTATGCTTCATTTATAAGCGTTTTCTCTATGAGCATCAATGATCAATTTAGAATGATCATTCGAACTAGCCGATCAACTTGACATGTCGGCACTAAATCGTCCATAAAATTTTTTTTTAGAGCTCAGAATGACACAAATCCAATGCCCATGTTAAGTTAGCTCAATTCTTTATATTGTAATAAAATTTAAAACTGAAATTGCTTCAAAAAATCCTCCGAGTAATCAAATATATCCAAAACTGCGTAATGTCAAGCATTATGCTTCATTTACTCAATGAGCACCAATGATAAGTTTAGACTTATCATTTTCACAAGCCGATCAGCTTGACATGTATGCACTAAATCGTGCGTAATATTTAAGTTAGAGATCAGAATGACACGAATCCAATCCCCACGTTAACCTAGCACAATTTCCTATATTGTGTCAAAATTTGAGAAAGAAATAGATAAGAAAAAGCGTCCTAGTAGTCCAATCTATCCCGAACTGCGTGATGCCATGAATTATGCTTCATTTATAAGCTTTTACTCATTGAGCACCATTTATCAGTTTAGAATAATCATATTAACTGGCCGATCAACTTGACATGTTCGCACTAAATCGTCCGTAACTTTTGATTTAGAGCTCAGATTGACACGAATCCAATGGTCACGTTAAGCTTGCTCAATTTTCTGTATTATGACAAAATTTGAGACAGAGTTAGATCCTACAAAGCAACCAAGTAATCCAATCTATCCCGAACTGTGAGATGCTATGCTTTATACTTCATTTATAAGCCTTTGCTCAATGAGCACCATTTATCAGTTTATAATAATCATATTAACTGGCCAATCAACTTCACATGTTTGCACTAAATCATCGGTTACTTTTGATTTAAGCTCAGAATGATATGAATCCAATGGTCACGTTAAGCTTGCTCAATTTTCTATATTGTAATACAAAATAAAACTAAAATTGCTTCGACAAATCCTCCGATTAATTAAATCTATCTAAAACTGCGTAATGTCATGCATTATGTTTCATTTATAAGCCTAGCTTGCTCAATTTTCTATATTGTAATACAAAATAAAACTAAAATTGCTTCGACAAATCCTCCGATTAATTAAATCTATCTAAAACTGCGTAATGTCATGCATTATGTTTCATTTATAAGCCTTTACTCAATGAGCACCAATGTTCAGTTTAGAATAACTGGCCGAGCCTTTACTCAAGGATGACAAGAATCCAATGTGCACGTTAAGCTAGCTCCATTTTCTATATTATGAAAAAATTTCAGAAAGAAATAGATACGACAAAGCGTCCAAGTAATCCAATCTATCCCGAACTGCGTGATACCATGCATTATGATTCATTTATATGCCTTTACTCAATGAGTACCATTTATCAGTGTAGAATAATCATATTGATTGGCCGATGAACTTCACATGTCCGGACTAAATCGTCCGTAACTTTTGATTTATGGCTCAGAATGACACGAATCCAGTGGCCACAGCTAGCTCAATTGTCAATATTGTAATAAAATTTTAAACTAAAATTGCTTCTAAAAATCCTCCAACTAATCAAATATATCCACAACTACGTAATGTCATGCGTTATGCTTCATTTAAGCCTTTACTCAATGAGCACCAATGATCAGTTTAGAATGATCATTTTAACTGGTCGATCAACTTGACATGTCTGCACTAAATCGTCTGTAACTTTTGATTTAGAGGTGAGAATGACAAGAATCCAATGCCCACGTTAAGCAAGCTCAATTTTCTATATTGTGACAAAATTTGAGATAGAAATAAATACGACAAAGCATCCAAGTAGTCCAATCTATCCCAAACTATGTGATGCCATGCATTATACTTCATTTATATGCCTTTACTCAATGAGTACCATTTATCAGTTTATAATAATCATAGTAACTAGCCAATCAACTTGACATGTCCGCACTAAATCATCCGTAACTTTTGATTTAGAGCTCAGAATGACACAAATGCAATGTCCACGTTAATCTAACTCAATTTTCTATATTGTAATAAAATTTAAAACTAAAATTGCTTCGATAAATCCGCCAAGAAATCAAATCTATCCAAAACTGCATAATGTCATGCCAAATGCTACATTTATAATTCTTTACTGAAGGATAACCAATGATCACTTTAAAATCATCATTTTAACTGGGCGATCAACTTGAATTATCTGCACTAAATTGTCTGTAACTTTTGATTTAGAGCTCCGAATGAAACGAATCCAATGAACATTTTAAGCTAGCTTAATTTTCTATATTGTGACAAAATTTGAGATAGAAATAGATACGACAAAGCGTCCAAGTAATCCAATTTATCCCAAACTACGTGATGCCGTGCATTATCCTTCACTTATAAGCTTTTACTCAATGAGTACCAGTGATCAGTTAAGAATAATCACTTTAACAAGGCGATCAACTTGACATGTTCGCACTAAACCATGCGTAACTTTTGATTTAGAGCTCAGAATGACACGAATCAAACGGCCACGTTAAGCTAGCTCAATATTTAATAATGTAAAAAATTTGAGACAAAATTAGATCCGACAAAGCATCCAAGTAATCCAATTTATCCCGAACTGTGTGTTGCCATGCATTATAATTCAATTATAAGCCTTTTCTCACTGAGCACCATTTGTTAGTTTAGAATATTAATATTAACTGGTCGATAACCTTGACATATCCACGCTAAATCGTCCGTAACTTTTGATTTAGAGCTAAGAATGACACGAATCCAATGCCCGCTTTAGGCTAGCTCAAATTTCTATATTGCAATAAAATTTAAAACTAAAATTGCTTTGACAAATCCTCCAAGTAATCAAATCTATCAAAACCTGCGTAGTGTCATGCATCATGCTTCATTAATAAGCCTTTACTCAACGAGAACCAACGATCAGTTTAGAATGATAATTTTAATTGGCCGATCAACTTGACATGTCTGCACTAAATTGTCCGTAACTTGTTGATTTAGAGCTCAGAATGACACTAACCAATGGCCACGTTATCTTCCGAGTATAAATCTTCCGAGTAATCAAATCAATCAAAACAGCATAATGTCATGCATTAAGCTTCATTTATAAGCCTTTACTCAATGAGCACCAATGATCAACTTAGAATGATCACTTTAACTGGCCGATCAACTTGACATCTCTGCACTAAATCGTACGTAACTTTTTATTTATAGCTCAGAATGACACGAATCCAATGCCCATGTTAAGCTAGCTCAACTTTATGTATTGAAAGAAATTTTAAAACTAAAATTGTTTCGAAAAATCCTCTCAGTAATCAAATATATCCAAAACTGCGTAATGCCATGCATTATTCTTTATTTATAAGCCTTTACTCAATGAGCACCAATGGTCAGTTTAGAATGATCATTTTAACAGGCCAATCTACTTGACATGTCTACACGAAATCGTCCATAACCTTTGATTTAGAGCTTAGAATGACAAGAATCCAATGCCCACGCTGAGCTTGCTCAATTTTCTGTATTGTGACAAAATTTGAGATAGAATTAGATATGACAAAGTGTCAAAGTAATCCAATCTATCCTGAACTGCGTGATGCCTTGCGTTATGCTTCATTTACAAGCCTTTACTCAATGAGCACCATTTATCAGTTTAGAATAATTATGTTAACTGGCCAATCAACTTGACATGTCCGCACTAAATCGTCCGTAACTTTTGATTTAGAGCTCAGAATGACACTAATCCATTATACCCTTAAGTTAACTCAATTTTGTATATTGTGACAAAATTTGCAAAAGAAATAGATACGACAAAGCATCCAAGTAATCCAATCTATCCTGAACTGCGTGATGCCATACATTATGCTTCATTTATAAGCCTTTACTCAATGAGCACCATTTATGAGTTTAGAATAATCATATTAACTGGCCAATCAACTTGACATGTCCACACTAAATCGTCCGTAACTTTTGATTTAGACCTCAGAATGACACGAATCCGATGCCCACGTTAAGCTATCTCAATTTACTATATTGAAATACAATTTAAAGTTAAATTGCTTCGACAAATCCTCCAAGTAATCAAATCTATCCAAAACTGCGTAATGTCATGTATTATGCTTCATTTATAAGTCTTTACTCAATGAGCACCATTGATTAGTTTAGAATTATCATTTTAACTGGCCGATCAACTTGACATCTCTTCACTAGATCGTCAGTAACTTTTGATTTAGAGCTCAGATTGACACGAATCCAATGTCCACGTTAAGCTAGCTCAATTTTCTATATTGTGACAAACTATGCGAATGAAACAGGTACAACAAGGCGTCGTAGTAATCCAATCTATCTCGAATAGCGTGGTGCCATGCATTATGATTCATTTATAAGCCTTTACTCAATGAGCAACAATTATCAGTTTAGAATAATCATATTAACTAGCCGATCAACTTGACATGTCCGCACTAAATCGTCTATAACTTTTGATTTTTGAGCTCAGAATGACACGAATCCAATGTCTACGTTAAGCAAGCTCAGTTTTCTATATAGTAATACAATTTAAATCTAAAATTGTTTCGACATATCCTTCAAACAATCAAATCTATCCAAAAATACGTAATGTCATGCATTATGCTTCACTTATAAGCCTTTACTCAATGAACACAAATGATCAATTTAGAATGATAATTTTAACTGGCCGATCAACTTTAAATGTCTGCACTAAATCATCTATAACTTTTGATTTAGAGTTTAGAATGACACGAATCTAATGCCCACGTTAAACTAGCTCAATTTTCTATATTGTGACCAAATTTGACACAAAAATAGATATCACAAAACATCCACGTAATTTAATCTATCCCGTACTGCGTGTTGCATGCGTCATGCTTCATTTATAAGCCTTTATTCAATGAACCCCATTTATCAGTTTAGAATCATCATATTAACAGGCTGATCAACTTGAGATGTCCGCACTAAATCGTCCATAACTTTTGATTAGAGGTCAGAATGACACGAATCCAATGCCCACGTTAAGGTGGCTCAATTTTCTATATTGTAATAAAATTTTAAACTAAACCTGCTTAGAAAAATCCTCCGAGTAATCAAATATATCCAAAACTGTGTAATGTCATGTATTATGCTTCATTGATAAGCCTTTACTCAATGAGTACCAATGGTCAGTTTAGAATGATATGGCCGATCAATTTGACATGTGTGCACTAAATCGTCCGTAAATTTTGATTTAGAGCTCAAAATGACACAAATCCAATGCCCACATTAAGTTAGCTTACTTTTCTCTATTGTGACCAAATTTGAGACAAAACTAGATACGAAAACACGTTCAAGTAATCCAATCTATCCCTAACTGCGTGATGCCATGCATTTTGCTTCATTTATAAGCCTTGACTCAATGAGCACCATTTATCAGTTTAGAATAATCATATTAACTTGCCGATCAACTTGACATATCCGCACTAAATCGTCTGTAAATTTTGATTTAGAGCTCAGAATGACACGATTCCAATGCCCACGTTAAGCTAGCTCAATTTTCTATATTGTAAGAAAATTTGAGAGAGAAATAGATACGACAAAGCGTCCAAGTAATCCAATATATCTCAAACTATGTGATGCCATGCATTATACTTCATTTACTAGCCTTTACGCAATGAGTACCATTTATCAGTTTAGAATAATCATATTAACTAGCCGATCAATTTGACATGTCTGCACTAAATCATCCGTAACTTTTGATTTAGAGCTCAGAATGACACGAATCCAATAGTAACGTTATGCTAGATCAATTTTCTATGCTGTAATACAATTTAAAACTAAAAATACTTCGACAAATACTCCGAGTAATCAAATCTATCGAGAAATACATAATGTCATGCATTATTCTTCATTTATAATCGTTTACTCAATGAGCACCAATGGTCAGTTAAGAATGAACATTTTAACTGGCCAATGTACTTGACATATCTACACGAAATCGTCCGTTTCTTTTGATTTAGAGTTCAGAATGACACGAATCCAATGCCCACGCTGATCTTGCTCAATCTTCTATATTCTGAAAATTTTTGAGACAGAATTAGATATGAAAAAGCGTAAAAGTAATTCAATCTATCCCGAACTGTGTGATACCATTTATGCTTCATTTATAAGCCTTTACTCAATGAGCACCTTTTATCAGTTTAGAATAATCATATTAACTAGCCGATCAACTTGACATGTCCTCACTAAATCGTCCGTAACTTTTTATTTGAGCTCAGAATGACATGAATCCAATGTCCACGTTAAGCTAGCTCTATTTTCTATTTTGTAATACAATTTAAAACTAAAATTGCTTCGACAAATCCTCCAAGTAATCAAATCTATCCAAAACTTCGTAATGTCATGCATTCTACTTCATTTATAAGCATTTACTCAATGAGCACCAATGATCAGTTTAGAGTAATCATTTTAACAAACTGATCAACTTGACATGTCCGCATTAAACCATTCGTAACTTTTGATTTAGAGCTCAGAATGACACAAATTAAATACACACGTTAAGCTAGCTCAATATTGAATATTGTGACAAAATTTGAGGCAGAATTAAATCCGAAAAAGCGTCCAAGTAATCCAATCTATCCCGAGCTGTGTGATACCGTGCATTATGCTTCATTTATTAGCATTTAGTCAATGAGCACCATTTATCAGTTAAGAATAATCATATTAACTGGTCGATAACCTTGACATGTCCGCACTAAATCGTGTGAAACTTTTGATCTAAAGCTAATAATGACACGAATCAATGCCCACGTTAAGCTAGCTCAATTTTCCATATTGTAATAAAATTTAAAACTAAAATTATTTGGAAAAAAATCCTCCAAATATATCCAAAACTGCGTATTGTCATGCATTATGCTTCATTTATAAGGCTTTACTCAATGAGCACCAATGATAAGTTTACAAGGATCAATTGAACTGGCCAATCAACTTGACATTTCTGCACTAAATTGTCCGTAACATTTTATTTAGAGCTCAAAATGACCCGAATCCAATGCCCATGTTAAGCTACCTTAATTTTTTATATTGTGACAAAATTTGAGAAGGAAATAGATACGATAAATCATCCAAGTAATCTAATCTATCTCAAACTGCGTGATGTCATGCATTATGCTTCATTTATAATCATTTACTAAATGAGAACCATTTATTAGTTTAGCATAAGCATATTAACTGGCTGATCAACTTGACATGTCCACACTAAATCGACAGTAACTTTTGATTTAAAGCTCAGAATGACAAAAATCCAATGCCCACGTTAAGCTCTCCATTTTCTATATTTGTGTCAAAATGTGAGACAGAAATATATACGACAAAGCGTCCAAGTAATCCAATCTATCCCGAACTGCATGATGCCATGCATTATGCTTCATTTATAAACCTTTACTCAATCAGCACCAATAATCAGTTTAGAATGATCATTTTAACTGGCCGATCAACTTGACATGTCTACACTAAATCGTGTGTTACTTTTGATTTAGAGATATGAATGACTAGAATCAAATGCCCATGTTAAGCTTACTCAATTTTCAATATTTTGACAAATTTTGAGACATAAATAGTTACGACAAAGCGTCTAAGTAATCCAATCTATTCTGGACTATGTGATGCCATGCATTATGCTTCATTTATAAGCCTTTACTGAATGAGCACCATTTAGCAGTTTAGAATAATCATATGAACTGACCAATCAACTTGACATGTCTGCACTAAATTGTAGGTAACTTTTGATTTAGAGCTCATTATGACACAAATCCAATGTCCACGTTAAGCTCGCTCAAATTTCTATATTATAGTCAAATTTAAAACTAAAATTTCTTCGACAAATCCTCCAAGTAATGAAATCTATCCAAAAATGCGTAATGTTACGCATTATGATTAATTTATAAGCCTTTACTCAATGAGCACCAATAATGAGTTTAAAATGATCATTTTAACAGGCCGATCAACTTGAAATGTCTATACTAAATCGTTCATTACTTTTAATTTAGAGATCAGAATGACACAATAAATGCCCATGTTAAGCTTCCTCAATTTTCAATATTGCGACAAAATTTGAGACATAAATAGTTATGACAAAGCATCCAAGTAATCCAATATATTCCGGACTTTGTGATGTCATGCACTATGCTTCATTTATAAGCCTTTACTCAATGAGCACCATTTATCAGTTTAGAATAATCATATTAAGTCGCCGATCAACTTGTTATGTACGCACTAAATCATCCGTAACTTTTGATTTAGAGCTCAGAATGACATGAATCCAACGCCCACGTTAAGCTAGCCCAATTCTCTATATAGTATTCAAATTTAAAACTAAAATTGCTTCGACAAATTCTCCGAGTAATCATTTCTATCCAAAACTGCATTACGTCATGCATTATGCTTCATTCATAAGCCTTTACTCAATGAGCACCAATGATCAGTTTAGAATGATCATTTTAACTGGCTGATACCCTTGACATGTCTGCACTAAATCGTCTGTAACTTTTGACTTAGAGCTTAGAATGACACGAATCCAATGCCCACGTTAAGCTAGATCAATTTTCTATATAGTATTAAAATTTAATACTAAATTTGCTTTCAAAAATTCTCTGAGTAATCAAATCTATCCAATACTGTGTAATGTCATGCATTATGCTTCAGTTATAAGCCTTTACTCAATGAACACCAATTATTAGTTTAGAATGATCATTTTAACTCGCCGATCAACTTGACATGAATTCACTAAATCGTACGTAACTTTTGATTTAGAGCTCGTATTGACACGAATCAAGTGTCCACGTTTAGATATCTCAATTTGCTATATTGTGACCAAATTTTAAACCGAAATAGATATGAAAAAGGTTTCAAGTAATCCAATCTATTCCGAACTGCGTGGTGCCATGCATTATGCTTCATTTATAAGCCTTTACTCAATGAGCACCATTTATCAGTTTACATTAATCATATTAACTAGCCGATCAACTTGACATGTCCGAACAAAATCATTCGTAATTTTTATTTTAAAGCTCATAAAGACACGAATATAATGCCCACATTAAGCTAGCTCAATTTTCTATATTGTGACAAAATTTAAGTAAGAAATAGATATGACAAAGCATCCAAGTATTCCAATCTATCCCGAACTGTGTGATGCATGCATTATGCTTTTTTATAAGCCTTTACTTAATGAGCACCATTAATCAGTTTCGAGTAATCATATTAACTGGCCGATCAACTTGACATGTCTGAACTAAGTCATCCGTAACTTTTGATTTAGAGCTCAGAATGACACGAATCCAATGGCCACGTTAAGCTATCTCAATTCTCTATATAATGTTAAAATTTAAAACTAAAATTGCTTCGGCAAATCCTGAAAGTAATAAAATATATCCAAAACTGAGTTACGTCATGCACTCTACTTCATTTATAAGCATTTACTCAATGAGCAGCAACGATCAGTTTAGAGTAATCATTTTATCAACCTGATCAACTTGACATATCCGCATTAAACCGTGCGTAACTTTTGATTTAGAGCTCATAATGACATGAATCAAATACACACGGTAAGCTAGCTCAATATTGAATATTGTAAAAAAATTTGAGACAGAATTAGATCCGAAAAAGTGTCCAAGTAATGCAATCTATCCCAAATGGTGTGATACCATGCATTATTCTTCATTTATTAGCATTTACTCAATGAGCAACATTTATCAGTTAAGAATAATCATATTAACTGGTCGATCAACTTGACATGTCCTCACTAAATCATGTGAAACTTTTGATTTAGAGGTAAGAATGACACGAATCCAATATCCACGTTAATCTAGCTCAGTTTTCTATATTGTAATAAAATTTAAAACTAAAATTGTTTCGAAAAATCCTCCATGTAATCCAATATATGCAAAACTGCGTATTGTCATGCATTATGCTTCATTTATAAGCCTTTACTTAATGAGCACCAATAGTAAGTTTACAAGGATCATTTGAACTTGACATGTCAACACTAAATCGTACGTAACTTTTGATTTAGAGCTCAGAATGACACGAATCCAATGCTCACGTTAAGCTATCTCAATTTTCTATATTGTCACCAAATTTGAGACGCAAATAGATACGATAAAGCATCCAAGTAATCTAATCTATCCCAAACTGTGTGATGCTATGCATTAGGCTTCATTTATAAGCCTTTACTCAATGAGCACCAATAATCAGTTTAGAAAGATCATTTTAACTGGCCGATCAACATGACATATCAGCACTAAATCGTCCGTAACTGTTGATTTAGATCTCAAAATGACACGAATCCAATACCCACGTTAAGCTACCTCAATTTTCTATATAGTATTAAAATTTGAAACTAAATTGGCTTTCACAAATTCTCTGAGTAATCAAATCTATCCAATACTGCGTAATATCATGCATTATGCTTCAGTTATAAGACTTTACTCAATGAACATCATTAATCAACTTAGAATGATAATTTTAACCGACCGATTAACTTGACATGTATGCACTAAATCGTACGTAACTTTTGATTTAGAGCTCAGAATGACACGAATCCAATGCCCACATTAAGCTATCTCGATTTTCTATATTGTGATCAAATTTGAGACAGAAATAAGTACAAAAAAGTGTCAAGTAATCGAATCTATTCCGAACTACGTGATGCCATGCATTATGCTTCATTTATAAGCATTTACTCAATGAGCACCATTTATCAGTTTAGAATAATCATGTTAACTGGCAGATCAACTTGACATGTCTGCACTAAATCGTCCGTAACTTTCAATTTAGAGCTCGGAAGGACAGGAATCCAATGCCCACGTTAAGCTAGCTCAATTTTATATGTTGTGAAAAATTTGAGAAAGAAACAGATATGACAAAGCATCCAAGTAATCCAATCTATCCTGAACTATGTGTTGCCATGCATTATGCTTCATTTATAAGCTTTACTTAATGAGCACCAATGATCAGTTTAGAATGATCATTTTAACTGGCCAATCAACTTGAAATGTCTGCACTAAATCATTTGTATCTTCTGATTTAGAGCTTAAAATGACACGAATCCAATACCCATGTTAAACTAGCTTAATTTTCTATATTGTGACCAAATGTGAGACAGAAATAGATACCACAATGTGTCCAAGTAATTTAATCTATCCCATCTTACGTGATGCCGATCATTATGCTTCATTTATAAGTCTTTACTCAATGAGTAGCATTTATCAGTTTAGAAAAATCATGTTTTGCAACCACTTTGGGACCACAGAAGGTAGTCGCAAAATCTTCGTCGCAAAATTATTTAGTCGCAAATCTGTCGCAATTTACCGACTGATTCGCGACCACTGTAATCGAGGTACAATTTGCATCTGATTTGCAACCAAACATTGGTGACTGTATTTGCGACTACTTTGCGACTGGATTTCAGTAACAAATTTTGCCAATACTTTGCATCTACATATGTGGTTGCAAAAGCCGTAGTCACAAATCAGTCACAAAAGTTTGTGACTGATTTGCGACCACAGTGCAAGACGTGGTCGCAACTCAGTCACAAGAGTTTGCGACTGATTTTTGACTACGTTATATATTCAGTCGCAAATCAGTCACAAATAATTGCGAATGATTTGCGATTGAGGATGAATTTCTCAGAAAATTTACCTGCAGTCGCAAATCATTTGGAAAAATTTGCGACTCATTTGCGACTGAATAGAAATTTTTGAATAAATAAAATAGATGTAGTCGCAAATTGTTCACAAAAAAGTGAGACAGATTTGGGACTGATTTGCGATTACAACCAAATTAGATTTTAAAAAATAATGATTAATTAAAATATTTTGAAAATAAAATAATTGTTTTTAAATAATATTTTTTAATTTTAATTTCAAAATATTTTAATTAAGTGTTATTTTTTTTAAATTAATTATTATTAACATTATTAATTAATTAACAATGAATATAAGTTTTAATATTAGATTTAAAATATTTTGTTTAAATAAATTATTTTGTAATTATAAATATTATTATAATTAAATAATAAATAAATTGTATTAATTAATTATTCTATAAAATAAAAAGAAACTAAAAATTAAAAATATAAATTTTATTGGATATAATTTAATTTTACAAAAAAAAGAAATCTAATTCTCCGGCGGTGGGAATTGAAAATCCGATGGTGAAAATGTTCGTGGAGCAGTCGATGGTTCACCTGGGCCATCGTTATCCCGCATAAAAGAGGCGAATGCGGGATCCGTCCGTTGGAAATAGCCAACGAGTATCTCCAAGTTGTTAATCGTCTTTTGATTTTCTTTTTGCATTTCCTGCGTCTTCCGATTCACTTCCAGAATTTGTGCATTTTGTTCTTCAATTTGCGCATTTTGTTTTTCAATACGCACGTTGATTGGGTTTTGTTCTTCGATTCGGGGCTGCGCGGCTAAGAGTTGCTTCTGAAACACAACGTAGTCGGCGGTAGTGGAATGCAAGCCACCACACCTACCCGACCCGTGCATGCGGCTCAGGCTACCGAGTCCATAAAGACGGCCTCGGTCATCCGTAATGGAAGACTCCAAAACAATTAGAATTAAATTAGAAGACTACAAAAAACAATTAGAATAAATATATACAATTTAATGTGCATAAAAAAAAATTGTTACCTGAATGAAGATCTCATTCTTCTCTTCTAGGATCAGCTCAATTCGCTGGGAAATACCGTCGGACGTTTCTGTTGCATCCACCACCACGATCATCATCTTTTCTTGGATGTTGCGTTCGTATGTTTCACAGATTTTTTTAGCTTTCAAATTCACATACGAACCATCCGGCCGAGTGTGAGTCTTTATATATACCTCATCAATTGAGACACATCATCCCAAATTATTTTGTTAAAAATATTTTGAAATAAATTATTATTAAATAGCAATAAAATTTATATTTAAATTTAAATATTTTAAAGTACTTACCACTTCCTCTTGGATCTGGATGTAGTATTTTTGGTCCGACAAATACTTGTGCGGACCAAGGCCATCCCGAGCGGAGTTGTGGTTATTAGAGGATTTGCTACTCCTCTCGTCTGAGGTTTCTGTTCCCCAGTAGTCTGTCAATATTTTGTACAGATTCGGGAAAATCCACCTGGGATGTTTGCCGGTTGTATGAACCATGGTCACCATCCATTTCATCCGTCTTACATAGGTGAAATCAAACTCCTTTCGTACCGCCGGGGTGACCATAGGATCGTAGGTGTTCGATTGCATTGAATTTAATAATATATTATTCGTATTAGTAAATTTTAAATTTTATGAAATAAAAAATTTTTGAAAAAAATATACTTACCGCAAATTCGATGAAAGATTTTTCCTAGTGTTCAGCAGGTACAACCGTCCAACTGTAGTAGGTGATGTCAATTTAATTGTTCAAAATTTTTGAAGTTTGACGGGTTATTACCCCTTTATCCCTGTCAAAACTAATTAATTACAATTATTTAATTGTACATTTAAATTATTTATTTATAATGAAATATTTATAATTTATATAACTAAATATAAAAATATAATTAAAAACTTACCATGTTGTGTTCGGTGCAGGTACAGGAGACAGTACAGTCAAGTAGTGGTCACGCCCCAGGTTTTGTAACAAACTATCAAGTGTGATAGTTTGTTCCCCCGTTTCTGTTTTGGATGGTGGAACATCTTCCTGCTCATGCTCCTCGGATTCCTTAAACAGTGGGGCTGGATCGGTTTTAGGAACCGAGTGTGGAATGAATGTGTATTGAGAAGGGAGGCAGGCTACAGCTCTATAAGTGGCGGGTGAGGGGTTCGAGGAGGCCGAAGAGGTACCACGGCCCGAAGACGATGGGATTTGTCGTCTTCCACGACCTCCCATTGACCTACCGCTACTTGCTGATATTTGGTTTTTTGGGTTGGGAAAAAGGTTTGTGTTTGAGAGGATATTTAGAAAGTAGGAATGTTTGAAATATGAAAAATGAGGGAGAAACACCACGTATTTATAGATTTTTTTTTGTCGCAAACCAGTGGCAAAATGCCAAATTAATGAAGTGGTCGCAAATCAGTCGCAAATTTGCGACTGATTTGCGTTCACCAATTAATTTGGTAGGAGTTGGAAAATTAATATGTTGTGGCTAATCAGTCACACATTTTACGACTGATTTGTGACCACATTTTATTTTTTTGTATGATAATCTGTTATTTTCATAAGTGGTCGCAAATCAGTTGCAAATTTGCGACTGATTTGCGATTACAGCAGATATTTGTGACCAATATGCCATCACTTTCCAATGTTGCAATGTGGTGGCAAAGTAGTCACAATTAATGCCCCCAAACCCTAAATTTTATGATTTAGTTGAATAAATTGAATTATATAAGATTGATAACTTGATAAGGAATTGTACAAACTTCAATTACTAAGTAAACAACAACATTTACCAAATTTACATATTATTTATCTAAAACACCTAACACATTTCCTTAACCTTATAGCTCTTATATACACTTCAAATGTTTCTAAAATTTAATTGAACACAAATATGATTTTGTGTATATTTGGCCATCTAGAATGGTTAGTACTTACCTAGAAATGTAAAAAAAAGTTGTATAGGTGAACAAAACAAAGGGAAAATGTGAATATACCCTATGTAGTCGCAAAATGGTCGCTATTTTGCGACCAATTTGTGACTATGGTAGAAATTTTGATCCAGTGGTGGCAAATGAGTCCCAAATATTGGGCTGATTTACAACCACCTGCAATATTTGTGATCAATTTGCCACCACATTTCCAATATAGTGGCAATGTGGTGGCAAAGGAGTCACAATTAGTGTCATAAAACCTAAATTATATGGTTTTTGTGAATACATTGAATTATATAACGATCAAATGGCAAAAATACATAAAGCGTCAAATATATTAATTACATCGTTTTGTCCTCGTCATCATCTGAAGATGAAATATTACACTGAAATTCATATTCTAGTTCGGCATCTCCGACATCGAAATCAATTTCTTTGGTATGATTAACTCTATCGACCAAACGATCTACTTATATCTCTGGAACAACCATTACCTCTTCATCATTTTCTTGTTGCAACAAGCCAATCTCGTCTTTGTTTTTGTATTTCCCCAAAATGTTAGAACTAGAATTAACTTTCATAACACAAAGCCATGTTTGTTTTGATGATGATGATTTGGTGTGCGGATAGGGAATATAACAAACATGATCTGCTTGAGAGGCTGGTAAATCATAATTAATGAAATGTAAAGTAGTTATAAATATATAATGAAATTAATTTATATAATTTTACGTACATAATAGATTTAAATTTACATATATTTATAGTTAATTATTTACGTAAGTACCTAGTACAAATGATTCGTATTTGTAGTATTTCCCTGATGATAAGACATCAAAGATGTCATTTTCCGACTTCCGAGTTCCTTTCGAAAGCGTAGGATCGTACCACTCACATTTAAAAAGCATGATATTCAAATTAAGGTGGCCGACATAGTCAAGTTGAATGATATCTGTTAAAATCCCGTAGAAATCAGATTCATTAGATGCATCTGAGTAATTGTCACCCATGACACAAATGCCGTAGTTACATGTCTTTCTCCTATGTCCATGTTTCTTTGTGTGGAACATATAAGCTCTTGTAAAATAGATCAGCCAAGTTGACGCTTTATTTATCGACCCTTGAACTAATTCTTAAGCCCATATCGGAAAGGCGCGTGAATTTGTGAAAGTGCATGCATTGACCTATGATCATATATATATATATATATATATAAAGTCAGTATTTCAAAATTAAAAAATTTAATATAATATACATGTCAATTAACTAAACATACATAATCTCGAACCCATATGTGGAACTCTTCCTCTCTTTTCGATGAAACGTCATCTTCCGAAAGATATGAATACGTACAAGGAATGTGATTTCAAATATGCTACAAAATTAAATATGAAAAACTAATATATATTGCTTCATTACAATGAAATTATAATGTAATAAATGCAATTATTTTCATATTATTTACCTCTCTAGTGGCAGAAAATATTCACAATTCCGCAAAACATATGCATGTGCATATTTGTATTCGTTTTTGGAGAGCCATATTTCTTTACACTTACCACTTGGACAACCCATGTGAGTAAATATATCAGGCATTCCGTGATCCGGATATACTGGGATGTCACTTTAATCGAATCTTGTAGACCTATATGTATATATATTACATGATATATTTAGCACAAAAATTTAATTATTTATCCTTCATAATAAAATAATTAATTAATAAACAAAAGAATTTATGGTACCTCTTTTTCGTGCGTATGTGGGCAGCAAAGTAATGCTCCGAGAAGTAAGATATCTCATCATTCACATATGATTCAACAATCGACCTTGCAGTATATGGTTTGTTCTTCGCCTTGCTTTTTCAGTTTTAAAAAAAACCTTTCAATTGGATACATCCACCTATATTATATAGGTCCACCCAGTCCAGCCTCGTATGGTAGATGTATAGGTAGGTGCTCCATGACGTGGAAAAATGCAGGTGGAAAGATCTTCTCCAAATTTCACAAAATTATGACTCTGTTTTCCTTCAGAATTCGGACACGGCTTTGTTGTAATGATCTAGAGCATAGAACATGGAAAAATCCTCCAATCCCTATATTAACATCTAGTATTAATTAGTACATGTAATTATTATTAATTTACGTACTTAAAATATAAAATATGTTTATTAGTATATACCTGATAATGCTAGATGAACGTTTTCTGGTAAAAGTTCTGCATATATAAAAGGGAGAAGCCTTTCCATGAAAACATGGCAGTCATGGCTTTGAGCTCTAAATCAAAAGTTACTGATGATTTAGTGCGGGCATATAAAGTTGATCGGCGAGTTAATATGATAATTCTAAACTGATTAATGGGGCTCATTGAGAAAAAGCATATAAATGAAGCATCATGCATGATATCAAGCAGTTTTGGATAGATTGGATTATTTGGACGCTTTGTCGTATCTATTTCTGTCTCAAGTTTTGTCACAATATTGAAAATTAAGCTAGCTTAACATGGGCACTTGATTCGTGTCATTCTGAGCTCTAAATCAAAATTTACGGACGATTTAGTGTAGACATGTCAAGTTGATCGGCTTGTTAAAATGATCATTTTAAACTGATCATTGGTGCTCATTGAGTAAAGACTTATAAATGGAGCATTATGCTTGACATTACGCAGTTTTGGACAGATTTCATTACTTGGAGGATTTGTCAAAGCAATTTTATTTTTAAATTTATTACAAGATAGAATTTTGAGCTAGCTTAAGGTGGGCATCAGATTCGTGTCATTCTGAGCTCTAAATCAAAAGTTACGGATAATTTAGTGGGGTCATCTCAAGTTGATCGACAATTTAATATGATTATTCTAAACTGATAAATGGTGCTCATTGAGTAAAGGCTTATAAATGAATAATAATACATGGCATCACGTAGTTCGGGATAGATTGGATAACTTGGATGCTTTATCGTATCTATTTTTTGCCTCAAATTTTATCACAATATTGAAAATTGAGCTATCTTAACAGGGGCACTTGATTCATGTCATTCTGAGCTCTAAATCAAAAGTTACGAATGATTTAGTGTGGACATGTCAAGTTTATCGGCTAGTTAAAATGATCATTCTAAACAGATCATTGGTGCTCATTGAGTAAATGCTTATAAATGAAGCATAATGCCTCATATTATGCAGTTTTGTATAAATTTCATTACTTGGAGGATTTTTTGACGCAATTTTAGTTTTAAATTTTTTAACAATATAGAAAATTGAGCTAGGTTAATGTGGGCATTGGATTTATGTCATTCTTAGCTCTAAATCAAACGTTTTGGAACATTTAGTGCCGACATATCAAGTTTGTAGACCAGTTAACATGATTATTCTAAACTAATAAATGGTGCTCATTGAGTAAAAGCTTATAATTGAAGCATAATGCATGGCATCACACAGTTCGGGATAGATTGGATTACTTGGATGCATTATTGGATCTAATTCGGTCCCAAATTTTGTCACAATATTGACTATTGAGCTAGATTAACATGGGTATTTGATTCTTGTCATTATGAGCTCTAAATCAAAAGTTACACACGGTTTAGTGCACAAATGTCAAGTTTATCAGCTTGTTAAAATGATTAATCAAAATTTATCAGTGGTGCTCTTTGAGTAAAGCCTTATAAATGAATCATAATGCATGACATCACAGAGTTTGGGACAAATTGGATTACTTGGACTCTTTGTCGAATCTAATTTTGTCTCAAATTTCGTCACCATATAGAAAATTGAGCTAGCCTAACGTGGGCATTGGATTTGTGTCATTATGAGCTCTAAATCAAAAGTTACGAACGATTTAGTGCGGACATGTCAAGTTGATGAGTCAGTTAATATGGTTATTTTAAACTGATAAATGGTTCTCATTGAGTAAAAATTTATAAATGAAGCATAATGCATAGTATCACACAGTTCGGGATAGATTGGATTACTTGGATGTTTTGTCGTATCTATTTGTATCTCAAATTTTTTCACAATATAGAAAATTGAGCTAGTTTAACGTGGGCATTGGATTCGTGTCATTCTGAGCTCTAAATCAAAAGTTACAGACGATTTAGTGCAGACATGTCAAGTTGATCAGTCAGTTAAAATGATCATTCTAAACTTATCATTGTGGTCATTGAGTAAAGGCTTATAAATGAAGCATAATGCATGACATAACACAGTTTTGGATAGATTTGATTACTCGGAGGATTGGTCGAAGAATTTTAGTATTAAATTTTAATACTATATATGGAATTGAGCTAGTTTAACGTGGGCATTGGATTCAGGTCATTTTTAGCTTTAAATAAAAAGTTACGGATGATTTAGTGCGGACATATCAAGTTGATCGGCAAGTTAATATGATTATTCTAAACTGATAAATGGTGCTCATTGAGTAAAGGGTTATAAATGAAGCCTAATGCCTGGTATCAAGCAGTTCGGGATAGATTGGATTACTCGGAGGTTTTTTCGTATCTATTTCTGTCTCAAGTTTTGTCACAATATTGAAAATTGAGCAAGGTTAACATGCACATTTGATTCGTGTCATTCTGAGCTCTAAATCAAAAGTTACGCATGATTTAGTGCGGAAATGTCAAGTTGATCGGCTTGTTAAAATGATCATTCTAAACTGATCATTAGTGATCGCTGAGTAAAGTCTTATAAATGAAGAATAATGCCTGACAATACGCAGTTTTGTATAGATTTCATTACTTGGAGGATTTGTCGAAGCAATTTTAGTTTTAAATTTTATTTCAATATAAAAATTTGAGCGAGCTTAACGTGGGCATCAGATTCGTGTCATTTAGAGCTCTTAAATCGAAAGTTACGGCTGATTTAGTGCGGACATGTCAAGTTGATCGGCCAGTTAATATGATTATTCTAAACTGATAAATGATGCCCATTGAGTAAAAGCTTGTAAATAAAGCATAATGCATGGCATCACGCAGTTCGGGATAGATTGGATTAATTGGACGCTTTGTCGTATCTATTTGTCTCTCAAATTTTTTCACAATATAGAAATTGAGTTATCTTAACGTGGGCATTGGATTCGTGTCATTCTGAGCTCTAACTCAAAAGTTACAGACGATTTAGTGCAGACATGTCAAGTTGATCGACCAGTTAAAATGATCATTCTAAACTGATCATTGGTGCTCATTGAGTAAAAGCTTATAAATGATGCATAATGCATGACGTTACGCAGTTTTGGATACATTTGATTACTCGTAGGATTTGTTGAAGCAATTTTAGTTTTAAATTGTATCACAACTTAGAAAATTGAGCTTGCTTAACGTGACTATTGGATTCGTGTCATTCTGAGCTCTAAATTAGGGACGGCTGATTTAGTGTGGATATGTCAAATTTCTCGGCCAGTTAATATGCTTATTCTAAACTGATAATGGTGCTCATTGAGTATAGGCTTATAAATGAAGCATAATGCATGGCATCACATCGTTCGGGATAGATTGGATTACTTGGAAGTTTTTTCGTATCTACTTCTTTCTCAAATTTGTCCCAATATAGAAAATTGAGCTAGATTAATGTGGTCATTGGATTTGTGTCATTCGGAACTCTAAATCAAAAGTTACATACGATTTAGTGCGAATATGTCAGGTTGATCGGCTAGTTAATATGATTATTCTAAACTGATAAATGGTGCTCATTGAGTACAGGGTTATAAATGAAGCATAATGCATGGCATCATACAGTTGGGGATATATTTGATTTTTTGGACACTTTTTCGTATCTAGTTGTGTCTCAAATGTTGTCACAATATAAAAAATTGAGCTAGCTTAATGTGGGCATTAGATTTGTGTCATTATGAGCTCTAAATCAAAAGTTACAGACGATTTAGTGCCGAAATGTCAAAATGATCGGCCACTTAAAATGATCATTCTAAACTGACCATTGGCGCTCATTGAGTAAAGGCTTATATATGAAGAATAATACATGACATTACGCAGTTTTTGATATATTTGATTACTCGGAGGATTTTACAAGGCAATTTTAGTTTAAAATTTTATTTCAGTTTAGAAAATTGAGCTAGCTTAACGTGGGTTTTGGATTCGTGTCATTCTGAGCTCTAAATCAAAAGTTATGGACGTTTTAGTGCAGACATTACAAGTTGATCGGCCAATTAAAATGATCATTCTAAACTGATCATTGGTGCTCATTGAGTAAAGGCATAAAAATGAAGCATAATGCATGACATAACGCAGTTTTGGATAGATATAATCACTCGGAGGATTTTTCGAAGCAATTTTAGTTTAAAATTTTATTACAATATTGAGAATTGAACTAGCTTAACGTGGGCTTTGCACTACAAAAAAACTGCCAAAATACCATTGTATTTTGCGACTACGTCTGTGGTCGCAAATTTTGCGACTACCTCTGTGGTCGCAAATTTTGTGACTACCGCTGTGGTCGCAAATTTTGCGACTACATTTGCAATGGTTTTGCGACCAATTTGCGACTAGGAAGAAGTAGTCGCAACATGGTTGCAAAAGTGTGACTAAAACGTGTAGTTGCATATTGGTCGCAAACGCAACTATTATGGGACTAAATGGCGACCTATGGTGGCAGTCTCTAATCAGTTGCTACTTTGCGACCAATTAGAACCTGCATGTGAAAGAACCACATGGTAGTCGTATATTGGTTGCTAAATATGCGACCAATTTGCGACTACATTTGGAGTGGCTCTTTGGTCACAAAGTGGTGGCAAAGTGACAACATAAAAAACATGTGCATGGTAGGTATACCGACTTTTAAACGACTACACTGTTGTGGTCACAAAGTAGTGGCAAAGTAGTGGCAAAATCTTGTATATATATGCCCATCCCATTCTCTCATTTGTAGAATCGAAAGGAAAAAAAACTTCAAACATGTAGGGAAATTATAATAATTCGAGAGATTGGATGTACAAAAGGATTGATAACCAAACAAGAAATATATCAGCGGAATTTGCACAAGGCATGGAGCAGTTTATGAATTTTTCAAGTAGTCAACCAATACCTCAAAGTAGCGGAGGTAAGTTTTTTGTCCTTGTATTAATTGCAAAAACGATAAATTTATTCCAGGACGGAAAATATGGAGTCATCTATATAGTCAAGGATTTATGCCAAATTATTTTATTTGGTATAAACATGAAGAAGAGCTGAATGTTCAGTTAGGGATGAGTAGTCGGGGTGATGTCCAAAGAAATCAAGGTGGTACGTGTGGTACTAGTGAAGAAACAGTTGGTACATTCGATAATAGATATGTTGAAAAGGTGACAGATGCATTTCATGAGACTACGACTTATCTGTACTATAATCAGAACGAGGAAGAATATAATAATGTAGAAGAACCTAATGTAGAAGCACAAAAGTTTTACAACATATTAGAAGCTGCGAAAAACCCATTGTATGATGGTTATCATAAAGGGCATTCACAGTTATCTTTAACTGCTCGGTTCATGAAAATTAAGTTTGATTTTAATCTACCAGAAAAATGCATGGATTCTTGGGCGGAGCTGTTTACAGAATATTTGCCCGAGGAGAATCAAGCAACATCTTCATATTATGAAACCAAAACATTGTTGCGAAATTTAAGGCTCCCGTTTATACAATTGACGTGTGTGTTCACAATTCTATGATCTTTTGGAAAGAAGATGAGAAATGGGAAAAATGCAAATTTTGCGATTCCCCCCGATATAAGCCAAGCAAGGGCAGGACGAGAATACCTTCCAGTCGTATGTGGATTTTACCTATAGGTGACAGACTTAAGAGAATGTATCAAAGCAAGAAAACCGCAGAGGCAATGAGGTGGCACACAGAGCATGAAGCAGAAGACAGAGAAATGAGTCATCCATCTAATATTGCGGAGTGGAAAATGTTTCAATATCTACATCCTAGATTTGCTGCTGAATCTCGAAACGTTTATCTTGGCTTATGTACTGGTGGGTTCAATCAATTTGGGATGTCTCGTAATCATTCATTATGGCCGGTGATTATCACTCCATATAACTTGCCAACGTATATGTGTATGAAGAAAGAGTACTTGTTTCTAATAATGCTGAATTCGGGGCCAAATCATCCGTGCGCTAGTCTGGATATATTCCTCCGACCTTTGATTGATGACTTGAAAGAATTGTGGTCTATGGGATTTGATGCATACGATGTATCGTTGAATCAAAATTTCAATATAAATGTCGTGTTACTATGGATGATAAGCGATTTTCCCGCTTATGGAATGTTTTCAGGATGGACAACACATGGTAGAATGTCTTGTCCAATTTGTATGGATGATACGAATGGATTTCAATTACCAAATGGGAGAAAGACGTGTTGGTTTGATTGTCACAGAAGGTTTCTTCCTAAGGGTCACCTATTACAGAGAAATAAAACAAATTTTTTAAGGAGAAGCACGCTTTGAATGACTACCTCCACAATCATTGACAGGCAAAAACATTTTATACGAGCGAATAAAAACTATCAATCCTTTAAGAACATCTGACTGCGGAGGAAATGGTCATGAAAGAAAAGAAGAAGGTTATGGCAGCTGGCATAATTGGCACAGAGAAAGCATATTTTGGGAGTTGTCGTACTGGACGGATATTAACCTTCGACATAATCTTGATGTGATGCATATAGAGAAGCATGTTTTGATAACATCATTAATACTATTATGAATGTGAAGGAGAAATCAAAAGATATATTTAAGTAAAAATTGGATAATGCAAAGTTTTGCTCTCGAAAAGAGTTGCACGTGGATGGTCGGGGTAATGCTCCATTCCCCATAGTTTGATTGACACAAAAAGCCAAGAAACGCTTATTGGAATGTATCAAAATGATGTCAAATTTCTGGACGGCTACGCGGTAGATTTAGCAAATTGTGTGGATATAAATTAAAAGTTTCGGAAGGCTTAGTGCCGACATATCAAGTATATAGACGAGTTAACATGATTACTCTAAACTGATCATTGGGGCTCATTGAGTAAGAGCTTATGAATAAAGCATTATGCATAACATTACGCAGTTTTGGATATATTTGATTATTTGAAGCAATTTTAGTTTTGAATTTTATTATAAAAATTTAGTTAGCTTAACGTGGGCATTTGATTGTGTAATTCAGACCTCTAAATCAAAAATTCAAGACGATTTAGTGCAGATATGTCAACTTGTTTGGCCAGTAAAAATGATCATTTTAAGCTAATCATTGGTGCTCATTGAGTAAAGGCTTATAAATAAAGTATAATGCATGATATTACGCAGTTTTGGATATATTTGATTACTTGGAGGATTTTTCGATGCAATTTTAGTTTTAAATTTTATTACAATATAGAAAGTGAACTAACTTAACGTTGGCATTGGATTCATGTCATTTTAGCTCTGAATCAAAAGTTACGGACGATTTATTGCCGACAAGTTAATATGATTATTCTAAACTGATAAATGCTGCTCATTGAGTAAAGACTTATAAATGAAGCATAATGCATGGCATCACAGAGTTCGGGATAGATTGGATTACTTGGACGCATTTTTGGATCTAATTCGGTCTCAAATTTTGTCACAATATTTAATATTGAGCTAGCTTAACATGGGCATTTGATTCGTGTTATTATGAGCTCTAAATCAAAAGTTACGCACGGTTTAGTGAGGACATGTCAAGTTTATTGGCTTGTTAAAATGATTATTCTAAGCTGATCATTGGTACTCATTGAGTAAAGGCTTATAAATGAAGCATAATGCATGGCATCACACAGTTCTGGATAAATTGGATTACGTTTACGCTTTTTCGGATCTAACTTTGTCTCAAATTTTGTCACAATATAGAACATTGAGCTACCTTAACATCGGTATTGGATTCGTTTCATTCTGAGCTCTAAATCAAAAGTTACTTACGATTTAGTGCGGACATGTCAATTTGATGGTCCAGTTAATATGATCATTCTAAACTGATCATTGTGCTCATTGAGTAAAGGATAATAAATGAAGCATAATGCATGACATAACGCAGTTATTGATATATTTGATTACTCAGAGGATTTGTCGAAGCAATTTTAGTTTTAAATTTTAATACAATATAGAGAATTGAGCTAGCTTAACGTGGGCATTGGATTCGTGTCATTCTGAGCTTTAAATCAAAAGTTACGAATGATTTAGTGCAGACATATCAAGTTGATCGGCGAGTTAATATGATAATTCTAAACTGATTAATGGGGCTCATTGAGAAAATGCTTATAAATGAAGCATAATGCATGACATCAAGCAGTTCGGGATAGATTGGATTATTTGGACGATTTGTCGTATCTATTTCTGTATCAAGTTTTGTCAAAATATTGAAAATTAAGCTAGCTTAACATGGGCACTTGATTCGTGTCATTCTGAGCTCTAAATCACAATTTACGCACGATTTAGTGCAGATATGTCAAGGTTATCGGCTTGTTAAAATTATCATTCAAAACAGATCATTGGTGCTCATTGAGTAAAGACTTATAAATGAAGCATAATGCTTGACATTACACAGTTTTGGATATATTTCATTACTTGGTGGATTTGTGGAACCAATTTTCGTTTTAAATTTATTACAATATAGAATTTTGAGCTAGCTTAACGTGGGCATCGGATTCGTGTCATTCTGAGCTCTAAATCAAAAGTTACGGACGATTTAGTGGGGATATCTCAAGTTGATCGACAATTTAATATGATTATTCTAAACTGATAAATGGTGCTTATGGAGTAAAGGCTTATTAATGAATAATACTGCATGGCATCACGTAGTTCGGGATTGATTGGATAACTTGGACGCTGTGTCGTATCTATTTCTGTCTCAAATTTTGTCACAATATTGAAAATTGAGCTAGCTTAACATGGACACTTGTTTCATGTCATTCTGAGCTCTAAATCAAAAGTTACGCATGATTTAGTGTGGACATGTCAAGTTTATCAGCTTGTTAAAATGATCCTTCTAAAGAGATCATTGGTGCTCATTGAGTAAATGCTTATAAATGAAGCATAATGCATGGCATCACACAGTTCCGGATAAATTGGATTACTTTTACGCTTTTTCGGATCTAACTTTGTCTCAAATTTTGTTACAATATAGAAAATTGAGCTACCTTAACGTCGGTATTGGATTCGTTTCATTCTAAGCTCTAAATCAAAAGTTACTGACGATTTAGTGTGGACATGTCAAGTTGATGGGCCAGTTAATATGATCATTCTAAACTGATCATTGTGCTCATTGAGTGAAGGATAATAAATGAAGCATAATGCATGACATAACGCTGTTTTGGGTATATTTGATTACTCGTAGGATTTGTCGAAGCAATTTTTGTTTTAAATTTAATATTATATAGAGAATTGAGCTAGCTTAACGTGGGCATTGGATTCATGTCACAAATCCTTTAATTTAGAGCTGAGAATGACACAAATCTAATGTCCACGTTAAGCTAGCTCAATTTTCTATATTGTTATAAAATTTAAAACTAAAATTGCATCGAAAAATCCTCCAAGTTATGAAATCTATACAAAATTGCGTAATGTGAGGCATTATGCTTCATTTATAAGCATATACTCAATGAGCACCAATGATCTGTTTAGCATGATCATTTTAACAAGCCGATAAACTTGACATGTCAGCACTAAATCGTGCGTAACTTTTGATTTAGAGCTCAAAATGACATGAATCAAATGCCCATGTTAAGCTAGCTCAATTTTCAATATTGTGACAAAATTTGAGACAGAAATAGATACGACAAAGCGTCCAAGTTATCCAATTTATCCTGAACTACGTGATGCTATGCATTATGCTTCATTTATAAGCCTTTACTCAATGCACACCATTTATCAGTTTCAAATAGTCATATTAAATGGTCAATCAACTTCAGATGTCACCACTAAATCGTCCGTAACTTTTGATTTAGAGCTCAGAATGACACGAATCCGATGCCAACGTTAAGCTAGTTCAAAATTCTATATTATAATAAATTTAAAACTAAAATTGCTTCGACAAATCCTCCAAGTAATGAAATCTGTTCAAAACTGCGTAATGTCAGGCATTATGCTTCATTATAAGTCTTTACTCAATGAGCACAAATGATCAGCTTAAAATGATCATTTTAACAACCCGATCTACTTGACATGTCTGCACTAAATCGTGCGTATATTTTGATTTAGAGCTCAGAATGACACGAATCAAGTGCCCATGTTAAGCTATCTTAATTTTCAATATTATGACAAAACTTGAGACAGAAATTGACAAAGCGTCCAAATAATCCAATCTATCCCGAACTACTTGATGCCATGCATCATGCTTCATTTATAAGCATTATGCACAAATGATCACCTTAAAATGATCATTTTAACAACCCGATCAACCTAACATGTCTGCACTAAATCGTGCGTAATTTTTGATTTATAGCTCAAAATGACACGAATCAAGTGCCCATGTTAAGCTAGCTTAATTTTCAATATTATGACAAAACTTGTGATCAAAATCGACAAAGCGTCCAAATAATCCAATCTATCCTGAACTACTTGATGCGATGCATTATGATTCATTTATAAGCTTTTTATCAATGAGCACCGTTAATCAGTTTAGAATTATCATATTAACTCGCCGATCAACTTGACATGTCCGCACTAAATCATCTATAACTTTTGATTTAGAGCTCAGAATGACACGAATCCTATGCCCACGTTAAACTAGCTCAATTCCCTATATAGAATTAAAATTTAAAACTAAATTTGCTTCGACAAATTCTCTGAGTAATCAAATATGTCCCAAACTCCGTTATGTCATGTATTATGCTTCATTTAGTATCCTTTACTCAATGAGCACAATGATTAGTTTAGAATGATCATATTAAAAGGCCCGTCAACTTGACATGTGCGCACTAATCGTCAGTAACTTTTGATTTAGAGCTCAGAATGCCACGAATCCAATGCCCACGTTAAGCTACCTCAATTTGAGACGAAGATAGATCCGAAAAAGCGTACAAGTAATCCAATTTATCCGGAACTGTGTGATGCCATGCATTATGCTTCATATATAAGCCTTTACTCAATGAGCACCAAAAATCATTTCAACAAACCGATCAACTTGACATGTCCGCACTAAACCGTGCGTAACTTTTGATTTACAGCTTATATTGACACGAATCAAATGCCCATGTTAAGCTAGCTCAATATTCAATATTGTGACACAATTTGAGACCGAATTAGATCCTACAATGCGTCTAAGTAATCCAATCTATCCCAAACTCTGTGATGCCATGCATTATGGTTCATTTATAAGGCTTTACTCAATGAGCATCATTTATCAGTTTAGAATAATCCTATTAACTGGTCAATCAACTTGACATGTCGGCACTAAATCGTCCGTAACTTTGGATTTAGGGCTAAGAATGACACGAACCCAATGCCTACATTAAGTTAGCTCAATTTCTATATTGTAATAAAATTTAAAACTAAAATTGCGTCGAAAAATCATCCAAGTAATCAAATACATCCAAAACTATGTAATGTCATGCATTATGTTTCATTTATAAGCTTTTACTCAATGGGCACCAATGATCAGTTTAAAATAATCATTTTAACTGGCCGATCAACTTGACATATTTGCACTAAATCGTATGTAATTTTAGATTTAGAGGTCAGAATTACACAATCCAATGCCTACGTTAAGCTAGCTCAATTTTTTTATTGTAATAAAATTCAAAACTAAAATTGCTTCAAAAAATCCTCCAAATAATCAAATATATCCAAAATTGCGTAATGTTATGCATTATGCTTCATTTATGAGCTCTTACTCAATGAGCAACAATGATCAGTTTAGAATGATCATTTTAACTTGCCGATGAACTTGACATGTCTACTGTAAATCGTCCAAAACTTTTGATTGAAAGCTCAAAATGACATGAATCCAATGCCCACGTAAGCTAGCTCAATTTTTTATTGTGACAAAATTTGAGACAGAACTAGATATGACAAAACATCCAAGTAATCCAATCTATCCCAAACTGTGTGATGCAATTCATTATGCTTCATTTATGAGCCTTTACTAAACGAACACCATTTATCAGTTCAGAATAATAATATTAACTGGCCGATCAACCTGACATGTCCGCTCTAAGTCGTCCATAACTTTTGATTTAGAGCTCAAAATGGCACGAATTCCATGCCCACGTCAAGATAGCTCAATTTTCTATATTGTAATAAAATTTAAAACTAAAATTATTCACAAACTACGTGATGTCATGCATTATAATTCATTTATAAGCCTCTACTTAATGAGCACCAATGATAAGTTTAGAATTATCACTTTAACTAGCCAATCAATTTGACATGTCCACACTAAATCGTTCGTAACTTTTGATTTAGAGTTCGGAATGATAGGAATCCAATACCCACGTTATCCTAGCTCAATTTTCTTTATTGTGACAAAATTTCAGACAGAAATAGATACGACAAAGGGTACAAGTAATCAAATCTATCCCAAACTTTATGATGCCATGAATTATGCTTCACTTATAAGCTTTTACTCAATGAGCACCAAAGGTCAGTTTAGAATGATCACTTTAACAGGCCGATCACCTCTACATGTCCGCACTAAATCATCCGTAACTTTTGATTTAGAGCTCCGAATGACACGAATCCAATGCCCACGTTAAGCTAGCTCAATTTTCTATATGGTGACAAAATTTGAGACAGAAATAGATACGACAAAGCATTCAAGTAATCCATTCTATCCCGAACTGTTTGATGCCATGTATTATGCTTCATTTATAAACGTTTTCTCAATGAACACCATTAATCAGTTTAGAATTATCGTATTAACTCGCCAATCAACTTGATATGTCCGCACTAAATCATCCATAACTTTTGATTTAGAGCTCAGATTGACACGAATCCTGCCCACGTTAAGCTAGCTCAATCCTCTATATAGTATTAAAATTTAAATCTAAAATTGCTTCGACAAATCCTCCGAGTAATCAAATCTATCCAAAACTGCGTTATGTCATGCATTATGCTTCATTTATTATCCTTTACTCAATGAGAACAATGATCAGTTTAGAATGATCATTTTAACTGGCCATCAATTTGACATGTCTGCACTAAATCGTCCGTAACATTTGATTTAGAGCTCAAAATGACACGAATCCAATACCCACGTTAAGCTAACTCAATTTTCTATATTGTGACCAAATTTGAGACATAAATAAATACGACTAAGCATCCAAGTAATCCAATCTATCCAAAACTGCGTGATGCCATGCATTATGCTTCATTTATAAGGCTTTACTCAATGAGCACCATTAGTAGTTTAGAGTAATCATATTAACTAGCCCATCAACTTGACATGTCGGCATTAAATCGTCTGTAAATTTTGATTCAGAGCTAAGAATGACACGAATCCAAATCCCTCGTTAAGCTAGCTCAATTTTCTATATTGCAATAAAATTTGAGACAAAGTTAGATCCGACAAAGTGTCCAAGTAATCCAATTTATCGAGAACTGTGTGATGCCATGCATTATGCTTCATTTATAAACCTTTACTCAATGAGCACCAATGATCAGTTTAAAATAATCGTTTTAACAAGCCGATCAACTTGACATGTCTGCACTAAACCGTGCGTAACTTTTTATTTAGAGCTCATAATGACCCAAATCAAATGCCCACGTTAAGCTAGCTCAATATTCAATATTGTGAATAAATTTGAGACCGAATTAGATCCGACAATGTTTACAAGTAATCCAATTTATCTTGAACTGTGTGATGCCATGCATTATGCTTCATTTATAAGCATTTACTCAATCAGCACCGTTTATCAGTTTCGAATAATCATATTAACTGGTTGATCAACTTGACATGTCCGCACTAAATCGTCCATAACTTTTGATTCAGTGCTAAGAATGACACAAATCCAATGCCCACATTAAGCTAGCTCAATTTTCTATACTGCAATAAAATTTAAAACTAAAATTACATAGAAAAATCCTCCAAGTAATCAAATATATCCCAAACTTCGTAATGTCATGGTTTATGTTTCATTTATAAGCCTTTACTCAATGAGCACCAATGATCAGTTTAGAATGATCATTTTAACTAGCCAATCAACTTGACATGTCTGCACTAAATCATCTGTAATTATTGATTTAGAGGTCAGAATTACACAATCCAATGCACACGTTAAGATAGCCTAATTTTTATATTGTAATAAAATTCAAAACTAAAATTGCTTCAAAAATTCCTCCAAATAATCAAATATATCCAAAACTAAGTAATGTTATGCATTGTGCTTCATTTATAAGCTCATGCTCAATGAGCACCAATGGTCAGTTTGGAATGATCATTTTAACTCGCCGATCAACTTGACATGTCAGCCCTAAATCATCCTAAACTTTTGATTTAGAGCTTAGAATGACATGAATCTAATGCCCACGTAAGCTAGCTCAATTTTCTATATATTCACAAAATTTGAGACTGAACAAAATATGACAAAGGGTCCGAGTAATCCAATCTATCCTGAACAGCGTGATGCAATGCATTATGCTTCATTTATAAGCTTTTACTCAATGAGCACCATTTATCAGTTTATAGTAATCATATGAACTTGCCGATCAAACTACGTGATCTCATGCATTATGCTTCATTTATAAACCTTTACTCAATGAGCAGCAATGATCAGTTTAGAATAATAATATTGACTAGCTATTGATATGTTCGCACTAAATTGTCTATAACTTTTGTTTTAGAGCTCGAAATGAAACGAATCTAATGCCCACGTTAAGGTAGCTTAATTTTCTACATTGTGACAAAATTTGAGAGAGAAATTGATACGACAAAGCATACTATTAATCCAATCTATCCCAAACTACGTGATCGCATGCATTATGTTTCATTTATATGCCTTTACTCAATGAGCACCAATGACCAGTTTAGAATAATCATATTGACTGGCCTATCAACTTGACATGTCCGCACTAAATCGTCCGTAACGTTTGATTTATAGCACAGAATGGCACGAATCCCATGCCCACGTTAAGCTATCTCAATTTTCTATATTATAATAAAATTTAAAACTAAAATTGTTCCCAAACTACGTGATGTCATGCATTATACTTCATTTAGAAGCCTTTACTTAATGAGCACTAATGATAAGTTTAAAATTATCACTATAACTAGCCAATCAACTTGACATGTCCGCACTAAATCATCCGTAACTTTTGATTTAGAGTTCGGAATGACGGGAATCCATTGCCGACGTTAAGCAATCTCAATTTTCTATATTGTGACAAACTTTGAGACATAAATAGATACGACAAAGCTTACAGGTAATCAAATCTATCCCAAACTTTGTGATGCCATGAATTATGCTTCATTTATAAGCTTTTTCTGAATGAGCACCAATGATCAGTTTAGAATGATCACTTTAAGAGGCCGATCACCTTGACATGTCCGAACTAATCATTCATAACTTTTGATTTAGAGCTCTGAACGACACGAATCCAATGCCCACGTTAAGCTAGCTAAATTTTCTATATTGTGACAAAATTTGAGAGAGAAATAGATCCGACAAAGCATCCTAGTAATCCAATCTATCCCAAACTACATGATTTCATGCAATATGCTTCATTTATATGCCTTTACTCAATAAGCAGCAATGATTAGTTTAGAATAATAAGACTGACTACCCGATCAACTTGACATGTTTGCACTAAATTGTCTGTAACGTTTGTTTTAGAGCTCAGAATGACATGAATCCGCTGCCCACGTTAAGCTAGCTCAATTTTCTATATTGCGACAAATTTTAAGGAGAAATAGATACGACAAAGCATCCTAGTAATCAAATCTATCCCGAACTATGTGATGTCATGCATTATGCTTCATTTATAAGCCTTTACTTAATGAGCACCAGTGATAAGTTTAAAATTATAAATTTAACCTGCCATTCAACTTGATATGAACTCACTAAATCATCTGTAACTTTTGATTTAGAGCTCAGAATGACAAGAATCCAATGCTTATGTTAATCTAGCTCAATTTTATATATTGTGACAAAATTTGAGACAGAAATAGATACGACAGAGCGTCCAAATAATCCAATTTATCCCAAACTGCGTGATTCCCTGAATTATGCTTCATTTATAAGCCTTTTCTAAATGATTACCAATGATCAGTTTAGAATGATCAATTTAACTGGCGGATCAACTTAACTTGTCCGCACTAAATCGACCGTAACTTTTGATTTACAGCTCAGAATGACACGAATCCAATGCCTAGGTTAAGGTAGCTCAATTTCATATATTGTGACAAAATATGAGAGAGAATTAGATCGACAAAGTTTTCAAGTAATCTAATCTATCCCAAACTGTGTGATTCCATGAATTATGATTCATTTATAAGCCTTTACACAATGAGCACTAATTATCAGTTTATAATGATAATTTTAATAGGCCGATCAACTTGACATGTCCGCACTAAATCGTCCCTAACTTTGGATTTATAGCTCAGAATGACACGATTCCAATGGCCACGTTAAGATATCTCTATTTTCTATATTGTGACATAATTTGAGAGACAAATCGATACAAAAAAGCATCCTAGTAATCCAATTTATCCCAAACTACGTGATGTCATGAGTTATGCTTCATTTATATGTATTTACTCAATGAGCACCAATGATCAGTTTAGAAGAATCATATTGACAGGGTGATCAACTTGACATGTCAGCACTAAATCGTCCGTAACTTTGGATTTAGAGCTCAGAATGGCACGAATCGCAAGCCCACATTAAACTAGCTCAATTTTCTATATTGTGACAAAATTTTAGAGAGAAATAGATACGACAAAACATCCTATTAATACAATCTATCCCGAACTACGTGATGTCATGCATTATGCTTCATTTATAAGGATTTACGTAATGAGCACCAATGATAAGTTTAAAATTATCATTTTAACTGGCCGTTCAACTTGACATGTCGACACTAAATCGTCTCTAACTTTTGATATAGAGCTCAGAATGACATAAATCCAATGGCCACAGTAACCTAGGTCAATTTTCTATACTGCAAAAGAATTTGAGAGAGATATAGATACAACAAAGCATCCTAATAATCCAATCTATCCCAAACTACGTGATGTCATGAATTATGCATCATTTACATGCCTTTACTTAATGAGCACCAATGATGAGTTGAGTATAATCATATTGACTGGCCGATCAACTTGACATGTCCGCACTAAATCGTCCGTAACTTTTGATTTAGAGCTCAGAATGACACGAATCCAATGACCACGTTAAGCTAGCTCAATTTCTATATTGATACAAAATTTGAGACAGAAATAGATATGACAAAGCGTCCAAGTAATCCAATCTATCCCAAACTGCATGATGCCATGAATTATGCTTCATTTATAAGCCTTTACTCAATGAGAACCAATGATCCGTTTAGAATGATCACTTTAACTTGCCAATCAACTTGACATGTCTGCACCAAATCGTCTGTAAATTTTGATGTAGAGGTCAGAATTACACAATCCAATGCACACGTTAAACTAGCTCAATTTTTCTATTGTAAAAAATTTAAAACTAAAATTGCTTCAAAAAATCCTCGAAATAATCAAATATATCGAAAACTGCGTAATGTTATGCATTATGCTTCATTTATAAGCTCTTACTCAATAAGAACCAATGGTCAGCTTGGAATGATCATTTTAACTAGCCGATCAACTTGACATATATGCACTAAATCGTCCAAAACTTTTGATTTAGAGCTCGGAATGACACGAATCCAATGCCCACGTAGGCTAGCTGAATTTTCTATATATTGACAAAATTTGAGAGAAAACTAGATACGACAAAGCATCCGAGTAATCCAATCTATACCGAACTACGTGATGCAATGCATTATGCTTCATTTATAAGCCTTTACTTAATGATCACCATTTATCAGTTTATAATAATCATATTAACTGGCCGATAAACCATACATGTCCACACTAAATTGTTCGTAGTCTTTGATTTAGAGCTCCGAATGACACGAATCTAATGCCCACGTTAAGCAAGCTCAATTTTATATGTTGTGACAAACTTTGAGAAAGAAAAAGATACAACAAAGGGTCCAAGTAATCCAATCTATCCCGAAATAAGTGATGCCATGCATTATGCTTCATTTATACGCCTTTACTAAATGAGAACCAATGATCGGTTTAGAAGAATTATATTAACTAGGCGATCAACTTGACATGTCCGCAATAAATCATCCGTAACTTTTGATTTAGTGCTCAGAATCGCACGAATCCCATGCCCACATTAAGCTAGCTCAATTTTCTATATTGTAATAAAATTTAAAACTAAAATTGTTCCCAAAATATGTGATTTCATGCATTATACTTCATTTATAAGCCTTTACTTAATGAGCACCAATGATAAGTTTAGAATTATCACTTTAACTAGCCAATCAACTTGATATGTCCGCACTACATCGTCCGTAATTTTTGATTTAGAGTCGGAATGACAGGAATCCAATGCCCATATTAAGCAAGCTCAATTTTCTATATTTTGAGAAAATTTGAAACTGAAATATATACGAAAAAGCATACAAGTAATCAAATCTATCCCAAACTTTGTGATGCCATGAATTATGCTTCATTTATAAGCTTTTTCTCAATGAGCACCAATGATCAGTTTAGAATGATCACTTTAACAGGCCGATCACCTTGACATGTCCACACTAAATCATCCGTAACTTTTTATTTAGAGCTCAGAATGACACGAATCCAATCCAACGTTAAGCTAGCTCAATTTTCTATATTGTGACAAAATTTGAGAGAGAGAAATAGATACAACAAAGTATCCTAGTAATCCAGCCTATCCCAAACTATGTGATGACATGAATTATGCTTCATTAATATGCCTTACTCAATGAGCACCAATGATCAGTTTAGAATAATTATATTGACTGGCCCATCAACTTGGCATGTCCCACTAAATCGTCCGTTAATTTTGACTTAGAGCTCAGAATGACACGAATACAATGAAACATTGGTGCTCTTGAAACATTTGGGAGAGTGCCCTTGATCTGCTTCTTGTCATTGCTCCTGGTGGCACTACTGGTGTGGATACTTCCTCTAGATGCATGTCCTGAAGCTGGTAGCTTATCTGGTTTGAGTTTCTTTGTGCGGAAGTTGAATTGCTCGTGCACTCGGCTGGATTGGCTGTACCGGCTGGACTGTGCGAGGTACTGGCCAGAATGCCTTCAGGACCGGCCAAGTTGATCCCGGAGTTGGTGGCATCACCAAGGGGACCGGCGGTTTCATCCACGTCCCCACCAAGTGTGCCGGAAGCTTGGGCCTCTCTGCCGGCAATGCTGGTTGCTCCGGTCCTATTGGTCGAGGGTCCGAAGGTACTGCATGGACCGGCAAGCGTGCCAAATGGCCCGGCTGTCTCGGGCAAGCTTCCTGGTCGGCCAGTCTGGCCTCCTGGCTGGATGTACGACCTGATGTCCTCATCAAATTCCCACGTGAAGCTAGCTCAATTTTCTATATTGTAACAAAAATTGAGAGAGAAATAGATACGAAAAAGCATCCTAGTAATCCAGTCTATCCCAAACTACGCGATGTCATGAATTATGCTTCATTTATATACCTTACTCAATGAGCACCAATGATCAGTTTAGAATGATCACTTTAACAGGCCGATCACCTTGACATGTCCACACTAAATCATTCGTAACTTTTCATTTAGAGCTCAGAATGACATGAATCCAATGCCCACATTAAACTAGCTCAATTTTCTATATTGTGACAAAATTTGAGAGAGAAATAGATAAAACAAAGTATCCTAGTAATGCAGTCTATCCCAAACTACGTGATGACATTAGTTATGCTTCATTTATATGCCTTACTAAATGAGCACCAATGATCAGTTTAGAATGATCACTTTAAGAGGACGATCACCTTGACATGTCCACACTAAATCATCTGTAACTTTGATTTAGAGCTCAGAATGACACGAATCCTATGCCCCCGTTAAGCTAGCTCAATTTTCTATATTGTGACAAAATCTGAGAGAGAAATATATACAACAAAGTATCCTAGTAATCCAGTCTATCCCAAACTACGTGATGACATGAATTATGCTTCATTTATATGCCTTACTCAATGACCACCAATGATCAGTTTAGAATAATTATATTGACTGGCCAATCAACTTGACATGTCGCCACTAAATCGTCCGGTACTTTTAATTTAGAGCTCAGAATGACACGAATCCAATGTCCACGTTAAACTAGCTCAATTTTCTGTATTGTGACAGATATTGAGAGAGAAATACCAACAAAGCATCCTATTAATCCAATCTATCCCAAACTACGTGATGTCATGCATTATGCTTCATTTATATGCCTTCACTCAATGAGCACCAGTGATTAGTTTATAATAATCATATTGACTGGGCGATCAATTTGACATGTCTGCACTAAATCATTCCTAACTTTTGATTTAGAGCTCAGAATGGCATGAATCCTATGCCCACATTAAGCCAGCTCAATTTTCTATATTGTGACAAAATTTTAGGGTGAAATAGATACGACAAATCATCCTAGTAATCCAATCTATCCTGAACTATGTGATGTCATGCAATATGCTTCATTTATAAGCATTTACTTAATGACCACCAATGATAAGTTTTTAACTGTGTTTCAACTTGATATTTCCTCACTAAATCGTCTGTAACTTTTGATTTAGAGCACTGATTGACACGAATCCAATGGGCACGTTAAGCTAGCTTAATTTTCTCTATTGTCACAAAAGTTGAGAGAGAAATAGTTAGGAAAAACCATCCTAGTAATCCAATCTATCCTAAACTACGTGATGTCATGCATTATGCTTTATTTATTAGCCTTTACTCAATGAGCACCAATGATCACTTTAGAATGATCACTTTAACTAACCGATTAACTTCACATGTCCGCACTTAATCGTCGGTAACTTTTGAGTTAGAGCTTAGAATGACATGAATCCAATCCCCACGTTAAGCTAGCTCATTTTTCTATATTGTGACAAAATTTGAGATAGAAATAGATTCGACAAAGCATCCAAGTAATCCAATCTATCCCAAACTGCGTGATGCCATGAATTATGCTTCATTTATAAGCTTTTACTCACCAAGTGTGCCGGAAGCTTGGGCCTCTCCGCCGGCAATGCTGGTTGCTCCGGTCCTATTGGTCGAGGGTCCGGCGGTACTGCTTGGACCGGCAGGCGTGCCAAATGGCCCGGCTGTCCCGGGCAAGCTTCCTGGTCGGCCAGTCTGGTCTCCTGGCTGGATGTACGACCTGATGTCCTCATCATCCCCTCCCTCTTCAGTAGGTTTTTTCCTCAAAACTGGTTCATCTGCATGGAAAGGGGCTAAGTTAGTAACATTGAACGTATTGGACACATTAAACTCACCTGGTAGCTCGATCCGGTAGGCGTTGTTGTTGATCCTCTCGAGCACTCTGAATGGTCCATCTCCTCTTGGTGCTAGCTTGGAACTCCTTAGGTTTGGGAACCTCTCATGTCGTAGGTGTAGCCACACCCAATCGCCTGGTTGAAAGATCACCTCCTTTCTTCCCTTGTTGGCATGAGTCACGTACTGTCCGGTCCTCTTCTCCAAATTTTCTGCTACCTTCTGGTGTAACCTCCTTATGAACTCTGCCTTGGATGCTCCGTTGAGGTTGGTCATCTCAGATGGTGGTAGTGGTGTTTGCTCCAATGGGGTGAGAGGGTTGAAGCCGTATACCACTTCAAATGGTGTCTTCTTGGTTGCTGAGTGCACGGCTCGGTTGTAAGCAAACTCTATGAATGGCAGGCACTCCACCCAAGTCTTTAGGTTCTTCCCTAGTGTAGTCCTGAGAATGGTTGATAGTGTCCTGTTGACAACTTCAGTTTGGCCATCGGTTTGAGGATGGGAGGTGGTAGAGAAGAGTAGCTTCGTGCCTAGGTTTCTCCAAAGGGTCCTACAGAAATGGCTGAGGAACTTGGTGTCCTTGTCTGATACGATGGTCCTTGGCACTCCATGAAGCCGTACTATCTCCCTGAAGAACAGCTCAGCTGTTTGTGTGGCATCATTGACATTGGCACATGGAATGAAGTGTGCCATCTTGGAGAATCTGTCCACCACTACAAAGATTGCATCTTTGTGGTTGATCTTGGGCAGACCTAGAACAAAGTCCATTGAGATGTCCACCCATGGATGTGTGGGTATGGGCAGTGGGAGATACAACCCGTGAGGTTGCACTCGGGACTTTGCCTTCTTGCAAGTGATGCATCTTGCACAATGAGCTTCTACTGTCCTCTTGATGTGTGGCCAGTAGAAGTGCTCCTTGACCACTGCTAGAGTCTTGTCGACACCAAAGTGGCCCATGAGTCCTCCTCCATGAGCTTCTCGGTTGATAAGCTCCTTAATGATCCTTGTGGTATGCACAGCCTTCTCTCTCGGAACAAGAATCCCTCATGGATGTAAAACTTGCCATGACTCCCTGTGCCACACTCCTTGTACCTCTTAGCAAAGTCAGGATCATCCTTGTATAGGTCCTTGATGTGCTCGAATCCTAGGACCTTTGCCTCCATGGTGGATATCAAGGCAAACCTCCTTGATAGTACATCGGCTACCACATTTTCTTTGCCCTTCTTGTACTTGATGACGTATGGGAAGGTCTCTATGAACTCCATCCACCTGGCATGTCTCCTCTTGAGATTGGTTTGCCCTCTGAGGTGTTTGAGAGTCTCGTGATCAGTGTGGATCAAAAACTCCTTGGACAGCAAGTAATGCTGCCAAGTTTCCAGTGCTCGGACAAGGGCATAGAGCTCCTTGTCATAAGTGGGGTAGTTCAGTGAGGCACCACCTAGTTTCTCACTGAAGTATGCCACTGGCCTCCCTCCTTGGGTTAGCACTGCTCCTATGCCTATTCCAGAGGCATCACACTCCACTTCAAACGTCTTGTTGAAGTCGGGAAGGAATAACACTGGTGCGTGTGTAAGGCTGTCCTTCAAGGCCTTGAATGCCTTCTCCTGAGCTTCTTCCCAGCTGAATCCCACGTTTTTCTTCACTACTGCCGTCAGTGGTGAGGCAATACTGCTGAATTTGGGCACGAATCTCCTATAGAAGCTGGCCAGTCCGTGGAAGCTCCTTACTTGGCTGATGTTTCCTGGTGTTGGCCATTCTTGTATGGCTCGAATCTTCTCTTCATCAACCTGTAGTCCCTGTGAACTTACAACAAAACCTAAAAAGACAAGCTTATCAGTACAAGAGGTGCACTTCTTGAGATTGGCATAAAGCTCTTCTTGTGGAAGGGTTTTAAGTACCATCTCAAGATGTGTGAGGTGTTCCCGTAGGCACTTACTATAAACCAAGATGTCATCAAAGTAAATTACTACAAACTTACTGATGTACGCCCTAAGAACTTGGTTCATAAGGCGCATGAAGGTGCTTGGGGCATTAGTCAAGCCAAATGGCATGACTGTCCACTCGTAGAGCCCTTGCTTTGTCTTGAAAGCAGTCTTCCACTCATCACCTTCCTTCATTCTTACCTGGTGGTATCCACTTTTGAGGTCTATCCTGGAGAAGACCGTGGCTCCACTCAGCTCATCTAGCATGTCATCCAGTCGTGGTATTGGATGCCTATACTTGACTGTGATGTTGTTGATTGCTTGGCAGTCCACGCACATGCGCCAAGTTCCATCCTTCTTGGGCACTAGTAGCACTGGTACAGCACATGGACTGAGGCTCTCTCTAACATATCCTTTCTCCAGGAGCTCCTTGACTTGCTTCTCAAGCTCTTTGGACTCCTCTGGACTCATCCGGTAGGCTGGCCGGTTGGGCAGGGCTGCTCCAGGCACTAGATCAATCTGGTGTTCTATGCCACGTAAAGGAGGCAAGCCTGCTGGTATCTCCTCTGGAAATACATCCTGAAATTTGTTGAGGAGAGTTGCTACTTCAGGAGGTAGCTCTACCTGTCCCTGTTCTACACTCAAAACTTCTTTGAAGACCATTAGTAACATTAAATGCTTCGAGGCTAAAGCTCTGCGGGCATGGCTTGGTTGAATAAGAAAATTAGACTTGATAAGTTTCTTTTCCTTACTCATTTGGAGCTGTAGCTCGTCTACCTGGGCAGGTGTAAGAGGAGCTAGGCTGACCTTTCTCTTGTCATGCACGAAGGTGTAGAGATTGGTCCGGCCATCATGCCTGGTCTCTTTGTCAAACTGCCATGGTCTTCCTAGTAGAAGATGGCCAGCTTGCATGGGCACCACGTCGCACACGACTTGGTCTTGGTACTTGCCCACACTGAATGGCACAATGACGTGTTCATGGATCTTGAGCTCCACTTTGTCATCGAGCCATCTCAGTCTATATGGTCGAGGATGCTCTGTCTTCTCTAGACCTAGCTTATCAACCATATATGCACTAGCAAAGTTAGTGCAAGAACCACCATCTATGATGAGGTTACATACCTTGCCCTTGATGGTGCAACGGCTGTGGAAGATGTTCTCCCTTTGGATGGTCTCTGAAGGATCCACCATTGCACTGAGGATATGTCTAGTGACCAGTACTTCCCCCACATCAGGGTACTCAATGTCACCATACTCTCCTTCTGGTTCATAGTCCTCTTCATCTTGGGACTCATACTCTCCTGCCTCCGTAATCAGCATGACTCGGTTGTTTGGGCACTCCCTTGAGATGTGTCCACGTCCCCTGCACTTGAAACAGGTGATGTCACGTGATCTTTGAGGGTTAGAAGACTTACCAGGCTCTCTCTGGTCACGGGTGGGTTCAGGAGGCTTGCTATTGAACCTTGACTCGATCTCTATGCCCTTGCCTTTGTCTACGGTCTTGGGCATGTTGCTTGGTGCCCAAGGTGTCTTAGGCTTGCTGCGGATGTCTTGGCTCTTACGTTTGATGTGCTGCTCAGCTTGCACAGATAGGTGGAACAAGTCTTTGAAGTCATTGTAGATTTTCCTTTCTACCTTGCGGCTGATCCTTTCTTGGAGTCCATCCAAGAATTGTGCCATCAATGCTTCTTCATCATCATTGAGCTCCAATCTGTTCCTTAGCTTCTCAAACTCTTCATAGTACTCCTCTACTGATCTAGTACCCTGCTTAAGAGTACGAAAACGACGTTGCAAATCTCTATGAAAGTAAGGTGGAACAAACCTTTGTCGCATGAGGTCTTTCATGTCCACCCATGAGTCTACGGGCCTCATTCTCTTCCTCCTTCTGTCAGATACCTCACGATCCCACCAGATGAGGGCATTGTCCGTGAGTTGTGCTACTGCCATTGAGACTATCCTAGGTCCTGGTTGGTTGTAATGATCAAAGATATGATCCATTCTCCTCTCCCAATCTAGGTAAGCCTCGGGGTCTACCTTTCCTGCAAAACTTGGAGGAGTTAGCTTAACATCAGGATGAGTTACCCGGTTATAGGCGTGTTCATCTCCATCCTCATGATGTCTAGGAGGCATTCTTGATCTCTGGTGAAGACCATATGGCTCAAAGCCATCATCTTCTGCCTCTGGTTGCCGTGGAGGTCCTCTCGGCCTATGGTGATAGTTATGAGGTTGTGTGTCCTCATCCCCATCTGGCTGGGGTTCCTCCTGTTCGTGCCATGTCCTAAGGTGCTCAGGACCCTCAGGACGGTCTTGTTCAACTCTCACGTGCCTTATGGCCTGGAGTCTCACCGGTCTTTCCACGCGCTCCAACCTCTCGCCTATGGATGCGAGTTGTGTTTGGAGTGTGGTGAACATGGCCATCATGGCTTCGGTTGCTTCTCTATTTTCTTCTCCCATGGTGTCCTACAAAGAAAGAAGACAAGTTAGGATGCTCCTAAATTATTAGGAGGGTTTTCTTTTTATGAGGGATTCGAAAAAATGCAAAAAGGAAAATCCTAAGGAATGGAAAATTCGAATAAAAGGAAAAAGGAAACTTTCTTGACAACTTCTGCTAGCTGTCCAATTCGAAATCTTTTGGGTATTTTCCTATTTTCTTTTCTTTTCTTTTTCTTTTATTTTTAATTTAACTTAAAATTAATGGAAATATGAATTAAACAAAAAGGAAAACGTGAATGGCAATGCAAAAGTGAATCTAAACCCTAGTGATACACGTAGGAGGCTAGATGCACTCGGTTTGGAGTTTGATGTTATTTTTTTTATTTTTCTTGAATGCGACTTAAACTAATGCAAGAACTAAAAACAAAACAAGCAAAAGGATAGAAACAACCTGGTTTAGGAGCTTTAAGCTCTGAAACCAAAATGATACAAGCCTTGATTCAAGGATGTATGCGCGTGGGGCTGTTTGGAGAAGTTTAGGTGAGAAACTCGACCTTAGACTTCTTGGATAGGGGTTTTTGGGCTGGTATTCGGTGGAAAGGTGAAGTGAACCACACGAGGGGTGATGAACCTCGTGATAAATCACAAACTTAGAGCTAGGAGGGCTGGTCTCAACTAGATTCTAAGCGCACAAGATTCTTGAGAGAAAACTTGTTGGGGAAAAAAGTTCTATCTTTATTAATATCAAAAAGGTTGTCGAACTACAATGCTGGAAGGAGCCTTATTAATATGCTCGACAGCTTGACCTTCTAGGGTCGACTCAAACAAAGAAAAGGAAAGTTTACAAAAGTGCACAAAAGGAAAAGATACAAAAGTGCATAACCGAAAAAGGACCTATTCCTAAAATGTTCTTAACTCAAAAATGTAAAGCAACTAGATCCTACCCTGCAAAACAGAAAGAGGCATATATTCGAATGTAAACTTACCTTAACTCACCTCACGGCCAAGAAATGGAAGGTGGCCTGATACAAGCCTTGATTCAAGGATGTATGCGCGTGGGCTGTTTGTAGAAGATTAGGTGAGAAACTCAACCTTAGGCTTCTGGATAGGGGTTTTCTGGTTGGTAAACGATGGAGGGGTGAAGTGAACCACACGAAGGGTGATGAACCTCGTGATAAATCACAAACTTAGAGCTAGGAGGGCTGGTCTCAACTAGGTTCTAAGCGCACAAGATTCTTAGAGAAAACTTGTGGAAAAGTTCTACTTTATTAATAATCAAAAGGTTCATTGAACTCCAATGCTGGAAGGAGCCTTATTAATATGCTTCCTCTAGCTTGTCCTGGAGCTCGACACAAATAAAAAAAAATTTTACAAAAGTGCAAAAGGAAAAGATACAAAAGTGCATAACCTAAAAGGACCTATTCCTAAAATGTTTTTGACTCAAAATGTAAAGCAACTTGATCCTGCAAAACAGAAAGAGGCATATGTAATGTACCTTAACTCACCTCACGGCCAAGAAATGGAAGGTGGCCGTCCTTGTGGCATGCACGCGCCTTGCTCCTAGTCTTCGACTTGGAGTAGGGTTAAATATCTTTGGGCCCTGACCTCTCTTGCCACCAAAGCCCAAGTCTCTGATGTTCCTTGTGTTGTTGAGAAGCCTTTGGACTCTTCCTTGCACTTCTGGCCCATTGTCCTTAGTCGATCTTCCTCTAGGAGCTTGTCGACCCATAAGCTGAATTTGTGGAAGAGTGCCCTTGATCTGCTTCTTGTCATTGCTCCTTGAGGTACTACTAGTGTAGATACTTCCTCTAGGTGCATGTCCTGGAGCTGGTAGCTCATTTGGTCCAGTCCTCTTG